>JAZKJV010009153.1:0-459054 GCA_037367405.1 Ottelia alismoides | reverse complement strand
TCTCTAATTGAATACCAAATACTAACAATTTACAAAGACTGAAGCATACACCTTATATATGGCACCCTCAAAGGACAGAGGAATTCAACCAATGCCAGGTATCCTTCCACATGTTGAACAGTTGATCGAGAATAGGGGGGACCAAACCTAGTTGTCCCAAGCCTCCCCAACTTGCATCCCTTGGTTTATCACCATAACAAAAAACAGGGAGAATCGCTCACTCAACACCAAATGAAAGTTCCAGTAAGCCAGTCAGCAGAAAAAGGCACCACTGTCCCCCAAGACAAACTTTAAAGAATGTGAGCTCTCAGGGAGAATAGAACATGCCCCCCCTATTGAAATTCAACAAAGAATACACCACATCAGCATGCATAGAAAGACCCGTCGAAATCCCTTAAATGCATCGCAACAGGAGCAGAGCAGTTCCGAAACACTCCCTCAAATGCGAAACATACACTTGGCAAGATATGACTTATTCATCTCCTCCGTGCCGAGCACGACAATTTTCCATCCCACTAATAACATCCCATGTATATCTCCCAAGCTTGACTAGAATTTCTGTATTGACGCTGCCAAATATCACCACAATGCTCCAGGAAGCAAGCATGCTGATAAAAAGATCATAATAGTAGAAAGCATTATACAAAGGAGAACAAGGCAGCCACCTCTTGAAAAACAAGAAGCAAGACAACCTGAAGGCCTCCACTCATGCTTATCAACCACAAACAACCAATCCAAATTATGAACCTGACACACACCAAAGGAAAATCCAAATTGCTTATCGAGAGATGTACAAGTTTTGATTACAAAAAAGGCCGCACACACTTCAGTGTATACATCCTCTTACTCCAATACAAAATTGCTTATCGAGAGATGTACAAGTTTTGATAAAAAAGAGCATTTGTTGAAGGATGAAGTGGAAGAAACAACAGATTTTTTGAAAGGGCACAAGGATGCATAGAAAAAAGTGGATGTTCCATCATGACAGAAGCATGGACCGACATGAGGGGAAGAAGCATACCGAACTTGTGCGTTAACTGCAGCTTAGGCACATGTTTTTTGAAGTTTGTTGATGAGTCAGCCGATGCACATGCTACTGAATATATATGGGATATTTACACCCATAACCCTGAGTAGGCAGTAACCCTCGATAATCACGAATCACATCCAGGACCTTGAGTAAGTGCTCTGTTTTACACACATAACCCTTCCGTTAGTTTTGATCATTAACTCAACCTGAGTAGTGAGTAAATCTAACCAATCCTACATCTAACGGCTGAAGTTAATCAAAAATAAAAGAAAAAAATCCACCCCTACTTTCTCCCCCCCCCCCCCCCCCGTGCTCCCCCAGCCGCCCGACCAGCAGGACCCCCCCCCCCCCGACCTGGAAGCCCCGTCGACACCCCCCCGAATGCCCCAGCCGCCCTTCTACACCCCCCCGACGTGGGAGCCCCGCCCAGCCCCCCCCCCCATCCCAGTCGCCCGACCTACAGGACCACCCCCCCCCTGCACCCGACCTGGGAGCCCTGCCCATCCCCCCACCACCCGGCTTGTAGGAGACCCCGCACCCCCGCACCCGACATGGGAGCCCCTCCCATCCCCCCACCGCCCGAACTGTAGAGACCCCCCGTCGCCCGACCTGTAGAGACCCCCCGGCGCCCGACCTGCAGGGGCACCCCCCCACCCCCCCCCCACCGACCTGGGAGCCCCGCCCACCCCCCACCGCCTGTCCTGCAGGAGCCCCCCTGCGCGTGCCCCCTCCGCTCGACCTGCAGGAGGAAGGGTGGTCGAAACAAGAGGGAAGGGAAGGAGGAGTGGTATCCTTGGTAAATAAGATGAACTTAAAGGTGGATTACATAACGGTATATAACGAATTTTGTTGTAACTAACGGAGAAATGGATGGAATATACTCCTTAGGGTTGTGTATGTAATTAAGAAACTATTGAGGGTTATGCTATGCAAGAGTTAAGAATAACTCGAGGTTTTATGTATAATTCGTGATTATCGAGGGTTCCTGGGGTAATTACAAAACTACTCAGGGTTATGGGTGTAAATAACCCTATATATATTTCGTTGGTAGAGGATTGATTAAGGAGGTTGGAGTAGGCAATGTTCTGCAAATCGTGACTGACAATACCTCTGCTAATATGGCAGCAGGGAGGCTCCTCAAAACCAAATATCCAAACATGTTTTGATCATCTTGCGCCGCTAATTGTATAGATCTCATGATTGAAGAAATTAGCAAGGAGCTGAAGGTCAAAAATTGCATAGCAAAGGCCAGAATACTGACTATTTTCATCTACAGCCATGCAAAGACGCTCAACTTGATGCGACACTTTACCCAAAAAGGGTGAGATTATCAGACCGGGGCAGACAAGATTTGCCACTTATTTTCTCACACTACAGAGTGTCTTTAAAGAAAAGAGAAGTTGAGAATGATGTTTTCTTCTAATGAATGGAGAGAGTGCAAGTGGTCCAGGATAAAGAAAGGTGAAATTGTTGGATCAATTGTTCTTAGTACAAAATTTTGGAGACAAGGTTCCTTGACCTTAAAGATCTTTTCCCCGCTATTTCATCTCTTGCATGTTGATGGTGATCGGAGGCCATGATTGAGTTTTGTGTATGGAGGACTTGAAGATGCGAAGGAGATAAAGAGTCTTTTTAAAGACGTTAAGCATTCATATAAGCCATACAATGATGTCATTAATTCAAAGTCAAGAGGGAGGTTAGATAGTTCTCTTGACCTTGCAGCTTACTATCTCAACCTCTATTATTTTTATAGGGATGATGATAAAGTCATTTCTGAAGATAGCTTTGTCATAAATGGCTTTTTGTACTGCTTGGAGATATTTTACCCTGATTTGGACATTTAAGATGTCACCACAACAAAAGATATGGTTCTTTACAAAAATAGAGATGGTCCATTTGGAAAACCCCTTGCCATCAGGCAGAGTTCCGTCAAAGAAGATGTATTCAATCCAGGAAATAACATGTGTCATTTCTAATATATGCTTTATACATATTTCAAGTATGTGAAAGTAATAAGGAGTTGACATTAATTTTTCTTCTAGCTAATTGGTGGTCGATATTTAGTGGTGAGACGCCATACATGAAGATGATGGCAATGAATATATTAAAGCAGGCATCCTCTTCTTCTGGATGTGAGAGGAACTGGAGCTCTTTTGCAGCGGTAGAGAACCACATTTGTGATTCGTGATTATTGATTAAACTAAGATTCATGTTTGTTTAAACATTTACCACTGTGAGTAAATACTTGCATTGCATATCCACACCAAGAAAAGGAATAAACTTGAAACCAAGAGACCGAATGACTTGTTTTTTTGTGAAATTTAACTCAACTGAAGGAACAACAATCTCAGAAAAGAAGAGACCCATTTGTTTCTAAGGATATGACGTATGTAAGCGAGTGGATCGGATAAGAGGAAGACGAAGAAGAGGTGTTTCAAGGCTCAGGACTAACTTGGAGCTTGGTGGCCGAGGCAAGTGGAGCACATGGATTGGTGCAGCATAGGATGAGCTAAAGGAACGTGGGTGCATTACCAAGTATGGAGGAGGAAGAATTTATCACGGATTCAGACACTGATAGCGATGACGAAGTTCTTCCTATTATTTTTGATGACTTAGATTAGGAGTTTGATAGTTTGTGTATGAACCTTTGTTTGAGATGCCATTCATAGATATTTTGTTATGAATTCTATGATCGAGTTTTTTATCTAAATGGACAACTTTGGATATGCTATCGACCTTTGGTTGAAATTAGATTGTAAAAAAAACTTCACTTCATATTACTTAAATTTTATGTTTTTTGAAACTTAAATATTTAATATTTGAATTTATTATTATGTTTCTAATTATTTCTAATTAAGATAATAGAACTGCATAATCCACATATACTTCCGCATATACTCTTGTATGCTCGCTTACTCGCTTCAGATGCCTGACCGAACAAATGCCGCATACCGACTTTCTAAACCTTGGGTTTTACGTAGAATGCTACTCCCTAAGGAACGGGATAAAACTACATGAGAACGCCTCTAAGGGTTGATGTGCTATTACGTTTCTTTCAATAACTACAGGAAATGTGGGGCTCTTTATATAGCCCCTCTAACGTATTACCAAAGTCCTATCAATAGTAGGAATAGGACTAAACATGAGAGCATGGTCCTTGGATCCTAGAGAAATCCAATTACCCACCTAAACACATACTTTGACTCATATCTTTTATATTAATAAAGGGGTGGCACAAGCCTATATCTTGTTTCACTATTTGAAAAAAGTAGTGCTGCATCAACAATGACAGTTTCTGATAAATGTATATTAATAGCAATTTATAGATAGCAATGATGATGCTTCTGTACATTTATTGTATATGCCTCCATAAGGAGGAAATGTTTATATATGCAGCTAATCAAGAGACAGAATCGGACGTCATCACTTCCAGAATCCAAGTATCACCTCGTTTATGCTCATAACAGAATTGTCAGTTTCAAAAAACATATATTAAAACAACAGGCAGTGTCAATTGCTAGCTTGAAAACAGTATATTACCAAATTATCTAATTAGCTTCACTAGAAAGTAGATAAAAAAACCTGGCCATAAAATGACTTGTACATTTAACAGCCTCAATGTGATCCGATGCATGAACCTAAATAAACCATTTTAAATATAAAAATTAACGATTTGAAGAAAAGGAAAATTTTAAATGAATGTGGAAAGCACAAATTAATGTTTCAAACATTTGATGCTCGTTTCTTAAAATACATGATAATTGAAATATGAGAGTAAAAGATGATCCAAATGACCAACAATTTAAAAGCCGAATTGATACAACATGGCCTCAAATTTCAGCGAAATTCGGTCGAATTTATGTCGAATATCGATATCCAGTCGAAATCGAAATTCGACCGAAATGACCGAAATGATCGAAATATGGGGGGTCCTAGTACAAAAAATGACCGAAATTTCTGTCGAAATTCCACCGAAATTCCATTGAAATTCTGTTTTGGTCGATACCGAAATGGTGACCGAAACCGACATTTAGGACCTTGGATACAAGACAGGCCTTAACCAATTAAAATATGAAATGAAACTACCGACTCCATTCATTTAAGAAAAAAATCTGTCTGATTTCGTTTTCAATGTCATCTAACTGGATGGCAAGAAGAATTTTTGCCCCTGAGCTGGAACCCAAACGAAATCCTGATCCCCGATGCCTGTCCCTTTTATTGGCCCTACCACATGTTGGGCTTAATGCACCCATAACCAAGAAGTTACATGTGTAGCCTTAGATAAATTTAAATCAAGTAACCCATCACATAAGTACTTGAAATATATTCTGGAAAATATAGAAGCTGTAAGTGCATCCATCCAACATAAAGGACTGTGATATGAGTGCCAGATGACTGTGCTACATTAGCCTACATGGCAGAAAGGTCTAATGGGGTCTGATCGTCATGTTATTTCTTCTCAATGAATTCTGCAGTACAAGGCTCAATACATGTTAAGCACTCTCACACAGCTTCTCTATAGATGACAATGGCATAAACAAAAGGACATACCACAAAATAAATGGATTTTTGGCAAGATACGAATACTCAATTAACTCAACAGTCAACCCTTCAACATTTTCTACGCTCCCCTTCAAGAGGATACATGGCGACATAGATTACTCAACTAAACACATAGTTCTCTTTTTGTTGATAGATACGATGATGTATCTCGAGTCATATTGATGAGAGAAAAGAATCAAGGCTGGAATAAAAAAGGACGATCCACAGAACAAATGACTAGAAACAAAAGCTCTTGTGATATGTATCGACATTGATCAGTCACCGGAAAGATATCTCCAACTCATGACATGTCACCTCTATGGAAGGCGGTTCCATCTCTCACAAGTCACAAGCATCAAAATATAGGTGACACACTCCCATGTGTGAATCTCAAGCAAAGATGGTTTCTTACACATTGGAAGCTCAAAAACGATGGAGGCAAACAAATCTCTTTATATAGGGCAACAAGAATGTGTCTCTCTCAAGAAATCTCAAACAAATGCAGAGATCTTCTTTCACACTCGCCCTTTCGGCTATGCATGGAATTATACGAATAAGTTATGAGAAAAACAATTTGGGAGGAAAAAACATTCATCTCTTATCTTTAACTATTTTAATTTACTTAATAGAAACGGTCCCTCATGAACCCTTTGTTCAAATATTTTGTCTCATTTTTCATGCTCTTTTTTTCCTGATATCACACAAGTACATTTAGGGATTTCAAAAGAAAGAAAAATGGGGGAAACCTATAAAATAAACTGGGTCCAGAAACCATGTAATTAAGAAATCTTCCTTGCAACGGTTAACTAAGGAAAGAATCCGTGTCTGCTCTTCGTGGATCCTGCAATCGAGTTGCACCTCATCGCTCGTGGGGCTCATATTGCCTACATGATCTGCATCGTGCCACATCCTTCTGCAAACTATATGCACTACTCTATGGAGGTAAAATAATGATTTGTTTATTCATGAGGCCCTAGGTTTCTCTTATATAAAGGAGAAATATTTTGGGCAGATTACACAATGTATACAGAAAGAAAAGAAAATACAGAGAAAGAACAAAAGATAACTAATATCTCACCACTCCCCCTCAAATTGGAGCGAAGATATCAATCATGCTCTACTTGGAACAGCATCTCAAGAATGGCCATCTAGATAGGGCCTTGGTGAACACGTCTGGTGTATGTTCTTTTGAGCCGACATGAGAGGTGGAGATGAAAGTCTTCTGAATCATGTCTCGAGTGTAGTGGCAGTCTACCTCGATATGATTGGTCCTCTCATGCAAGGCTGGGTTGTTGGCAATGAAAAGAGTAGACCGGTTGTCATATTGGATGTGCATGGGAAGAGGCACCTCAACAGCTAGAGTCAAAACAGATCTAACCCACACCAACTGTGTTCTCTCCTATGCCATGGCTCTATATTCCGATTATGCACTAGATCTGGCGACCATGCCCTGTTTCTTGCTCCTCCATGTCATTAAAGAGCTCCATATGAACACTGCAAAGCCAGAGGTAGTTTCTTATCCTCAGCACATACTGCGTAATATGCATCTACACAATCTATGATAACAAAGGATGTGCATTTGCAGCTCTGCTAAATAAAAGGCCAGTGCCATGAGAGGTATTCCGATACCTCAGGATCATATGGATTGCATCCATATGTGCCTATCTAGGCTGCTCCATGAACAAACTCACTCTGCTCACTACAAAGGATATATCTGACATGATGACGATCATGTATAGGAGCATCCCAACGAGCTACATGTACCTCCTCTTGTCTATCTCCTATGTGTCCTCATCATACGCCTTCATGCATGGGCTCATGGGAGTAGTCGTAGGTTTGCAGTCTATCATGTCCATCTCTGAGGGAAGACCTGTAATGTACCTCCTCTGAGCCATCACAAGACCTCGTTGGTTCCTGGCGAACTCAAGTCCAAGGAAGTAACATAGATTGCTAAGGTCATTGGTTACAAACCGCTGACCAAGGAAATCCTTAGCTTCTCGAATATCATGCCCAACATCCATTATAACAATGATGTCATCAACAAAAACTCGTATAGTAAATGTACCTCCCTGAGACATCCAAAAAAACAGTGAATTATCTGCAATCGATTCCACGAACCCGTGCTGCTCCATCAAGTCCAAGAGCATACTGAAACCATGCTCTTTAACTATGCTTAAGGATATAGATAACCTTATAAAGTCTGCAAACCGTATGACATTCACCCTCAGTAGCAAATCACGACAGATGCTATATGAGACTTCCTCATGTAAGTCACAATACAAAAATGCATTCTTCACATCAAACTGATATAGGTCAATCCGTTGTCACTGCAACAGAGAGAAGTATCTGCAGTATAGAATGGTGAGCCCCTCGAGAGAGATAGCATCATGACAGTCCACCAAATACGTTTGAGTGAACCCACGAGCCATCCACGCTACCATCTGTTTGGTGCTACACTGTGAACACCACTCGTATCCCACGACGGATGCTCATGTAAGAGTTGTAACAATGCTCTGTGTGCCACGAGACTGTAACACGAACATCTCCTCATACATGGCAAGACATCATTGACTATCATGCATTGTCTGAGGGTATGTCCGTGGTATCTCCACAGTTGACTTCACAATGACAAACCTCCTCAAATTCTTTAAGAGTAGCCCCAAAGAAGCATGTACTGCAAGAAAGTAAGTAGCACAAGTACATTTTGCTTCCATACAGCAATAGACACATCAAGATCGCATGCCTCCTCCTCAACCTGTAAACTACCCTCCTAATAGGGCACCTACTCATCCTGTAAAGTAACATGCTACATGGATAAATCATTGGTACCATCAGTAGAAACAATATGCTCAGTACATACCTGGGATGTGTTGGATGATAAGGAAAGCCCATGAGCAAAGGGAATCATGGGAGGCCAGCAAACATAGAAACGTGGAAACACTAGGGCCAAGGTACTGGGTGGTGTAGGTGTAGCCAGAGGAGCAAGCGGTGGTGGTGGAGGTGGTGGTGGTGGCGGAACTGGGGGTAGTGGTGCCAGGCGGTACCATTAGAGGAGGAGGCTCATCTACCTCCTCTCATAAAAGATAGAGTCAACCAGTCACCTGCAGGATAGAAATACATAAAAGACTCAAAGAAGGTGACAGCAATACTAACATAGTACTTCCTTTGGACTAAACGGAAGTAACAATACCCCTTCAGGGTACGAGAGTAGCCAACAAAGATATACTCGGCAGTTTTCGAGGAGAGCTTGTCACGACTAGGTGCCAAATAGTGAACAAAGATTACAGAGACAAATACTCGGGGTGTAAAGGAAGGTCCTAAGGAAAAGCAATCAAGGAAGGTACCTTCTCTCCCAAGACAGAAGATGGCAAGCTGTTAACCAAGTAACAACTAACAACCAGTGAGAAATGCATCATCCCAGAAGAGTAAGAGGCACGACTCTGAATCTAAAGTATCATGATCACATCAAGTAACTGATAGTGTTTGCGTTCAGCAGCATCATTCTACTGAGAAGTGTAAGCCCACGAGGTTTGGTGTACGATGCCAAGAGACCTGGAGAATTTAAAAAGCAGTAATGTGCAAAACTCCAAGGAATTGTCAGAGTGAATAAAATTAACAGTTGTAGAGAAAATATTCTTTAATACAATAAAGAAAGATTTAATAGCAAACCCAACTTCAAACTTACTTCCAAAAGAAAAACCCAAGACAATCTACAAGATAAAATATGTCTCTAGAGATCGAGAACACGACTGGGACCCCAAATGTCAAAATAAACAAGCTCAAATAAATTATTATTGCAATGACTATGCCGGCCAAGAAAAGAAGAGTGGTAATGCTTCCCAAGCTGACAAGCATCGCACTGGAAGGTAGCATGGATATCTGTGGAAGGACATGGAATAGGTTCTGTAGAGGCAGGTAGACAAAATGAAGATGCAACATGTATGGTGGGATGGATCTAATAGAAACGGTAGAGGCACCAACACATGGAGACTGGACCAATCATTAGAGCCCCTACTGCTCACGGACACATCAAATCACCCAACCAGTGAGTATGTCCTGAAACACAAGAGAATATGGGTCAAAAATGACAAGACAATGTAGACCCCTAGATTTGACTAATAGAAAGTAAATTCATCTGAAAATCAGGTGCATATCGTACATTCTGCAAGTGTATGGAAGGCATCAAATGAACATCCCCATGTCATGTAATAGGTAAATCTATATGAACTGAATTGTGCTTTGTCTCCACACAGATGGTGGAAGCACCAAAGTCCATGATCCACTTCATATCTACTCTGCTACAATTAGTAAAAACATAGACTATACCGGAGGAGCTCGAGGAAGCTCTGGCAAAAGCTACAACATATGGGGAACCTATAGTGGTGCCGACAACAATAGTCATTATCTCCCTCAGACGGGAGACAATGTCACAAAGTCGAGAATCTGTAGGAGGAACTGAACTATAAGGAGGCTCAACCTGCTTGACCACATGAGCAGAGGAAGGTTATCCATACTGTTGATAGCATGTATCCTCTAAATGACCAAGATGACTGCAATAGGTGTATCGGTCACGCGAATATCCACCTCCTCCGCCATGTGGAACACGCCCTCTGAATTAAATAGAGCCTCCCATGCCACGAGATGCGGCCATTGACGAGGAGGTATGTGTGGGGGCAGTAGATGGGGCAGTGATCCTGTTCAGGCGACTGCATGCTTCCTCCACGGGAGGTATGGTTGTATATGTAAGAAGTTGTGTATGTTTTGCCTCATACCCAAGATCTAGAGCAACCAAGAAAACTCCAACCATCGTGGATCACATGTATGTCATTTGCTGCTCAATAGATGTGGTCATCGGTATGAAGTTGTGAAGCTTATCGAACATGCTACAAAGCGAAGAGTAGAAATATGCATAGGATGACCATTCTACTTCGTCGTGTAGACGTCGAACTGTAATTGAAGGATCTTAACCTCAATCTTTGCTTGGCCATGTGGCTGCCAGGATATCCCACATCGCCTTGGCAGTGGACCGGTTCACAATGTCATTGGAAAAATCTTCGAGGATAGAGTACCAGAGAGCCAAATATGTGTGTATGCACATCTTGCTTCCACTAAGTGTTCTACCCAGTCTTATATGCCGGCTTCGGTTGTGTTAGTGTGCTCCTTGTTATTGCACTGAATGAGGGTCAAGAACAGCATTGACCACAACTCATAGTTGGTCACATCCATCATCACGATGGGAGTCCGGCCCTTAAGGACACCGAACGAAGAGAAGGCATCACCCTTGCTCTCTGACATGATGAAGAATAAGGGTCGAAACAAAACTCGACTGGACTAGTAGACCGATCCGAGCAAGTCTACACGATCAAATATAGGACTGGTTATACGTGTAGACTTACACAATCATCCTCGTCAATAATCGATCCTCACTAGGGTCAAAAAAGGTGAGTTATTGGTCAAAAATCATCTTTTTTCCTATCAAAATCAGATCGTACAGCAGATCTGAGCGGCACCAGAGAGGATTAGAGACGCCCTAGGGGGCCTATCGAGGGTCTAGGGGGTCTATCGAAGACCTAGTGGCCATGGCGGAGGGTTGTGTGGCGCCAAAGGTTGCTTATACAGTGATGGCAAGGGCCATCAACAGCATCGGGAGCCAGTTGCAGGGCCTCAAAGGGGCTAGTGGCAATGAGGACCCCATGGGAAGGCTCCCAGCGACAATCGTGGGGACTAGGAGCCATTTGCGGCATTGTTGGAACCCAAAGGGAGTGCCTTACAACGCAACCAACGGCCACGAGCGGTTGTTGGAGGCGGTGCGGGAGGGACCGATGGTAGCGTGTGACATGTGTGAGTCGTAAGAGCTGAGGCGGCATCACAGGGTGTGAGGAAGATTCTCAATGACACGTGATGAGGGGAGGGGCAGCAGATGGAGTTAGGGCACAGGGTACGAGAACGTCGATCTAGGATCATCGCTCTAATACCATGTGGAGAGAACATAATGAGTTGCTTATTAATGAGGCCATGGGGTTCTCTTATATAGAGGATAACATACTGGATAAATTACATGACGTAGACAGAAAGAAAGAAAGAAAATACATAGAAACAATAAAAGATGACTAATATCTCAACACACTTAGATTGATGCCCAACTTGATCCACATTACTTCTCATGAGCCGCTTTCAAAGGCAATGTTGCAATCAGGTTCTTGGGATCCGTATTGCCTTAAGCACCTATGTTGCCTCAATCGAATGTAGCATCTCCACTTCATAGAGTGTTATCTTTGTATGCAAGACACCTGCTTCAGTGCACGCACCTATATGTGTCTCCCATCTTGCCTTAAGTGCCTTACAACATCTTACATGGTGGATCCGCATGCTTATAATCGATGTAGCGCTTCTTGTGTGCGGCCAAATGCTTATTGGTGCTCCCAAGTCCCAACATTAAATGATGCCATAACTTTCTTTGATAGGCACAAGAGGTTGCCATGGGACCATCTGAAGAAGGCCTCCACTCGAACGCCTTTTAAGGGCCCTTTCACATTATGTTATAGACTGCCTCTGTTAACATATTATATGGCACTTCCACCCTGCATGCCACCCCATGCATCACACTTAGGGCTATCGAAAAAACTTGAACTCGATGGGTTCAACTCAGGCTCGGTTCGTTAAGAGGTCATGAGCCCGCTTCAAAAACCTAATGCGTCCGAGCTCGCGTTTGATTTGTGGTGTGTTATGGTTATCGAGTCGATCTCGAGTTGGGTCGTGCTCAACTCGATAACTCGATTCAATAAATCAATATAATTTTAATTTATTTTATATTATAAATAATAATATAGGTTTTGGGGCCCAGCTTCTTTCCCCCATCCACTCCCACAACACAACGTCAAGCGAATCGAGTTGTAGCCCTCTCCTTGTGCCTTCAGTCCTCCTCCAGTGGACGACTTCTCCCTCGCTATCATAACAACCCTTCTCCATCACCGCCAACCCAACTACCAACTCCCAACCACACCGTCGTCAAAACCACCCACCTCCCAACTTCCTGACGACCCTCCTCGGGCCAGCGAGCAAACCATTTGTTGTTGTGACCTTCCCCGCAACTCCAACTACCAACAAGCCGAAGGTAACACCCCCCTCCTCTTCCCTAGCATGCACTTTTCCACTAAGGCTTATCTTTTTCATCTTGAGTAGGGCTCGCAAAGAGGCTTGAGAGCCAACTCGAACTCAACGAGTTCAAGTCCGAGCTCAAGCCCAAGTTTCCTTATTGAGTTTGAGTCCGAGTTGGAGCCGACTCGACTCGTTGAACTCGATAGACATCCCAAATCACACTGATCCCATAACCGCACATCTTCAGAATAGAGTTGATGAACACCCACAATTCCTACAACAAACCCACCATCATACTATGTTGGAAAATACAAATATAATGAGCACAGCCCGCGCCAACAGGAACACTTGTCATTTTTTTCTGAAAAGTTTTATGTGGTCCGAGATATTTGAGATGATTGCCCTACTCCACCAGCGAAAATATCCAATGGGATCTGGCCTTCATACCATTTCTTCTCAATAAGGCAAGACCAAATAGTCTGGCTAACTCAACCCCTCGTTGGGCTCAAAAATAAATTCATCCTTGTAAATACTACTTGCTTCATACTGATACACAGAATCCCCACCCAAAAAGATCCAGTAATAGTTGGAGCATCACACTAAACCACCCTATCTTCACCACTAAAGAACATATAATAATTCAAATTTTACTCCTTACAATGTAATTTACCTCATAATCAAGGCCAACCATTAAAAGATGGTTCCCTATAACTGTGACTATAAACCATAATAACTGTCCAAATGCCTCTCAAGGCTCTACCCATGTGTCATCTTGTCCTCATTTTCCAAATGCCTCTCAAGGCTCTACCCTTGTGTCATCTTGTCCTCATTTTGATGCCATAGATTGAGCAGGATCCACCCCTGTAAATGGTAATTATTGCAGACCAAAAATCTGCCACCCATCAATATTTTTTTGAAGATCAAAAGAGGGGTAGCACGCTATGGTGCCCTCCCCAAAAACTTAATTAAGAGAAAAAGAAAAGAGCAGAAGAAGTACAAGAGAAAAAAGTCAGAGAAGTGCCCAGGCTTCCACAAAAGCCTTGGACTGAAACACAACATTCTCAACATAGAATCTATGACCCGAGAATACCAGGGCATTTCTAGCCAGCCAAATACTCCAAAGCAAAGAAAGTGGTCCCAAAATCTCTGTTCGCGATCGGAGACGGACTCAACGAAATGAGTCCCAGAAGGCGTCGAAGGACGACGTGCTGACCCAGCCAAGGCCCAAATCACCCCAAGAATCGGCAGTGCAAGAACAAGTCAAGAACAGATGGTTCACCGATTCAGTGCCCACCCCGCACAAGTAGCAGGTCTCAGAAGAAGAGCCAAAGAACCGCGCGCACCAGTCCCGGGTCATTACGCGCTTGCGCCTGAAGAGCCACAGGAAGAAACCAATCCGCTCAGGGAGGCGAAGTTCCCAGATCAAAGAGCGGTCCTTAGCGAGAACTTCGGAAGGAGCGGGCGGTGGCCTGCGAATCAACGTGTAGGCCTTCCCGACCGAAAAAGAGGTGCCCCTCCATACCCAGTGGTCCCTCCCCCCGCTGGGGCCCTCGCAGTTAGCTAACGAATCACGCAGACGAAAGAAGTCCTCAAGCCTTTGGTCCGAAAAATTTGTGCAGAAACGAGGCATCCAATTCCCTTCACACCACACATCAGCAATCTTTGTGTCCCGGTCCGCCGCCAAGGCAAATAGCCGAGGGAAACGGATGGCGAGAGCCCCATCGCCGATCCAGTTGTCGGTCCAGAAAGCAAAAGAGAGGTCGTTGCCCAAGATGGGCCGGAAGAGCTCGTGAAAACGAGGGAGCACCGAGAGAATCGCCCTACAGAACGTGGATGGGCGCACCCCCGTAGGGAGCACAGTAGCCACAGGGCAAAAAAATCCGTATATACGACGGAGCAAGGTGCAGCAAAGGTCATCATCACTCCCCCAAATTTTCAAGACCCACTTCAAAATTAATGCTTCGTTCATAGCATCCAAACTCCGAACACACAACCCCCCATCCGCCTTCGATAAGGTAACAGTATCCCAATACACGAGGTGCATGCCCTTGGCATTCTGCCCGCGCCATAGGAACCTCCTCATCACCCTTTCGATACGTATGCGAATTCCCTTTGGTAGAATCCGAGAGGACATGAAGAATATCGGAATTGCCGCCATAACTGCTTTCAAGAGGACCAGCCTCCCCCCTCTGGAAAGGAAGGAAGACCGCCAACCCGCCAACCTGACCTCCAGCTTCTCAACCACCAGAAGCCAGTCTGCCAGCCTCAACCGCCCGATAGACAGTGGCATGCCAAGATAGCGAATCGGCAACTTGCCACAGCCCACCACCAAATCGACAGAGCAACCCCGCGCCTCCTCCTCGGAAAAAGAAAAGGGGATCAACAAGGATTTCTCCCGATTTTGGACGACGCCCGAAAGCTCGCCAAAGAGCTCCAGCACGGTAGCGATGGTACCGATCTCCTCCTTGCCACCCTCGACGAAGAATAGGGTGTCATCAGCGTACTGGATAAGAGGAACATGGAGATCGCCCTTGGAGAATCCCGAAAAAAGGCCACCATGTTGCACCTGCGTCAGCATGCACGCCAAAGCATCCGTCGCAATGACAAAAAGAAGAGGGGCCATAGGGCACCCCTGCCTGACCCCCCGTTGAAGCTGGAAAAACCCGCCCTCCGGGCAGCCATTAACAAGCACCGCCATAGAAGTCGTAGTAACACAACGCTTCATCCATGAGATCCAACTGCTCGGGAACCCCCGCCTATGCATCGCATCCCACAGGAAGCGCCAATCAAGTGTGTCGTATGCCTTCGCAAAATCGACCTTCCAGAGCATAGCCTTCGTACCAAGTCGTTTTTAGTCCGTCACCATCTCAGAAGCCAAAACCAGGCAGTCCCGAAGTTGTCTGCCCGAGACGAAAGTCGATTGGAAGGGAGAGATAAGATGCGTAAGCACCCTATTGAGACGGATGGCAAACACCTTAGCCACAATAAGGTATAGCCCGTTGGAGAGAGTGCTTAGGGAGGAGAACGATCAACGCCCGATTAATCTTCTCAAACCCCGCATTGCAAAGACACATCTCCTGTACCACGTCGAGGACGTCCACAGCGAGCAGGTCCCAGAAGTCCCGATAAAAGGACACCGGGAACCCATCTGGCCCGGGAGCCCCATCCGCGTTAAGGGACCAAACGGCGGCCTTCACCTCCTCCAAGGTCACGGGCATAGTCAGGCTCGAGGCGTGCTCCGGCGAGAGCCTCTCCGCCCCCCGACCCAACCACCTCCACCTGCGCGTCAGGGCCCGTGACGAGAAGTCACGAAAATGCTTGGCAATCAGATGGCCCATCTCCGCGTCACCCGCAACCCGCACACTATCCACAACGATTGAACAAAGAGCATTAGTCTGACGTCTCCCGCGAGCAACACGGTGAAAGAAAGCAGTGTTGGCGTCCCCCTCCACGAGCCACCTGTGTTTAGATCTCTGGCGCCACTCCGCCACCTTTTTCTTGTCTTCGAGAGCCACCTGACGGAGAGCACTTTCCCTCCTCGCGAGATCCTCGGATGAGAGAGGGCCAGAGTCCTCTAGCTGGTCAAGGCCTGCGAGAACCTCCTCCGCAAAGACTCTGGCCGCCCGGCGGGCAGCGCATGACTCCTTAAACGCGTAAAGTCTCCCCCACAAGGAGACAAGTTTCTGGAAAAATCTTGAGACTGCCGAGCCAGAAACGACCGTAGAGGTCCAATGCGAGGAGACCATCGCGCGGAACGACTCCTCCAAAAGCCACGCCTTCTCGTACCTGAAGAAGCCCCGGTGCTCCGAAAGCTCCCTCGAGTCCCAGATCAGGGGAGAGTTATCCAAGCGAGTCTGGATCCTGGCCGACGCAAAGCAAGAAGGGTAGAGGTCTAAAAGCTCCGAAGAGACCAAGAAACGGTCAATGCGGGAGGGAGATCCCGAGCTCTGCCACGTGTACTTAGTATCTGAGGCGTCAAGCACCTCAAGCTCCAGAGAGTCCAACAGCTCCACAAAGTTAGCCGATCCCTGGGCTTGGCCACCACGCAAGCCCGGCCGGTCGGAGGAGAGCAACGTCACATTAAAATCACCACCAATGAGCCACGCACCCCCCGGGAAGGAGGCTCTGACCGAGCGAAGTTCATCCCACAGCTCCCGCCGAGCACCGGCAAGGCAAGGCCCATACACGCACGAAACGACAATAGTCGTCACCGAAGAAAGGCACTCTAAGAGGACGGTCAGCACATGGGACCCCCTTAACTCCGAGCGAAGAACAAAACCACGGTCCCTCCAGGCAACCAACAAACCGCCCGCAGAACCAACCGCGTCAATAACGCAATAATCAGAGATGGGGCCAGCATCAAAGGAGCGTCAAACGTCCAACGTACAGGATTGCAATTTGGTTTCCTAGAGCAAAATGATGTCACAGGAAGCGAGAACCCAGGACCTTCCTTTTTTCCGGGTCACCCAGACCCCTGACGTTCCACGTGAGGATCTTCATTTAGCACCGCTGCAAGTTCCCCCGAGAAGGACGAATCCAGCCACAGAAGCCACTCGAGTCATACGAGCCGAAACTGGCGGAAGCGTGCCGACGGCCTTTCGCGAACGCGTGCGCCTCCTGTATCTTTTACCGATCCTCCCGAAATCGATCCCCGATGGGGCCATCGTCGAGGACGACCCCAAATCCGAGACGTCGGCCAAGAGTGGTTCCCAATCAGTTGGAACACCCATCGCCACACCTGCACCCCACGCCGGGGTGGCGAGGGGGAGGGGCTCACAATCGAAACGCACGCTCCAAGCGGGCCACTTAGGCCCAAATAAGTCAGCAAACGGGAGGGTGCCATCCCAAGCGTCGGAACAATCATCAAGGTCCCCAGCCGGGAGATCCTAGGGACCCGCATGCGGATCCAGAGACCCACACGAAGCAAGGGCGGTACAAGTCCGTGAAAGTGATAGCCGAAAATCTGAACCAGCAGGGGGTCCAACTTGCGCAGAAAACGGGTCAGCAGACGACCCGACAAAGAGGGTCGAACTGGCAAAATTCCAGGGGCGAAAATCGATAGGGGTGCATGTCCCAAAAACGAACTTTTGCAAAGGCGCCAGCAGACGAGGCGTCACCCGTGAGGGGGAGATGACACACGTGGTGTTTGGGACACCACGATGATAGAAGTCGCCAGGACACGAACCGTCCCCAAGAACGGAAGACGAACAGGCTTACTCAGGAACCGGAACCTCACCACTGACAACATCAAGATGGTGGTCGGCGCCGCCGCCCCCGCCCAGCGACGACGGCTGCTCCTCCAGATCCAGGAGACGAATCCGCAGAGGGAAAGAGAAGCGCCCTACTACCAACTCCGCCACCGAGAGAATACAGGTGGACTCGGGGCAGTCCAAGAGAATCAGAGTAACCTCTGGTTCTGATCCGGGAGTGTGCCATCCGCAAGGATATGAACAACCGAACCAAGGCCTCTTAGAGGAGGACCCAAACAATGTACGGAGCGCGAGAGGAAAGGAACGCCCCTAACCTCAGCCACCCTTCGCGAGATACGATCCACGCGATCTAGACCCCCATCCGCGAATCTAGCAGGCCACCAGGTGAGCCCACCCGGCCCCTCCCATGCAAGCAGCCGCTCACGTTGAAATCCCGACAACCCCCGTGCACAGCATCTTCGAAAGCTCGTAGCGACGACATCACCATGGAACACGCCGCCGAACTCCTTCACAATGCCCAGCCGAATCTCCTCCACAGATATGGAGTCATCCCTCCACGAGCCGATGAGGATCCCAAGCAGTGATGAAAGGGCGGGAGAGAGAGTCCCCGCCATCTGCCATGCAAGACGCCTCCTTTATAACGTCCTTCGCAAGCCGCGTGTCTGCTCCCCACACCTTCGCATCCAGATGTCGCGTCGATGGCCCTCCTTCCCGCAGAAGAAACAGTGAGCCGGCGAGTTACATGTATCCGCGAAGTGACCCGAGAGCCCACATCGAAAGCATTTACGCCCGCGCTTACGATGAGAAACCACTACCCAGCCTTCTTCGGAAATCTGCCTCCTTCTCGCCCCGTGTTCGGGATCGGAGCGACGCACGGTGGAGGTCCTCCTCCACTCCGCCGCCCCCGCCCGAATCGCCCACTTCAACCTCTCACGCCTTTTCCGCTCCATCCCACCCATCAATATTTAAAAGGAATCAAAAGCTTATAATAACAAGTGGTTCTTATAATGAAAGTACCAACATCACTTTATAATCGGTAGCAGAAGATATGATCATTGGCCAATTCCCCGAGCCATTAGTTGTTTTTAGAAGATTAACTGATAAACCACAATTGTCGCCTATTAGCTCTAGTCAAGTCACAATGTAGGACAACAAATAGTACGACACCTTCCCTCATATTTCACCCATGCATTTTATAGAGATAAATGGTGTTTTTCCACCAATGACCAATCATTGTGTAACGATATTGACACCAACAAACACCTAGACGAGAAGTGCACATCATGACCAATTGAAACCAGGCACCACCAATGTAGCACTTCAACAATAATGAAATATTAGTGTAGAAAGACAACAAATCTACTACTCAATAGTATCAAACAAAAATTTTATAATAACTTAAACATGACAACAAAGGCCAACTCCTCGACGCCTCAAGGTGCACCTCACTCAGGCTTACCCCTCCACAGCATTGACTAAGGCTTAAACCCGGAGATGGGTTATTAGACTTAAGCCTACCCTCAATGTGGATGCCTCAAGGCTAGATTTTCTACCTTTCAGCTCAAAAACCAATATAGCTCTCTTGAAAAGCCCAAGGATGGTCAACAGAGATTAATGACTCGGTGACATCAAGAATCTTACTTCATAATTGTTGAGAAGAGGAAATGGATGATATGTTTATTCCATAGAGCTAGGGTCTCTTATATAGAGAGAAAATCCTAGAGAGTACAAGGGTTACGGAAGCCGAAAGGTCACGAGGGGATACAGAACTCGAAGGGTCACAGAGGGTTACGGAACCCGAAGGGTCGTGGGAGGTTACGGAACCCGAATGGTTACAAACATAAATGTAAATCCAATAACTCTAACACTCCCCCTCAAGCTGGAGCTGAGAAAACTACAGCTTGTAACAAAAAGAAAAAGTATGCACCACATCTTCACACGATGCATCATAAGAACATATGTCCGTTGCTGGTAGAAGGCCTCGCTCGAGGATGGGTTTGCAGCTTTCAGGTCACCGGAACGTATCTCTGCCATGCTTGTAGAGTCGTTGCGATATCAGGTCACCGGAACGTATCTCTGTCGTGCATGCAGGTCACTGGAACATATCTCTGTCGTGCCTGGAAAATAATCGTTGTAGAAGAAGTCCAGCGCGGAGTAGTAGTCGGGTCGTAAAAGAAGAAGTATACGCCCTGATGAAGAAGTCGATGCTCAGTAAAGATGGATGATCTGAGTAGTAGGCTGGAGCGGAGGTTTGTCAGTCATGGTAGGGCAATAGACATCCTGAAGAATCATCTCTGACTCCCCCTTTCTCCCATACATGATAGAATAAAGAGTATGGAACATGAAGTTGGGAGAAACAAAAAGTTAGGAGAAACAACTCGTGATGAAGCATGGGCTGTTGGAGGGGGGGAGGGCTCCAGGTAGTGCCGACGACGCCGGAGGAGCGGCGGGAGCTGTTGGAGCCTCGGGCGGCGCTTTAGATTTCGCTGGAGGTGGAAGTTGGTGCTCCTGGGGGCTCGGACTGACTTGCGCGAGACCATGGAATCCACAAGAGATGCAGGAGGTCCAGCCCTCTCTCCTTGTCGGCAGAGAGAGGGCTGGTGGTGGCAGCGGATTTAGAGTATTAGACTTCGATCTAGGACCGTTACTTTGATACCATGTTGAGAAGAGCGGATGAGAAGTTTATTCCATAGAGCTAGGGTCTCTTATATAGAGAGAGAACCCTAGAGAGTACAAGGGTTACGGAACCCGAAAGGTCACGGGGGTTACGAAACTCGAAGGGTCACAGAAGGTTACGCAACCCGAAGGGTCACGGGAGGTTACGCAACCCGAAGAGTTACAAACATAAATGTAAATCTAATAATTCTAACAATAATAATCTAGGGAATATCAACAACAACAACAAAGCCTTTTCCCACAATCTAGGGAATATAACAGGAATAAATCATTCATTCATAAATTCTGGTAGTATCTAATCAAATGGATCACATTCTCAGCCGATGGTCTATCAGAGATTCAGAGATAAATGTCACACCAATCATGTGTATGCAAATTACCTAACTCAAAGCCAAAGTGTTGGAACACTTCTCTCTTATAAGTTGAAATGGTTCTGTCCCTTATGCTCTCTCTGATACTGCACTAGAAGGATCAAAGGAGGAATCATCAGTCTAAGGAATCTCGTATTACTTCCAAATCCCCCACACATAATGCAGTCGAGGAAGAGTTTACAAAGACATGTATTACCACGTAGCTAATAAAATGTTACCAAAGGAAGAACAAAAGGTTGTCTATATATGCAACCAACATCTAAAATCCACCCCAACCCAATCCCAGCAGAGTCGCACATACCCATCTTGGACATGTATCTGCAGCAAGAAGAGAAGCTACTAAAAATCAGCAAACCTAGCAAATGAAAGATTCAAGCCTAGGGCACCAACACCTGTTACACCCCAATCGTTGTCTAAAGGCAACTAGTCCACCACTGCTGCATAAAAATCAAACACAAGATTCTTCAATTGGGGGAATAATTCATCAATCCTCCGGACACTCAATCATGAAATACGAAAAATGAGAGTTCTCCCACTCGAATAATTAGTTAAGAGATCTTCGGGATCCCCTACACCACCCCCTTCATAAAATAGGATGGTCTCGCAGGAAGTTTGGCCCCCTCCTCCAAGTCCAGGGTCCCATAGCAGGTTCACATAACATTCTTGAAAATCCATCCGTATTTGAAAGTAGACATAGGACCCAATTGGAAAGTAGAGTAGTGTTCCACATCCTCAGGTCTGCAAACTGCAGTCTACCTCACCAAAGGCATAAAACCGCCATCTCTCTAAATAGCATGCCAAGGAATCTTATTTGCATGAAATGCAATCTTTGTAATACAAGCGGGCAGCACATCAATAGAGATGAAGCATGTCAGTAAAGAAGAGAACTGATTGCAGGCTCAATATACCCCTTAGACATCACTTCGGAAGCACAATCCTCTAGGTGTCTCTCTATCTTCACCTAAACAGCCCCAATCAACCATTTTTGTTGATGTGCTCCTTAAAGGCAACCCAAGTGATAGGGAGACCCCAAGAGGACAAAAAGAAACGATGAGCATGCTAAAGAAGTGTCATCATCTATGTGGTCCGGATGGTAGGCCATCGAACACAAAGCCTCACAAAACAGGTCCATGAACATCATGATCACATGCATGTGCAACATTATGAGCAATGTCAACAAGTCCTCCTCAGCATGTTGCAGCAATGGAAAGATTTTGTTCAAACATTGCCCCCCGCCCACCCCTCCCCCGTTGTCCCATCCTAACAAGCACATCTATGACACCTATAATTAAGGCATCAAAAACAAACATAGCCATAAGATGGAAGCCCTGGCATAGCCAACGATATGGTTCGATCCATCTACTAGTTGATCGCCCACAAACCAGAACAAAAAAGGGATGTTGTCGTCACAACACTCCATCGTCCATGCAATTGAAATCCGCATAAAAGACCAGTGCAATGTGTTGTAGGCCTTAGATATCGACCTTCCACTGAAAACATGCAATTTTGTCTCTCCCAAAAAGCAACCACCTCTGAAACCAGAAAGTAACTCTCCGAAATGGAGAGATCTTATTAAATGCACTCTGAACAAGTGAGACCACCTGACGAAGGGCCTCGCTAGATTGACTAGCCAACAATATAATAAGAATGAGGAAGTCAAGTTCAGAAGCACCAAGGATGTGAAACCTCAACATGACCAGCAGATGCCTTCCTTGGAAATAGGGAAGAGGAAGAATCAATTAAACTTATCAAATCCATAATTCCCTGTCAAGAACTCCAAACAATAGTGTGTGCCTTGTCATGAAGAAGTATCCAAACCTCCATGTGGAAAAGATCAAGAAGCCATCACTTGATCCAGTGATCCCTCTAGCATAGGTGATATCAGAGCAAGATAGTGCAGGAAAGTCGTTGACAGCTGATGGGTTCACATGGCGGGTTGGAGTGGTGATGGGGATAGAGCAACGAAGGGCAGAAAGGGAGTAGAAGTTGGTTGCAAGTTGGCGATGGCAATGAAGTAAATTGGGGAATTTCAACATGGATGTCAAGAAGAGGTAAGGGTAGAACCCTTTTAAAAATTGCATTATTTGACTAGTATAGGATGTATGGAAGAATGGTGGATAAGATAATGATGGACCATCATATCGTGGAAGAAACATGAATATCAAATATAATACTACTTGACACATCCTAGAAATATGAGGAAATTTGAGGTAAGAAAATCGAGAAACGGATGAAAATCTCTCAATTGGGCAAGGTTTTGCATGGCAACGCACCAAGATGTGTTGTGAGAGGAGCACACCAAACCGTGTCGGAAGAAGAAATGGAATTGACGGTCAAAAAGAAGAAAGAAATTTAAGGGGAAATATAACACTCATAAGGAGTCAAAATCCAATATCATTCACTAACTTGTACACCACGACTTAAATCAAAAACACATCTCTGTGTCCTAAGAATACATATACCCGTTTGGTACAATAATTTTTATAATGAAAAAAAAACATAAATTGATAGCATATTTTTTAGGAATGGGCTGCATCAACAACACTACGAGAAAAATAATTCTCAACAAGGCCCTCCATATCAGGATTCTATATGTTCATTTATTTGGGTGAAACTAACATTAATGCATGCTAACAACACCACAACCAACAAAAGACGACACTAAACTTTCAGGATTCCACTGGTCAAGACACCAGCATCAAAGCAAACTAAATGATCTAATTATATTTCAAAAGAAATATCTTCAATTGGTGCTTAAGGATGGAAAAATCCATTCAGCTTGAAAAGTGACCATGCATTCTTTCCTCAAGAAAGACATTCTCAAATTCAGAAATCTGTGCTCAAAGGAGTTCATACTGTTTTCCCAATACTGCAAAACAAGTTAGCATGCACCACCATTATTTTTCACTGCCGGTGTATTTTACTACAGAAAAAAATTAAGCACTTCCATAAGTTTTCCAGAGAATGGCAAGGAAAGCAGGCAGTCAGAAAAAATTATGATTGCAAACCCGATGCAGTTCTTCTTCAGTGATTTCCCTAGCAGGAAAGAGACGGCACTTCCCTGGAAATATACCT
Organism: Ottelia alismoides; assembly: GCA_037367405.1. Classification (NCBI taxonomy): domain Eukaryota; kingdom Viridiplantae; phylum Streptophyta; class Magnoliopsida; order Alismatales; family Hydrocharitaceae; genus Ottelia; species Ottelia alismoides. Next base: position 435,052 of record JAZKJV010009153.1, on the reverse strand, counting down.
GCATGAGCGAAAAACAAATATGCAACCAAAAAACAATGAAGGTTAAGGTGAAAAAAGGTATAAAGTTCACAAGCCAAGTAAAAATTTAGAAATATGAATTTTCCACCCCAACCTACCAGCTGTAGAAAGACTGGCGGCAATTGCTCGCAGTCGGTCTGGCCTTTCAGGATGCGAATGAGATTTCATGTCAACCTATTTTCAGAAGTTTGTAAAATATTACTGAGTTCTAAAGCACAGACAAGAAATAAGACAGAAAGATTAATCATCTGAATTTCTCTAAGGAAAATAGAAGTTTTGAGGTGTTTTACAAACATGATTTTTATTAAGTTTCAATTATGCTGAGAATTCTCGCAGGAGACCGGGTTTTTCACATCTCTACAACACTACCGTGGAGAGTTCATGTACAAAGTATAATAGCAGTTTTTTTTCAATAGCTAGTAAATTTTAAGGTATTTCCAAATGATGACTCTTTTTCGTACACAGAATAGTATCTTCATTGAATTTAAATATAAACAACAACAAAGCCTTTTCCCACAATTAAGGTCGGCTACATTAATTTTTACCCTCCGTTCAGATCTATTTTGGGTCATTGGCGGGCTTATATTCAAATAACTAAGAACGCTTAGGATAGTCTCATTCCAACACTTCTTGGGCCTTCCTCGCCCTCTTTTAACCGGCACAACATCCCAAATCTCGCATCTTCTAATTGGAGCATCAACCGACCTCCTTTGCAAAATGGCAAAATCATCTTAAGCGGTTTTTCTCATCTTATCCTCTATCGGAGCTACACCAATTTTCCTTCTGATCGCATAATTCTGACTCCGATCTTTTCGTGTATGACTACACATCCACTTTAGCATTTACATTTCTACTATTGTCGTTCTCTGCACATGTCTAAGGTACACAGGCCAACAATCTGATTCATAAAGCATAGCAGATCTCACAGCTGTTTTGTAATACTTTCAATTGATTTTCAAAAGGATTTTCTTTTCACAAAGAATGGTATAAGCTAATTCAAATATAAATAAGCTTCACAAAAATATTCCGCATTCGTTCTGGCCTTTCAGGATGTGGATGAGATTTCATGTCAACCTATTTTCAAAGGTGTGTATACAATTACAGTGAGATCCAAAGGACAGACAAGAATAAGATAGCAAGATGAACAATCTGTATTTCTTTGAGGAAAATGAAAAGTTTAAAATGTTTTACTAGCATGATTTTTTACTTAGTTTCAATGTATGTTGAGAATTTTCACAGGAGACCCAGTTTCTTACATCTGTACAACACTACTGCCGAGAATGAATATATATGCAAAGCATAACAGCAGTTTTTTTCTATAACTACTGAATTTTTAGTTACTTCTAGATGATAACTCTTTTTTGTATCAGAAATTATTGTCTTCAACGAATTCAAATATAAAGAAATTTCACAATAATAATTCTACAATGAAAATAAATTCCAAAAGGAAGACAGATAACATCCTTATCATACAAAACAATATATGGAAATGGATCATGTAACTTGGCATGGCACTAGTCAGTTAGGTGTCAAGGAAAATATAAAAAATTGCATGTCTTTCAGTTCACAATAAAAAATATCAGGATAGCTAAAGACAAGAATATCCTTCCACTACCTCTTTCCAATAACTAGTGCCAGGATAGCATGCAAACACGCAATTTTCATTAACCGAACCAAGAGTCTATAGGCATACTATGGCCAACAATATACACAATCAACGTATGCGCTCCAAAAATGAAAAAATCTATATACAGTTGAGAAGAAAGAATATGAAATTCTTCCTAAAAAAGATCATGAAATGCAAAGTTGATGGTGTCAGCACTGGAACTGTGCCTGTCACAGGTCTAAATCCAGTGCCTTAGAGCAAGACAATGCATATACCATCACCTACCATATCAGGAATATCTTGGTGAAAATCTAAGAGATTGTTGGAGTATGTAATAGTTGGATAATTGGATCTCTCCACGATCCAACTACTCCCCGCTCATGTTTAGTCCCACATCAACTATCTGTGGGACTCCGGTCTGTTTGTGATACGGAGCCACATATCCCCAGTACTCATTGAGAGATTGAAATAGACGATCCGGCTCTTAGAGGCATCCATGTGTGGTTTCATCCTGATCCTCACGGAATAGGGTTCCACGTAAAACCAAGATGTATATGTTTGATTTTTTGTCTATGATTATCGATTTTGCTTCCAAGTTTATTTTCAACATGGTATCGAAGCGGTTTGATTCTATAGTTAGAATTTTTAGATTAGTTTTGATATTGTTCTTGAAGAATATTTTTGTACAAGTTCTAAATATTATGTTCATGTTCTTGTTCAAGTTCAAGAGATTTCAAGGTTTGTTTTGAGTGTCCACACAAGTTTCAAAGATCGTCATGTTCAAGAAAAAAATTAGGATTCCACGAACCCTAATTCTGGGGTGTCTTCGCATACCCCACGATTTCTGATGGCATTTAAGAACCTTCATCAACAAGATCAAGGGCCTTGCGAGATCCAAAGATCCAGGCGCACACAATCTTCATATCTAGAGCGCGCACAGATCACTGATGGCGCGACCGAAACCCCCACTTCGAAGGACCATGATGCCATCTCCATGTGTAGATCTACCATTGAAGCAAAAAAGCAAAGCCCTCTCCTACTTTGAGTGGGTACATAGATTCTTGCTCAAATCCATGTTGAAATTTCCAAATATTTTTTACTCTAGTTCTTGGCTTCTGCAAACCCCACAAGGTGATATTTGAACATTGAACTTTTGGGTCGTAGGCAAGTTGCACTACCACCATACCATTGAAGTGGGTACCATCGAAGATGGGAAAAAACAAATGCGGGCAAGCGGAGCACCCCCCGCCATCTCCAGGCCAAGCCCCATCTTACAAACAATGTAACCAAGAACATCCGTCGACAGTGGCGCCCTCCAGGCACCTCCGCCTCCACCCCGATCGGGGTGAGCGGTAGCATCAAGACTCTGGAAACTCCAACACATGTGTGAAGCACCTTCCGATGATCAGGTGATCCCCATGGTGGTGCAAACTCCAACCTTTGGTATCTCCTCTCGTGTATGGGAATGCATGCAACGCCTCTCTCTCCCATCTCCCATGGGCACACATCTGAGGGTGCTCGACGCTCCTGACGCAACTCTAGGCACCAATACTCCAGCAGGTGACACCTAAAAAGAAGAGGTGCACATCCAGCAGTGGCAACGATAGGTCTTCTCCGAACAAGCGAGGCCCTCCTCCAGCGACGACCTTGTTCTCGCGCAAAAAGTAATGCACCCCCATTAGGCCCACGCCTCCCTCTCGTGCGTTTTTTCCCGACAACAGAGATGGGTTCCCCAATGGAACCATAGATTCGAAGGAGGAGAACCCCCTCCTCTCACTATATGTCTATATGTATCAGCCAATTAGGCCAAAGTAAAAAAAAAGAGAGGCTTAGGAAAAAAGGAAATCCTAAGCCCAATTGGAAATGTGGGGCTCAAGCATTAAGAGGCTCAAGCTTCCATGATAGAAGCTATTGTGTCATTCCCGATGCTAGCAATTTTTAAGGTAACCTACCATGATGATGTTTGACGTATACCACCCCTTTGCTAGCGCTTTATCTTCTTCTATCTCCTCAAGTCAATGGGACTCTACACCATAAATACCAAGCCACGAGTTTTTATTGGTGTTATCGTATCGAATGACGTAGAGGGGACATTCTCGTTTAGTACCCTGCAGAGATTTAAAAACCCGCTTGGACAACCATTCACCAAAATCAAAAAGGCTGAAGTAGTAATACATTGCTTCATCCAAGAAATCATCGTATTAAGGAAGCCTCTGTATATTAGCGGTGCACAAAGGAAATATTTTTTTTGAAACCAAAAGAGGGGGAAACACTTTATGGTGGCGAAAAATCCATGTAGCCGACCCTACTTAATTGTGGGAAAAGGCTTTGTTGTTGTTGTTTTTGTTGAAAAGAGGGGGAAACATTTTATGGTGTCCGACCCAAGTTTATTGATAAAAGTTCAAGAAGACTTACAAAAGCCAAGACTCAAGGAGAGTCTTAGAATGGAATATTACATTTTCCCATAGAAACGATTAGAAAGAAGAGGAAGTTTTTTCTGGCTAACCAGACCGTCCAGATAATTGCTAGAGGCCGAAAAAGAACCTCTTTAGGCCGATCTTTGGCCTCTAATAAGGAATTTCAAAACGAGTCTAGGTTCTGAAAGGACATCCAATCTGTTGTCAACACTATTATAAGTCCTAGAGAAATCAACCATCCAAAGAATGCCCTTAACTTTTTTGACCCTCCAATCTACCATCTTTGCAGTAGCCATGACTAGATTTTCTAGTTTTTTTGTAAGGAATGAAAGCCGTATGCACTTGAGATATAATATCATTCGTAACCACTCGAATTCTATTGGCGAGCTACTTAGCAATGAGGCAAATAATATTGCAAAGTGCGACAAGCGTGAAAATTTCCGACCATCTCAAAAACATCCTTCTTTAGCAAAAAAGGTTGGGGCATAAGTGTAACTACAAGAACTCAGAAGGACCCAAGTGTAAAAAATCCCTAAATTATAATTGGATGATACTATCCTTTTTTATATGGAAAAGGATAAAGGTATCTCCATTTCTCCAGGAGATACCAGCTGGGGAGGTTGAAGCTTGTGGCAGGCTACATGCTATGCCTAAAAGAAGTCTTATGTTCTTTTATTTGGACCTTCCCTTAACTTGTGGGACTTAATTAAATCGATTTGCTACCTCCGACGAAAAACTTACAGCGCAAGCTACAAACCTAGAAGCAAGGATTAAAACGGTCAAATGCAGATATAAATATAAGTACAATCATAACAGTATCCATATTAAAATACGAATAAATGCAAATACAAATATTAATGAAATATGAAGAATGTGTATCATATCATTAAAATCAAATACAAATATAAAACAAATATGATTCGAATACGAATAGTAATATAAAAACCGTGTAGACGAACATAATTATGCATGTTTAGGATGATTTACATATGAAATAACTATACTAATATATTTATTTCATGATAATTATAGCTACAATGGTGATTGAAACCATAAAATATTTTCACACATTTATAAATAAATCTACAGCTATTTTAATATATTAAAATAAAAAAGGCGAAGAATTCACTCACTTTAAGTAGGGTCGACGACATGGATTCTTACTCAAATCCACGGTGAAAGATCCAACTAGTTTATGTTGGGCGTCGACAACCTAACGCAACCCCTACAAGGAAGGATTTGAACCATGATCTTTTGGGTAGAAAGCACACTACACTACCACCAGACCGTTAATATATTAAAATGGTCATACAAAAAAATGTGCATATTCACGAATATCAAAGAGATATCCATATATGTATCCATTTCAACATAAAATATGAATATGAAAGTCAAATTCTAAATAAAAATAAATGTGATAGCAAATCAAATACATACATATATATATGTCTTCATCCCTAGCTAGAAGGTGACCCGCCTTTATCAAGGGTGGCTATTTAGTTTTATTGAAGGCGGTCATCTCGGAGATTATGATGTTTATCTCCCCTAACATGTTGTTGGTTAGGGTGCAACGTCATTTTAAGGCAATGATAAGGAGGTTCTTTTGAGAAACTTCTAATACGAAGTCGTGTGATATTCATTAGAAGATTGGAATATTGTCATGCCACTTATGGAGAATGATGGATTAAGGAGCTTAAGACTAAGAGGAGATAAACAAGACTTTCTGCAAAGTGGATATCTCGGATTTGGGGAGTTAGGAAGAACTTGCTTTATTGGTTGGTGAGAGGAATTTATGAGACCTCTTCACAGCTATCCACTCCCTTTCGTGATATTTATTCTCCTACGTCCTTAAGTATCTACTAAAGTGAGTCTATGCTGGAAAATCATAGCTCTTTAGGTTTCAGATAGATAAATGATGTAGGTTTTGAAGCTTTATGTGTGCACATTCCGAGGCGCTTACTTTGGCAGGAGATCGTAACATAAGAATTTAGGATGCACGGGTTGATAGGACATAGTGCCTTACATTTTGATATGCCTTTTCAACTCAAAGACTTTAAGATTTACTAGATGATAGATGATTTGGCTTTTATGGAGGGCTTGTCGAGGTACAAAGACTATTAGTACTAGGAGGATGACTTTTCGATAAAAGACATACAATGCCATGAGATCCACTATTGTCTTTGACTTTACGACTTACAACGGGATTGCAAGCTAAATTGAAGTTATTGAATTCCATTAAGAGTAAAATTTCATTTTGTTGTCGTGGTACGATCAGATCATGGCATAGATCCATGGAAAATTCTTTTGTTTAACAAGAGGGGGAAACACGCACAGATGCCCGTCCCAATATTTCGCACAGATGCCCGTCCCAATATTTGAACCCTGGTTTGGGTGATAGGCACATTGCACTACTAACAAACCATTAGGTGGATTTCCATGGGAAAAATTTAGCCATGATGGGGACATATTATACCTTTAACGTGGAGTTAACTCGGGAGACATTGAGTATATGTTCCTACATGTAATCAAGCTCAAGAAATTTCGCAAGAGGCTGGATTGTGTAGCTTCACTTTCAAACTCGGTTTGCTCTTGTGTTCCTTGACGCCACTAAATTCAAGCCTATAGGGGAGCAGATTTATGCATATTTGGTTTGGCCGGCTCCCAATAGGATCATTTTTAGACAAGAGAGATTTTATGTTAAGAATGTTGTAAACTAGTCAAGGCTAGCAATGAGTTTTTGACGTTGTAAGTTGCAAGCCTTATTAGTTAAGGTGTATAAATATGTTATCGACACGTACTCTTCGTGGCATTTATTTTACTATGTCATGAGGTGTCTATTAAATTGTGTCCTATCAAAGCATAAAAGTTTAGAATGTGTAACATCCGGGATCCGCGTAAACCCGAACTCGACCCGAATTAGGTCCGAATAACCCAATTAAGTTATCTGACAATATTTGATAACCTAAAATGATCAATTGATCGTAAATCAAAAGTAGTACGGACGAAATCGACCAAAAATCGATCGCTTCGTAATGCGTGCCGTGAAAAGCGCAAATTCGGAAACCGCAAAACGAACCGAGACCATCATTAGATCCGATTCGACAACACGAGACCAACGGAATCGACCGTTCGTCAATCAGAGGTCATATGATATTTTTAAATCGCAAAATTTAGTCTTAGACAAAAAATCGTATCCGAAAATTTCGGATATTCAAAACCCGATCGGAACTATATCAACATTATACTCATATTGATCGTCGTTTCGAGACGGTCAAAACAAGAGATTGCGCATCGAAGTCGGAGACCCGAGGTGCACGCACGATTCATTTTAAGTTTGAAAAAAAATAATAAAATAAATAAATAAACAGTAGCAGTCGACTATTGTCTACTGCCTACTGTTGTAAAAAAAATTAGAAATTCCAGATCATTAACTAGTCACATTTGGGCCTAAAATTTTTCCAACACTTGGTCTATTCTTTTCCTCCACTTGTCAACATAAGGGGGCTCTTGATTCCTTATTTATATCTCCCCCAACCTCTTCAATATTCTCTACTTTCTCTCAAGTCCACCGTGGAAAGCCCTGTCTTATTCTACTGCTGCAGTCCATCTTCCCAATTGCCTCTCCATTTCCCCTCGAGAGCTCCAGCTGCAACCTAACTGCTGGAACTTCCTCCAATTGCTTCAGTAGTTGGCCAAATTGAAGCTGCTAGGTATCTTAAGACATTCCCCTTGTTGGAAGACCTCCAACACTACCGTTACTCTCATTTGGGCAGTCATTGCTGCTCTAATTTCAACCAAACAGGGACTGCAGGAGCCCATGTTGCTTGCCCAAGAGCATCGAGGAAAAATCTGCTGCAAGTGCAGCCATCGGCTGGTGTAGCTCCTGTCAGGAGAAGCTACAGTTGCATGCAATCTATTTTCTCTATTTAGAGAAAATCCAAAAGAGGTACAAATCCTGTCCTATCTCCTTGCTGCCATTCATGTATGCATTCCTTCTTCCTTGTCTTTTATGGTTCTCTCAAATGTTTAGAAATGAAAAGATTTAATCTTTCTATGAAATGGACATTTTAGCTACGAACTGTTATCTGCATGTCACTGGAGTTGTTGGGCACCCAACACCAATTGGTACAGTTAGTATTCTGGGTATAAGATTTAATGGGTTGAATTGAGGATGAATGGTTACGAGGGATAAGCTACGGCTGTGTTAAAGTTGTACAATCATTAGTTGTCATTTTAGTTGGAATTCTTTGAGAATGATAGGTATGTGGGGTAAATTACGGTGTAAGGATTTCAACCAATGGAATACTTTGATGCAAGTAATGGATAGATGGCATGCATGAAATTAAGGTGGAAGATTAATGGGATATTACATGGGTTATTTAGATTTTTTTTCTCTCCACTACTACTCATGGAAGCATTTTCCAATTAATGAAAGAACTCCTTTTGAGGGCTACTGCTGCAATACAGTTTAGTTTCCAAAGCTGGAGATTTTAACTAACATATTTCAGTAGTTGAAATAGTTAACTGTATTGAAATCTCTATTTTGTGACAATATGTATAGAATCAAACTAGACTATATCATGATGATGCCAACCATTATCACTTAATGACATAGAATATAATCAGTAAAACATCATGACATTACAGTTAGATAAATTGGAAGTGGCAAGATCATAAATTGTGATAGTAAGGATCTATTTCATTTTTTTTTGTGAAGACAAGCATTTAGGAATGTATTTAGATGGAAGATTATATGGCTACAACCTAGGATTAAATTTTAGATCTCTCGAGTTGATGTTTTGAAAACAGAATAATATTAATACCGATGCTAATGATGAAATCCAACTGATCCAGAGGGTAATCTATGCAGCCTTGGTAACCAGAACAATATTTCTTGAAAGGAGAAATTATTAAGATTTAACTATGGAACTGTCGGACTCATTATATGCATAAAAGAAGAGGTGTAATTGACAGGAGATGGAAGATGAAATAGAATAGAATGGTGGGTTTCGATTAGTTGGAAGAGTCTGATGTTAGTTTGACTTAGTTCCATTCCCTCTACTTCATTGAAGTTGCATCAAAGTAAAATAGGATGGGGCCTTCAAAGAAATCTCGACCCTTCCAAATTTTTTTAGGGAGATGAGAAATTAAGGAAAGTATGATCTTTGTAACCACAAATGGGACATTAAGTAAAAAATAAATAAATAAATAAAAAGAGAAGAAGGGATTTGGAATTTATTAACTCATGTAAATCTCGTTCACCAAATCTTTATCATCACAAGATCTGTGAAGTCAAGTATAAAAGATCGAGAAAGCTTTGATTAGATGAGTCAAGTAGTAGTCGATTTTGAAGTTATTGGAAATCAATGATCATGTGAAAATGTAGAGAATCAATGATGATTGATAATGTTTATGCTGGTCATGGTGACCCTTACACCTGACTGTGCGAGGGCGCGGTAACCCTCAGCTGGGCAGGAGAATAGGAAGCCCAGTTTGGGTAGCAGTCGCCTAGTGCGCGGGTCTAGGATCCCAGTTCCTTTTCGATTTTTACGCGAGCTCGCAGTGTTTTACGCCTCGTTGGGATCCTGACTTTAGACCAGTTCCGCTAACCCTGTCTTTTAGGATACCCAGGCGGGGGATCCTTAGTTTTCAGTTTTACGTACGAGCTCGTTCGCCCGTACTAGTCGGGCAGGTTTCTAGAGCGACTTTTCTAGAGAGTCTCTCTCACCCGTCTCAGTGGCGTAGTTTGGGAGTAGACCTATCCCTCTATTGGACCGCGCTTCCAACTAGAGGGCGAGACGGAAGAGCCATTTGTAGGCTTCTTCACCGCTTGAGTTTACTTCGCCAACAGACTTGACGATTCTATATCTAGATCATCCATATCTATATCTACATCATCTGGAGTTATATCTGAATCAATTGAAGTTAAGAATTGGAGAGGTTATAATCAAAAGTTGAGATTGCTAGAAAATGATATATATGTTTACACTCATATACTCATGAATATTCAACTACAATTTAAATATGTCATATGTGGGAAATGTTGGGTTCTGGGGAAATCATTAGAGACGCATTACAAACAACTTGAAACCCCTTTTTACTTATGCAAGTAGATGAAAAATGTGCTTGTTCTACCTTTCTACTTGCTCTATTTTGCACATTATAAATAACTTGTTATTAAATTTTAAAATACGGGTTTGTATTCACGTGTGTGACTCTGTTTCTTTCCTAACGTGTTTGGCAGGCAAACAGCCTGCAGTTTAGTAGCAGCTCAGTAGCTATACATGCTTCCTGGAGATAGAGTATACACTAGACGGTATGATTTACTTTGTCTCAGTCAAAGCCTTAAATGTCGGTTTCGGTCACCATTTCGGTATCAACCAAAACAGAATTTCGATGGAATTTCGGTGGAATTTCGACTGAAATTTCGGTCATTTCGGTCATTTTTTGTACTAGGACCCCCATATTTCGGTCATTTCGGTCGAATTTTGATTTCGACTGGATATCGATATTCGACAGAAATTCGACCGAATTTCGCTGAAATTTGAGGCCATGGTCTCAATTTTTGTTCAAATAGTAATGTAAAAGCTTCCCCTTCTTTTCTCTTATGTACTATATTTTGGGATATATTGTGTATACTGACAGACATTGTACATGATGTAAAAATATATGGAAATTTATGAAAAGAAATTTTGGTGCCATTTGTCTCTTTTACTTGTGGTTATGTGTTGGAAATGAATGTCATAATTGCGCGAAAACTTTTCCCTGTTTTTCAGTGACTTGTGTGATCTCATGTGAATAGAATATTGCGAATTATGTCGTAAACGGGTAACCGGATCCTGAGGGATCTACAGAATGCATGGGCTAATGGGACATGGTGCCTTACCTTTCAGAATGCCTTTTCGACTCAAAGGCTAGGATTTTCTAAATAAAATAGATGAGTGGGGTTTTGTAGAGGGCATGTCAGGGTGCAGAGACTACTGGACTAGTACAATGACTTTTCGATCAAAAATGCATACTAGGCCCTTAGATCTGCTATTTTCTTAGACCATGGTGACTTTCAACGAGAATGTAAGCTAATTTGAAGTTCTTGAATTCCCTTAAGAGTGAAAGTGTTCCATCGGTTGCTGAGGTATGGTCAAATTATGACACGATCCATCATCCATGGGCAAAATTACCCATGATATGATCGTATTATGCCATTTATGTAGTGTTCATTCAAATGGGATTGAACATATGTTACTTACATGTATTCGGGCTCAAGAGATTTGGCAGGAGGCTAGGTTATGTGGTTTCACTCTTCAAGTTTGGATTATCCTTGGCTTCCTTGGATGCCACCCAATTCAAGCCAATATGTGCGCAAATTAAGCCATTTGAAGTTTAAGCTCTATTCGATTGGCTCGTAACATGGTCATTTTTAGACAAGAGAGATATTACGTAAAGAATGTTGCAAAGTAGCCAAAGCTCTATTGAGTTGTGGACGATATAAGTTGCAAGTGTTTCTTGTTAACATTTATATAAACATAATGTAGGCAGGTATGGTCTCAAAAAAATATTATAGGCTTGTACCTATCGAGGTGCACACACTTTTTTTGAAAAGGGTGTCCTTTGAAAGGGGTTATTCTTCAAAGTTCAACGCAGGATTGTCATTGGACATTTCAACATATTGGGATGCTGATTATGCAAGGTCTCTAGCAGATAAAAATTCACCACTGATTCTTTAACCCAACTGGACGGCAGTCCGAACACGCTGATAAGCAAGATACAATATGTGGTATCTCACCAGAACGTTGAAAGTGGTTTCCAGGACTAACTTGAGGCACATAAAGTGGATTTGGGTTGGAGCACAATTGTTAGCAACAAGGTAGTCTTAGGTATCGCTGGGCAAAGTTAGAGATGCTGAGGGGATAGACAAACCATGGTGTACCAATAAGGTGATGGTAACCAACGAAAAAGTTGGGGGAGCCACAACATGGAAAAAAAGGTTGTAATGAGGCTTGAGGGGCCAAGTCTAGTTAAATAGTACAATGAGAAGGGAAAACTAAAAATATATTACGGAACAAGATTCAAACAATTTATAGTAAATATCTATTGGTTAGGTGAGTCCAAACCATCGCTCACCCGTAGTGATAGTTTGGCTTGTTTTTGGTGGGTTGGGTGGAAAATACTAGACCTATTTTCCAACCCAATACCTACTAATGAATATGGTTAGGGTCCAACCCAGCTCAAACGGTAAAATTCATTTGATGCACTTTTTAACAATTTGGTTGGTCCATTTGGATTAACAAAATAATTCCCAGTTGTCCTTACTAATATTCATCTTCCATCAAACACGGTAACGGAGTTAAGATATGACAATGCAACTGATATGCACATTGCAAATCCCATATTTCATGAGAGGAGTAAATATGCAAAGGTTGATTTCTACTTCGCCAGCAACCTCTTCCAATAAGGAATCTTGTAGATTTCCAATGTTTCATCAAAAACCACGAAGTAAACATATTTACTAGGACATACTCTAAAGCCTTTTTCGAGCAATGGTGTAACAAACTGAGCAGGATAGAGATGCAACTCTTCGAGAATAGTTTGGCTTTTTTTGTATTTATGTGCACTATCCTTAACCCAAGCTTGTCTCGTATAGAGAGAGGGCTAGGGATCAATCATCAATGCATGATTCTCTCGTTCTTCTCCACACAATGGATTGATGAGACCGGAGTAAAAAAGTTTTTGGATGAGCTTCAGAAGAGGAGAGGTGGGCAACATAGGTTGGGAGTACAAAAGATAGCTTAACAAAAGATGGCACATGCAACTTTATGGTTGTGTGCGAAAATCTCAATGTTCTTCAAAGTGGAAGGCACGGTGTTAAAAAAATGGGGAATAACACAAGGTGTTACATGCATAATGGGTGCATTTGAATTCATGAGAAATTGCTTGAGTTCATTTTTGTGTTTGTTTTTTACTTCAAAATAAAACTTCGACGAAATCCAACGGTAAATGATCACCCTATGACTTCTCAAAAAAAAAAGTAACGAACGTACTTTCGAAGGAGTTGACAACGGAAGTGCAAATATGCTACATGCAAAGGTATTACATGCATTGTGGGTGCATTTGTATTTGTGAGAAATTATTTGAGTTCATTTTCAACTTGTTTTTTGTTTCCAAATAAAACTTGAATGGAATCAGACAACGGATGCTAATACTCTAACTCCTCAAAGAAAGGTCGATCAAATGTGAATACGTTTGTAGGCACAAGAAGGACTTGAGATACAAGAATTCAATGATGCAATGTTGACAAAGTTGGTTGCGAAACTACTAGGGTAAATGGTAGAATTGAGTAATGAAATCCCAGTGGTCGTCTATGGGATGTGCCTTATCAGAGAAGATCGATTCAATTGTCAAGTAGGCAATATTGCAATAGTCACCCGACTGGACTGATTATTCAGTCCGACTACTCTATCCGACGTGGTGACCGAATAGAATAACTCGAACTAACTAATAGCCCAACTAATAAAAAATACATTTATTATTATACCTTCTTTTGGTTCAATGTAACTTTTTTAAAGTGCAAAGTGAAAGTTAGATGTGAATAATTTAATTGTAATACAATTAGAACCATACATGTATATAAATAATATTATGTGAATCAAACAAATTTTTTATATATAAGAAATAATTGAAAATACCTAACCAAATATTTCCGATTAGTCAACTGAATACCATTTATTCCTTGTTCAGTGACCCTTTCGGTTGAATACCAAATACTGACTCTTGCAACATTGCAGGGAGGTCGGCGACGTTCTTGGAAGATGTTGGTGAACATGTCACCTAATGTAGGGTTGCTCTTGGTGACATCTTTCATAGACCGGTGGCATTTACGGAGGGCATCAGGTGATGGCGATGAGGTGTTGCGATGAAGTTTTTTTACCCAGGTCCATCGCATTGCTCTCTAATCAGAGGGTTTCTGACCCTCAAGTGCCACTATCGGATGTACACAAGATTAAATACTTATGAGTGGACAGGGGAGGACTTCTTTACTGTCAAGGCATACAAGGCACTAAGGGAGAGGTTGTCGATGCTACATCAAGTATTAGAAATGGACTGCAAATTGTTATTGAAGGCAGGGCACCTCAGAAGATGAAATCGCATGCTTAGTTGGTAAGACAAAAGAGAATGGTTATCAAGGTATGTATGAGCTAGTGGTGACAGACTTCAAGAGTACATGCTCGATTTGTGGTAAACGAGAAAAAAACCCGAACCAATTATTACATGGATTGACCCAAGGGATAATGATGATCAGGTCGCTCAGCTATTTAAGCCATCCATTTGTTGAGGAGAACAAGGGAGATTTATAGAGCTAAAGGGAAGACCTCCATATGATTTTTATTGATTTGGAGAAGGCTTATGATTCTGTCCCATGAGAGATATTATGGAGAGTTTTGGAGAAGAGACAAGTACACGTCATATGCATTAATCTCATTAAGGATATGTATGATAGGGCTTTATCTTGTGTAAGAATCATCTGGGAAGATTGACTATTTTGACATCAACATGGGTTTATAACAAGGTTCAGTTTTGAGTCCATTTCTTTTTACTTTGATTATGGACGAGTTGACTAGTCATATTCAGAATGAGATACATTGGTGTATGTTATTTGTTGAAGATATTGTGTTGATTGATGAGACTAGAGATGGGGTAAATGAGAAGCTTGAGGTTTGGAGATATACATTGGAGACTAAAGGATTTCGTATAAGTAGGGCTAAGACTGAATATATGGAGTGCACCTTTGATGGCAACAATGATGAAGGAATTGAGGTGAAGATTGGTGATGATAACATTCGGAAGACAGATTCTTTTAGATACTTGGGATCTATTTTGCAACATGATGGGGAAATTGACGGAGATGTTACTAATAGAATAAATGCAGGCTGGCTAAAGTGGAGAGGAGCCTCTATTGTTCTCTGTGATAAGAAAATTCCTTTAAAAATCAAAGGAAAGTTTTACAAAGCAGCTGTGAGACCTGTTATGCTCTATGGATATGAATGTTGGCATGTGAACCATAGACATGTGCAAACAAAGGCATTAGCAGAAACAAAAATGCTAAGGTGGATGTGTAGACAAACACATAAAGATCGGATTCGGAATGATGCAATCAGAAATAAAGTTGGTGTACCTCTGATCGAGAATAAGATGCGAGATAATCGTTTAAGATGGTTTGGTCATTTGCAAAGAAGGCCAGCTAATGCACCAATTAGGAGATGCGAGTTTTGGGATGTTGAGCCGACTAAGAGAGGGCGAGGACGGCCCAAGAAGTGTTAGAATGAGACCATACGAAGATATCTTAGTTTTTTGGATATAAGCCCGGGATTAACCCAAGATAGATATGAATGGAGGCATAGAATCCATGTAGCCGACCCTACATAATTGTGGCATGTGGGAAAAGGCTTTGTTGTTGTTGCTTGTTGTTGTAGATTTTCTTGGACAAAGTCACAAGCTTGACCAACATTCTTCGGCTTCCAAATAAAAAAAGCAAGAGATAATATGCTCCAAAATGATAAGTTGGCACCGCAATGACTTATCTGACCAATCCGTAAAAATTAAATCACACAACTTAACAAACTATAAGTAACAAATCATAGAATTTACATTTTTCATCAAGAGGATAAGACAAAGTTCAGAACTTTTTTTGCAAGAATATAGTTACAACATAAATAAATTCCATTATTCATGAAGAGGGTTTCAGCTAAATGTCAGATTTGGCCTACCTCTGCATGCAGAAGCATTCTTTCATCAAAACCAATGGCTGTGCTAATTTCAACATTTTCTACATTCAGAAAAAGGGAAAATGTTAATCAGCAAGCCACTAACATTACGTGAAAGATAAAAGCGTGTCATATTGTTAGACTTAATTATCCTTGCAGGAAAGTAGAAGAAAAAAGTTGCGCGCTATTACGAAGTCCAGCTAAAAAAGCATAGGTGAAGATCAAGTTCGACGAGTCAAGATAACTTACGAAACAAGATCATATCAGAGCTCCAATAAGCTTGTATAAAATCTAACTGTATGAGCAAGAATGGAAAGCTTCAATGCAACCTTTGGTAATAATCATGGTTCTGGTCAAACAGTAATCTATCTAGATGTAATCAATAGATTCAGTACGTTGATGGAAAAATGGAATATTCGTAATATAGTAATAGAGTTAGCGGCTCTATTATCAATTCAAAATCATGGTCAATGGGTCCGTCAAGAGAGACACATTCAACCTGTATGGACAACCCTAACCATGATCCACTGTTTCTCATAACACATTTTAACACTATTTAAGACCTCGATGTATCCACTGGCCATTACCATATTTTTCTTGTATGTGTTTTTTTAGAAACTTTTCTTGTATGTGTTGAGAACAAGCTTACATGCTATAAAGGTGCAGAATCGACTTAAGCTTTAGTCCATTATAGCCCAACATCATTTTCATTATTTAACTAACATAAAGGATCCTGCAGAAAATAATCCATCTAAATGACTTGTTTTTTAGTGGTAAAAAAGAATATAAAATGAATAATACTCATTCAAGATGATAGGGATAGATGTAGACAAGAAGTAGAGGGTAGAGAAGATGGTAGAGGGTTGGGAAAAGAATGTGGGAAGCTGATAAGACAATGATCTTAAAGGGATGAACGGGAAACATTGTAGATGATGTAGACGTAGAGATAGGAGAGAAATATTGAAGGAGTGCGAGGAAAAGGTTTGGGAAGAGAGGGAAATGCTAGAGAGGAAGTGTGTGTAGAGGGGAGAGAGAGGAAGAGAGGGAAATGCTAGAGAGGAAGTGTGTGTAGAGGAGAGAGAGAGAGGACAAGGATAACAGGGAGAGAGAGAGAGAGAGAAAGGGAAAGATCAAAGAGAGCTAGAAGGGAAAAGAGATGACAAGTGTTGAAGGAGCGAGAAGGGAGAAAAGAATTAGACAAAATGAGGGAAATATGTAAGAAAACTTAGAAAAGGATGAGCGAGAGGGAAGAGATAAGGGAGTAGGAAGGGAAGAATTTTTTTGGGAAAAAAAAGGGAAAAGAGAGGATTTTGAAGGGAAAGATAGCGAGGCGAGATATATCATTGGTGGAGTGGTGGGGGGAAGATAGAGAAAGTTTTGAAGATAATGGAGTGGAGCGAGGAGGGAGGAAGAAAGGAGGGGTTTCCCTCGAGGGAGGAGGGAACGAAAAGATGATATAGAGAGGTAAAGGAAGGGAAGAGAGGAGAGAAAACTTTCGAGGGAGGAAGAGGAAGGGAAGAAAGGAGAGAAAAACCTTTCTTTCACTCAAAATGTGCTCTGGCTCATTGTTACATTCCATTAGCCAGAAGGCAGAAGGCCCTATTTATAGATGAGGCATACAACATATTCTAGAATATTCTACACCTATTGAGAAAATAAGAAAAAAGAAGAAGCTTCTAGAGACTCCTAATTTATAGGAGGACGATGATTCTATATCGATTCCCCTTGTAAAAAACGGTACCAATTTAAGCAAGAACTATTATATTTAACATTTTAGAAATTAAACTAAAATCTACATTCTTCAACAATTACAAATTAAAGCATTAATGGGTTGCATCAAGTCCTCTCACGACCAATCCGACAATTTATGTTCATAACCTCCAATGCCACTTCCCCTAGCACTAGCGTTAACGATGTGAATCAGCAATCCTATCTTCTAACAATAGATCAATAATCATGAATTCATGAGTACAATATCTAACGGAGAATGTGGAGTGCCCTCTGTACTAGGGGTGCACACGGGTCGGATAAAATCCGTAAACCGATCCAAACCGATGTTATTGGATTAGATTGGTTCGGTTTATCATTCTAAGGGCATGCTTGGTAATTGGGTTGGGTTGGGCTGGGTTGGGATGGGGGATCCTCCTGTGAATAGTAGCTATTTGGATGGTTGGGAGGGTTGGAAAGATAAATGCGAAGTGGTGTGACATTGAGTATGTGTTATATTAACTTTTAATGATTATAATATATTTTTATATTAATTTTTTTACTTAAACATGGCTAAAAATATTATAACAAAGAAATTGTATGGTCCGTACAAATAATTCCAACCCAGGAATGCCGGGATAGAGCATGGGGTATGCCAGGTTAGTCCGGGATAACGTGGCAACCAAACAGACCCTAATGGATCGGATTGAATTGGAATTTTTGAACCATTATAGTATGGATTGGATCAGATCTTCTACAAAAATCCGATCCGATACGATCAATTATCACACTGGTGTACATGTAGATACATACATAAATACATACCTACAAATAAACATACATACACACATAAATATATAAAATCCATGTGCACTGATTTCTAATTTACTATAAGGACATAATCAATGCCATTTATGTCACTTTTACCATATCAATTTTGGATATAAGTCCTCGTGATATCACTCTTTCTTCTCTCTTGAAAGGCAAATGTTATATCTCCAAAATAATAAAGTACGACTATAACATGTAAAATTATAACCCATGTTCAGTTATTCACATCCCAAATCCCTCTCTCTCACTTCACTATTGACCGCCAATATTTCTCCCAATTCCCTCTCAGTCCATTTCGATGATGCCTCCGTCTCGCATATAAACCACCGCCCCATTCCTCGCGATGTCGCCGCCCTTTTCAAAAAACGTAATCCCCTCCAACCTGATAACATTTGGCCTAATTATGTTGTCACTCTTCTGATCTTCGTTAAAAGAAAATAGATTTGGGATAGTTGCCTGGTACATATGTTAGATAAGTGTGACCCTTTTGCTTCTTACCGTTTACTTGCTCTAACTTGCAATCTTATTTTAGGGATGAAATTGGATCAATTACATAATCAAATGTATCATGCCCGTCTACGAAGAAATAAGCATTATTTCAATTCCTTTCATCTTTAATTTAATATATATATGTAATTCATAGTTTTCATAGAATTTGCATATTTTGACTAGATAATAATCCTAGAAACAAATTCCATTTCAATCCCAATTTAAATGAGAGGCATGATGCCTAACTGGTGGACTATATTTAAGTTAGTTTTGTTATGCCTGCTCAATCGAGTATGAATATTATATGATTCTCGCTTTTAATGATATATTATAGAGCCTTGAAGGATGCTCTTGTGAGTGATTGGGATTTGGCATAGCTTGGGATTCCAAGTTAATCATGGACTTTCTGTCCGCTCACAGAGATCACATTTTTTATTTATCTAACTTGTCTTTTTGTCCTTTTAACATAACTTGCATTGTTCTAATTTGAATCATTTAGCGGAAATCAATTGCAATTTGCGAAAAAACAAACTAATGCATTATTTACTAAAAAAATTAAATTCAATATAATCCTTTAGTTTGACTGTATGATCTTCAATCTTTTATAATGCATTAATGAAATTCTTCAACTTTCATTAATTATGTGGTTTTTCTTTTCTTTACATATATTCATATTATCGGTTTTAAGTCATTATCCGAATGTTCAAGGGCTAGTGTGTTGTAAAGAATAAACATGCGAGAGTAGACTACTGAGCGGGTAAATGTAAGTGTAAGAATCTGAGCCAACCTGATCCAATCTGCAATCCGATGGATTCGATCGAATTGGATTTAGATATTTGATGGATTAAATTGGATTCGAAAAAACAAAAATATGTTACGATTGGATAGGACACAAATTAAGCTAAAAGATGAATCAATCCAATCCATGTGCATCCCTAGTACGACGGAGAATACAATTGCATACAACGGTTCTACAATTGGGTTTATCAAATCAGATGGCCAAGATTCAAAGCATATCAATATATATATATGTTAGTCCCCATGCGATGGAGGTCATAATCAGCTTTGCATTGTATATGGATGAGAATACGAATTAGAATTTAAAGCAAATCATACAAAGAATATTATATGTTCTCATGTTTATAACATATATGGTGAATACGTTAGGGAATTGAAAGCTATGATTTTATAAATATATAGATATGTTTAATTGTATTTTATGTATATTTTCCTATATAAACTGAAGCTCACACCTCGACCGTCGTGGTTGTCGGCATTATCTCATCAATCATTATCGACATTTTATAATTAAAGTCTCATCTATCTTTATGAACAAAAGATGTGTTCAATTGTGGTTAACTTAACTATTTTGTTTTCATTTCCAAAATCTATCAGTAAGCAATCAGCATTAACAATGATATGTTCAATATGACTCATAACTGCAATATAAGAGTCATAGATGATCGATATGTAATATATAAGGATATATTTGTAAGTTATTTACTATTTTAAGAACTTGGATGAACACCATTTCCAATATATATCAGTTAGCAATCAGCATTGACAACGATATGACTGATATGACCGATATGTGTGATATAAGGGGTATAGATGAGTGATAGGTGTGATATAAATTATTGTTCTAATAAGTTAATAACTTGGATGTTCTTAATTTACAAAAATGGCGGAAATGGTTTTTTTTGAGCCATTTCTAGTTTTCCGCCGAAATCGTCAAAATTTCCTGAAATTTCACCGAAATTTCCATTTCCAGGGGGGCGAAATGAAATCGAATTCGAGATTTTGAACCTTGCGAGTAGGATGAACGATGATGTACTTGCAGCTATTATGTACAAGCAATATTATAGAAATCAAGATATTGCTAATGCAGAAAGGTACATTGATGGTTAAGTGAGAGTGGGAAAAAGGTAGAGCACAATTATTATGTGAGGTCAGGAGAAGAACGGCTGTGGGAGAAACGAGAAAAAGGAGTAATAACTAAAGGTTTCTTGAGAATAAAATAGGCAGCAATTATTTCTACTTGTAAAGTACAAAATAATGGCAAGAGAAAAAGAAATTTCAGACATAACATCAGTTTCTTATAGTGTCAAATTCCACAAAAAGGGTAAATAAATATATAATTCGCAAATGGAAAATTCTGTCAATAAAGTTTTTCTACGAGATCAGCATTCTATCAAGGCACCCTCCTAACAAACTTAACCTACATAAAGAATGATTAAATAAAGAACTAAAAGGAAAATGACTAATAACAACAACATATTTACCTTCACTTTTGACTGTAATATCAAATTCAGCAAAATCTTGTGATTGTGGTCCAAAAGGTGACGCAAAACAACCGCGTAAAAGGATTTCTGAATCCTTATGTTCTCCACAGACCTTGGAGAAACAAAGGAGCAATCAAGGCAATATAAATAAATAAGAGATACTGTATCTACAAATATTAATGATGTGAATTTACATAATTAGCTACGACAGTAGATACAAGAAATTGGATTACAAGAGTTCAGATATGCTTAGTAGTTATACTCAGTATTTCTCAATGAAAACAAATAACTAGAAGTGAAATTGCACCGGTAAAACAAGAAATATTTGTAAATAATAGACACGTACATTACAATGGGGAATGCCATCAAAATTGGGCATTGTGCAGTTCACACAAAACCATTTTAGAGTAACTTGACGTTCATCGGGTTCCCAATCGCTGTCGTCATCGTCGTCATCATAAGACCCTTGCATGTGATAAAAATTCTCCAAATCATTTTCATGGTCAGGTCCCTGATGATTTTGCACATCAGCAAGTTCGCATGTTCCGCTACTACGTTCCTCGGCACAAAAACAGCGGCTATCACCAGCAAACGACTCATTTTTGGCGTTTATAGCATCACCATCATATCTACTTTTCAAAACAATTTCTGGATTACCATTACTCTCTGAATGGTCCCTGCTGCCATGGCCAGGCATCTTAGCTTTTTCTCTCCAGAGAGTTTCCACTGATCAACAGAATATTTATATCAATGGCTCCAGATTAGCAACCAGTTTACTGCTAGATACATATTTAACTTGCCACAGTTGGTGAACGAAGATGGCTGTAGAAGAGCCGCAGTGTTATACTTGACGGAGGGGCTCTTCTTCGAAGTTCAGACAAAAATGGTAAATCCAAAACCTGTAATAAAAAAAGGCATGAACAATTAGACTGGAAGAAAAGATGCTATAAGTTTAAGCTAGAGAAAAAAAAACACGAACAAAACAAAAAACCATTCATATATTCTTAAGCAGTTATATTCTCAACTCTTTAGCAATTTCTTTGTGGAACCGGAAATAATAATATAGCATCACTCAATACTGCAGTATGCCAGCCCAGTGCTCAAAGGTCCAACGAAGGATCATGCCACATTCTGACCTATGAATTTATGGGTTCTCCTAAGTAATATTTGCCATATGAGATAACAGAAGGTAAGCAAAAAACATCACGATGCTCAAGCTACACAACATGAAAATATATACATGTATCCAATGTGTCACTAGATCCATTACATCTTTTATCCAAGATCCGTAAAAGCATAAAAAAAATCCAGACAAAGCTGATGAAAATGCGCTGATTTTTTTTCTAGCTTCGTTCATTCAAATGATCACTTTCTGAAGGTTGGTTCTGTAGATAGAATAGATTTTTGGGGGATAACATTTTTGTCATACGCTTGTTTTTGTATGATATGAACAGGAATAAATTTTCTACCCAATAATTTACAAGGATTACCAGGATTTTTTTTTCGAAAGAAGAGATATCTGATAAACTTTCTACCCAATAATTTACAAGGAGTTACCGGGATTTTTTTCGAAAGAAGAGATATCTGGAGGTTGGGTAAGAAAGAAGAAAATGCTAAATATTACAGTTACAACCAAACATGTTTAACACAATTTGGAAGGCATGAAGGCATTCACATTGTGTTTCTACACTTCAAAGTGTGCTATTGAGGGAAATTCACTTTAAATAATAGGTTTGGAAAACTCAGCATATTCCTTGTTCAGCTCAAGCAAGAGTATAAAACCAAGTGTTAACCCCTCTTTTTTAACTTAGGCTTTTCTTTGCTTGGGGAGACGAGAGGTTTACGGTGCGAAAGGCTTATCGTTTTCTGGTGCAGGACGGGAAGGAGGTGCACGAGGAGGTTCGTGTGGACACGGATTTGATTTGGCGGTGTAAAGTGCCTAACAGAGTCAATGTTTTCTTGCGGCTCTTCAGACTTGGGAGGATCCTAACCAAGGGTCACAGGGGGCATATGCTGGAACTGGAGGATGTTACATATGATAGGTGCGGAGGGACGACGGAGGATGTAGATCATTTATTCTTCTCTTGCCCCCTCTCTACTGAGATTTAGAGGCGAGCAAACATCACGTGGCTGGCGAGGAGCGATTGCACCACCTTCTAGAGAGATATTCGATCGTATGCGGTTGTGGGCATGAGGATAGCTCGTACCCGTTTGCGGTGGTGTGGTCGATTTGGTATGCAAGGAACAAGTTTTTTTTTGGAGGGGGGGGGGGGTTGTTTCATACTGAAAATGTAATGAGGCATTGTAGGGCACTCTGTATTTCATGGCAAATGTGATATGATGTAACTCCTTTTTTCCCCTTTTTATACATACACAAGCACATTATTGGGTCACAATTTAAGATGACACCCTATCTTTTCTCAAAAAAAAATCTTAGGCTTTTCTTCGGATCATACACATTTATCCCTTAAAATGAGGAAATCGAAATATCTGACTCAGAAACTGGGTCAAAAAATCTCTGTCATTAGCAAAAATTTCATTCCACGAATTTAACGTCATGTGATTTTGATCGGAACATTTTATTATAATTTCATTTCTTTATTCATTTTTGTAAACCCGGCAATGTATCCATTGGAGGTACCATGTATGGAGTTGCGAAGGGGCACGCCTCTTACATGGTATTAGCTTTTGATCATGGCCTCAAATTTCAGCGAAATTCAGTCGAATTTCTGTCGAATATCGATATCCAGTCGAAATCGAAATTCGACCGAAATGACCGAAATATAGGGGTCCTAGTACAAAAAATGACCGAAATGACCGAAATTTCGGTCGAAATTCCACCGAAATTCCATCGAAATTCTGTTTTGGTCGGTACCGAAATGGTGACCGAAACCGACATTTAAGGCCTTGCTTTTGATATAAAGCCACCATCATTTGTAATGAATGGACCACGAAAGAATGGTGTGCATTTGATTATCCTTCGAAGTTTATATAATTCATCAGTTTCTTTCTCCTCCTAAACCCTCAAATTCACTCATCCTACCCTTTCTTCCTCTCAACATGCGATTTCGCGTGCTTTTCTTCATCTCAAAACCCCAATTCTTTTTTCTCATCCCTCAAAATTCTCCTCTAAGATTCATATCAAAGTATAGCCTCCAGAACTTGGCAATCCTACAAGATATTACAAGAAAAAGAAGTCTAAATGGAGAGCAGGAGGCTTCTCACATTTTTCTGATATCCGCATGTTAAGGGATTAACATACATCATACATGAAGGTTCTCAATAATAAATGGTGATGATGTCATTTATTTTAACAGAGATTTGCATTGTGGAATACAATTGGATTGATGGCATGGATGGGGCTCTCAATAATCGTCGGATAGAAAGAGGCCTCGCCCAGGCAATGGGGGCGACACCATCATGCTCCAGAAGGTGCGAAGGTGAAGTTGATAAGCAGCAAACATGACATGCCAAAGAAGGTGTGGCATCCGACTCTGGCGCGCGACGATAACGTTAGGAGGAAACTTCAACGTGGTGTGGAGGGGACTTGTTTCGAATGCGAAGAGGTCGGACACCTCGTCGTGGCATGCCGGAATGGGACGAAATGTTTCTTGTGCGGTGACTCCGATCGTCGTTAGAGGTGGCGTTCAAGATATGTAGTTTTGCATACGGAGAAGCAAGAACACAACAGGCACTCGGTAGCGAAGCAGGAAGTGTTGGGTCCTGGAGGCATGCGAAAAAGTTCATGACATGGGCATGGACAAGATGACCCATCCGCGCTCGTTAGATGGAATTCTAATTGGTGTTTGTTCGCAGCCTAATCAATGCCTTCAAACAGCGATGGCGGGTGTACGCTTCATCGTTTGAGGGGGTCTTGTTCTTCTTGACAAGTGTCTTGTGTAAGCATGTGGCCTCTTTGGACTGAAGGTCCGGACCTTGCTCAACATGCGGAACAATGAAAAGATGAAGGGGGCATATTCTGGCACCAACCGATATTGCAGTACGTTGCTTCATGTGAACTGTTTTACAAAGTGCTAGTCCTCAAAGGGCTTCCACTTAATTCTTGCAACCTCAACACGGAAGAGCTGCTAGTGGATTATGGCAACGTGATTTCAATTGTCAATAATGACCTCTCCAAAGGAGCGGATGTGCATGTGTGGTTTGAAGCTATGGTGAGATCAAGGTCGTTGCCATCTAAGATCTCTTTGAGAGTTGGTAGGGTTGTATTCTGCGTCGAGGTGGTGGATACTGGAGTCGTCGTATGCAACGTTGATGGCGATGAGACCAGATCATCGCCGGTTGCTAGGTGAAACGGAAAAGATTTGTTGGCTCCTCTTCCACCGTCGAAACTTAAGGAGGGACTTTTCAACTCGATAAGGCTCTGGAACCTTGTGGCGTGGATCGAGTCTTAACTCTTGAACCAGAGCCTCAACTCGAACCTTCGTTTTCAAGTGCCCCTTCTATGGGAGCCACTTTTTCGAATCTGCCCCCACTAGGATCCACTTCCTTTCACTTTTGCTCCTCGGGTCGAATGAAGTGTCAGAAGCAGCTCTCCTAGATGTTACTTTTCGGATTTGACTCAAACGATGACGACTCCTCTAGACTATGATCAAGAGCTCCTCTATTAAAATCAATCGGCTAGGAACATCCCTTCTTCTGTCGTGGAGTGATTCACTGGATGGCCCACACAGAGCGATGATGATGTCGAGGCGTCAGAGATGCTCGAGGGAGGGCTTCGCCTCTACCTGTAGGGATGACTCATTTTGTTTTACAAGGGATGTTTGAGAGGCAAGGGGGTGCCTCTCCCTGCATATTTTGACCAGATCGCATTTTGGCAAGCATTATTCATGGCGGCTAGCGAGGGAGATGCAGTGAATGAGGAGGATGGTAGTTTATGATGCGTTGGAATCTTCGAACAATAGGTCTGGGGATTCTCTTATGTTGAGTGGTGTGAAACCGGGCCCTTTGCTTCATATGAAGGAGAAGTTAGCAAAACCAACGTTTGAAATATCGTTATCGTATCAGTAGAAGCCTGAAAAGGGATATATCATGGATATATCGACGATATTGGTGAAAATCTTGAAAATGATGCAAGAAAGTGTTTTTTTCATAAATTAAGGTCATAGTAGTTAATAAACAATAAATAGCATATAATACACAATTATATGCAAGAATGATGTGTATTTAGCAGATCAATACACATTATGTCAGACAACTCGTAGTTGTAAATTTTGACAGTTGATTGTTGACTTCTAAGAGATTAGAAAAGAAATGATGAAATTCAAACAATAAATTAGTGAAAACAAGGAGGTGCATTTAGCACATTAAACCTACATCACATCGCATATTATATATAAACAAGATATCGAGCTATATCAGATATAATATGAACAAGCTAATGAGCATAATAACATATATGTATGCATACATTCCTTGATCATATCTACAGTTATTTCATCTCCATCATAAAAGGGAGTGATGACCATGTTTAAGTGCCCCCAATCCGAAAAGAATATATAAATCATAATGTGCTTTTAATGCCAAGAATAGATACTCCCAAACAAACAAACCAAAAATTAAATATGGGTGATATTGACCAGCATCAGCACCATATCGATGGTATCATTTGATATTGACCGATATCCAGGGAAATTTATACCGAAATCTTGAATTTTTGATAGATATGAGATGAATTAATGATATTTCGTCAATATCTCATAAGATATTGGAACCCACTTAATGGTCTAGTGGTAGTATAGTGTGTCTACCACACAAAAGACCAGGGTTCAAATCCCACTCTTGCAGGGGTTGCTTTAGGTAGTCGACGGCCAGCGTAAAAAATAGTCGAATCATTCAACATGGATTTGAGCAAGAATCCATGTAGTCGACCCTACTTATAGTGGGAGAAGGCTTAGCACTTTTTATCTCATAAGATATCGGGTGATATATGGAATTCGGTATACACTTGAAAATCGAAACCCTATCTCTAGCGATACATGATATATCGTCGATATATCATGGAATTTTGAATAATGCTACAAATCATAAATTTGATTAATTATATCAGATTTGTTTCCATGTGTTAATACAGGAGGTGACTAGAAAATCTCAACAAATTAACTTTTCAAGCTTAAAGAATAAAAAATTACTTTTCAAGCTTCTTTTATTATAGAAAAAGCAATGAAGTCAACTAATATAGTTGATATCAATGATAGAGCATTGATATCAACACGATAACAACGATATAACTTGAAATGATGGAAAGTTTGCCCTAAATACTTAAAGTTCCATCAACATTGATGATATCAGATGACATATCACGATACATCGCTTAATATCAGTTGATATCGATATCCAGGGTAATATCGAAATCACTGACTTGTCGATATGGATATATCCCTGATATATCAAGGATATATCGGGATATTTCGATCCATGAGTTGAACCATAAACGGGGACATAGTGATTGGAGGACGGTCGAGGAAGAGCGACGATACTGCCAAGGCTGAGGTGGTGGATGGGAATGATGCACAAACGGTGGTTAATGAAGTGGTTGCGGAGGAAGTTGGTGTTGACATTGAATGTAAATTAGTATATAGATCATCAATGCAACACCAGGCCAGACTTGTCCCCTGCCAAACCTGAATCACCTTGGGGCATTTGAAGAACAGATATTCGACGGATTCAATCGCCACCTCGCAAAGAAGGCACCTGTCAGAGGTGGAACCCAGGAGCCTGGCACACCGGTTCCTCGTCATCAGCCTTTGTCTCTGAAACAGCCATAAGAAGAAACCAATTCGCTCAGATAGCTTGAAAGCCAAAGGAACGCACAATCGCGAATCATAATCTCCGAGCGGGAAGGCGGCGGCCTGCATATAGTCCCAAAAGCCTTCTTAACCGTGAACGGACCCGCACGCCAACCCCAGTGGTTTCTCCCCTCAGATGGGCGCCCCACCTCCCTGATAGCATCCAGCAAGGCCAAGAAATCCTCCAGTCTCTGGTCGGAGAAATTAGAGGAGAAGGTCGGCACCAATTTCCATCCGACCAGCAAGCTGCAACCGTCACAAATTTGTCCCCAGCGAGAGCAAACAAACGCGGGAACCGCGAGCAAAGCCCCCCCCACCCCGTCCAATCGTCCGGCTAAAAAGCGAAGGATTCGCCCCCACCAAGGATCGGCCTAAACAAAGATATATTCCTGGATAAAACCTCCACGACCCCCCTCCAGAAGGGAGTGGGAGAGTCCATTTGAGCATCCGGCCTCGGTGGTTCCCCCCCAACACCATAGATCTTACGCAGCACGGTACAACAGAGTTCCTCCCTAGGTCCTCAAATTCTGCTCGCCCACTTAAGAAGCAATGCCTCGTTCATTTGCTCGAGACACTTCACTCCCAGCCCTCCCTGATTCTTCTTGAGTGTAATATCCTCCCACCCAACAAGGTTAATGCCCCTCGACTCCCCCCTATGATTGCCCCATAAGAAACCACGCATCCTCTTCTCCAGCCGGTCTCTAATTCCCTTTGGAATACGTCGGTTCGAAAGGAAATAAATCGGGATGGAGGATAGGACCGCCTTGAGGAGGACCAATCGCCCTCCCCCCCCTCGACAAAACAGCTAACTTCCATCCCGCCAACCTCGCCTCAACCTTCTCCAAGACTCTAAGCCAATCTCTCGTCCTCGTTCTGCCCATAGCCAAGGGCATCCCCAGATAGTCCATCGGCAAAGAGCTGCATCCCGACCCCAGCGCCTCCACACAAGCATCGGCCTCCTCCACCGAGATCCCGATAGGGACGACCTTCGACTTATCAGCATTCTTGAACAACCCGAAAAGTTCGATGTAGATTTCCAGAGCCACGGCCATGCCACTTGCCTCCGCAAC
The DNA here is from genome assembly GCA_037367405.1 of Ottelia alismoides. Lineage (NCBI taxonomy): Eukaryota > Viridiplantae > Streptophyta > Magnoliopsida > Alismatales > Hydrocharitaceae > Ottelia > Ottelia alismoides. Next base: position 406,067 of record JAZKJV010009153.1, on the reverse strand, counting down.
CCCCCCCCTCAAGAAGAAGAGAGTATCGTCGGCGTACTGCAGGAGCGAAACCAGCGATCCCTCCCTCGAGTAGCCATTTGAGAGCCCGTAGTTGACTACCCGAAACGCAATGTTAGTCAGGACGTCCGCAGCGAGGACAACAACATAGGAGCAAGAGGGCACCCCTGGTGCACTCCCCTCCGAGGCTAGAAGAAGCCCCCCTCCGGACGACCATTCACCATGACCGTAAAAGAAGACGTTGTTACACAACGCCTCATCCGTGTGATCCACCTCTCCGGGAACCCCCTCCTCCGCAGCACCGACCAAAGAACCTCCAGTCAAGGCTATCGTAAGCCTTCGCAAAGTCCACCTTCCACAAAACACCGCGCTTATCCCTTCTCCGAGAGTCCGCAATGATCTCAGACGCGAGAGTGAAGCAATCCGAGATCTGTCTCCCCGGAATAAAAGCAGATTGCAGCGGGGAGATAGTGTTGTCAAGAACACAACTCAATCTTCCGGTGAAGACCTTCGCGGTAATCAGATATAAAGCGTTAGAAACCGCAATAGGGCGGTAGTCGTCAATAGTATCCGGCGCCGAAGACTTGGGGAGCAAAATGATCATCGCACGGATAACCCTTTCGAAGCCCGCATTGCCCAGACAGAATTCAGAGATGACCTCCAACACCTCAGAGCCAACCAAATCCCAGAAGTCCTTGTAAAAAGATACTGGGAAGCCATCAGATCCACGAGAGGCATCAGCATTCAAGTCCCAAACCGCATCCTTAATCTCCTCCAGGGTCACATCGCGAGTGAGCATATCACAAAAGGAGGTTGCCACAGTCGTTGTATCTAGGCCCAACCACTTCCAAATCCTCGGTATAGTCCTCGATGAGACGTCTTTAAAGTGGTTGATAATAGCTCTCCCCATTTCCTTGTTCCCTTCCATGCAGACCCCACCAACCGAGATCGAGCGCAGCGCATTGGACCGACGCCTCCCATTGGCAATACGATGAAAGTAAGACGGGTTCGCATCCCCCTCTCGCAGCCAAACACTTCTCGACCTCTGCCTCCACTCCGTGACCCGCTTGCGATCTTCGATGGCAACTTGTTTCTGAGCAGCTGCGCGACAAGCCAACTCGACCACCGAGAGTTCCCTAAGGTCCTCCAACACATCAAAGCTCCGAATCACATCCTCGGTCTCCTTCCTCGCCGCGCACCTGGCCGACCTAGACTCCCTCTTGAAGGCAGACAGCCTTACACGCAAGGAGGTTAACTTCTGTACAAAGCGAGACACGACGGACCCAGATATAGCCACGCTAGATGTAACATCCGGATCCGAATGAACTGAAGCTCCTGTCAAGAAAAGGATGTTGCAAGCAAGTTTGGATCTCCAAAGTGGAGATATTCAAAAGTACATATATCTCTCCTCTTTGTTCTCATTAAAGTCAATGCTGAAGTTTCTAATTCAGTTTTTTTTATGTTGCTATCCATCAGGTATTTTATCTATTGTTGTATGTTAGATAAAGCCACAAATCCCTCCAAACTTAGAGGATCAAAGGTACATCTAAGCCCCCTCCTCTTGCTGCCTTCCATGCCTATTTTAAACATAAATTCAGAATCTATTGTTTGCCAACACAATTTTACTTGGGATAGACTATCCTGACTTGTTTAGACAAAAAAAATCTAATACATGCAACAGGAGTGTTTAGGATGAATAGGAAGACAATGTCTATTCTAGATCTACAAGATATCGAGTATTGCATGATTACAAATGTTGAAATTTTGTTAAGTATAGCTAAAAATGATCTGTCTTTCAAATTGTGAAATTATAGAATGTGTTGGGAGATAAACTCTAAAGTCCGCAACTCCTCGGACTATATAAGAAAATTTACATGTGGTGCCAAAGAAATTATTTTGAACAATTTTGTAGGGACACTACATACACGATCATGGGGTTTGATTACATTAAATATTAACATAAATTGTTCAATGCCAATTTATGATTACTGGATATATCTAGCTATCAACCTATGCATAATTAGATGCTTCATACCATTAACGGTTTTGGTTAGATATTGGAATTGCATGAACAATGCAAGGATGAATTGGTACAAAATTGTTTCCACGAGTTCGCAATTTAACTTAAAAAATACAATTATTTTTTTGGGGGGAGAGACACTATGTCGAGAATGTAATAGCACACATAAAATCAAATAGTATTTGGATGAACACTTTGTAAAGCTTTGGGGTTTTACATACCAAACAGCTTGAAAGCCTGTTTCATTGCAAGTAGCTCTAAATTTTAATTGTTAAGGCCAAATTACTTGCTTTCTTTTGGAACCACTAAATTTCCTGTTATTTTTAATTAATTAATAAATGTTGATGTTCTTTTCTCCCTATTCCATGGATTGCAGGCAAAATACCTGCACCGTTGTATTGGGAGAGTTGAATGTCAGTTTCTGACGCAAAACATAGCAGGTATGTATGTTATAATTTTGTTCAAGGATATTATAAATGCTTTTATTTCTCTTTTGATACGATTGGGATGCATGTACATAATGCAATTTCTGTTGTTACATGTTAACTGATATGGATATTTATGCAATATAATTGTGACATACTGTAGTTCTGTGGCTTATTAGTTAATTTGTAAATGTCATTCGTAAAGAAAAAGAAAATTTCCCCAAAATTTTCATTACTCTAATGTGATCTTTAACAAACGTGATACTACGGGTGATATGTAAACGGGTTTCCCAGATCTGCGGGAGCGGGCCCCACAGTTTTGGTATCAGAGCAGTGGTACCCCGCTACATACATTCGTAGTATTATTGTTCTGATCACATTAAATCCTCGGATTACGGCAGTCCTTTGACTTATCGCGAGTCTGAAAGGGAAATATGACATTTAAAATTTATGACCACAGATGTCACCAATTGCAACTTATTTCCATATTGTATCCCAAGAAGAGAAAAAGCATAATAGAATTATCCGCGAACATCAACTATTGTAATTACGGATATTGGTTCTTATACAGAACCATGGCGTCTAGTGCCGACCTTTCTATCTTTTTAATTGACTCTGGAACGATGAATGATCTTAACTTCTAACTTCAGTAGGTAGAGGTGCAGATGCCCTAAGATCATCTTTGTCACATTATGGGCCGTGTGGCTAGTTGATCATCATAAGACTAATAGTCTAATAGCTACCAATGTTGATTGGTGGATATGAGACGATAGCAGACTGTCTGCTACTACAGCTTAACAAGTTTGACCTAACTTTTGGTATGGATTGAATGCCAGATCACCATGCCATTGGTAATTATTTCATGAAGACGATTGTTTTCAGGATTCCGGACTTATCCGAGATTACCTATAAGGGTACATTACATGACTCAAAAATGAAGTATATCTCAGTGTTGAAAGCTCGAGGACTTGTTGATGAGGAATGTGATTCATATCTAGCAATTGTCCGAGAGACGTCTGAGGAAGAGCCGATGGCTCGAGACATCATGATAGTGTCAGATTACCCTGATGTGTTTTCAAATGATTTGCTAGGTTTACTGTCTGGGAGAGATTGAGTTCAAGATCACATTACTATCAGATAGACAACCAGTCTCGATGGCTCCGTATCTCATGTCAATGGTTGAGTTGAGAAAGTTGAAGATGCGATTGCATGAGTCACTTGATTTAGGTTTCATAAGACCGGACACGTCACCTTTGGGTGCTCAAGTTCTTCCGTCAGAAAGAAGGACAGATCGATGAGATTATGCATAGATTACAGACAACTGAACAAGAAAATCGTGAAGAACCAATATCCTATGCCAAACATTGATGATCTGTTTGATCAGCTACATGGATCTTCGATGTTTTCAAAGATCGATCTCCGGTCTATCTACCATTAGCTGAAGATTCAGGAGTCAAATATTCCGAAAATAACATTTAGGACTTGATATGGACATTATGAGTTTATTGTAATGCCGTTTGGGCTCACAAATACACATGCATCATACGCAATGATTTCCCTCCAAACTTGGACGAGTTTGTGATTGTATGCATTGATGATGTGTTGATATATTCCCGAAATGAATAGGGATCACATCAATGATGTTCCGATATATTCTTGAAATAAATGGAATCATGCAAACGATCTAAAGATAATCGTTGACATACTTCAAGAGTACAAGTTGTATATCAAGTTGAGCAAATGTGAGTTCTAATTATCCCATGTCTCATTACTTGAGCATGCCATTTCTGGAGCAGGTATCGCAGTTGACCCTGCGAAAATTGAGATAGTCATGTCTTGAGAACAACCCAAGACAATCATTCATATTCATAGCTTCCCTGGACTAGCGGGTTGTTACAGATGTTTCTTCAGTAATTTTTCCTTGGTCATTCTTATCCTGACACGAGAAGAGAGTTCCTTTCATTTGAAATTGTTCATGCGAGCAGGCATCAGGACATTGAAGGAAAGATTGACGACTGTGCCTATCTTTACGCTTCCTTCAGGCACTCAGGATTATGTTGTATATACAGATGCTTCAAGAGAGGGTTTAGGAGCGGTTCTGATGCAATCAGTCACGTAATTGATTATGCATCACCACAATTAAAGTCGCATGAGCGGAATTACCTCATCCATGGTTTGGAGTTGGTGGCAGATGCGCTTAGCAGGAAAGTTCATGCACATGCGAAAACTAGCTATATACGTAAGATATGCTCATAAGTTTGACTAATTGGCATCAAGAAAGTGCATTCATATATAATGTCATATCTCCACGATTCAACGGTCTTTAGGATTGCATAATAAAAGGATGGATTCTTGAATTTGAGACAAATACATGCATGCCAACAAGGACAAAAGTGATAATTTTGTGGAGACTAAGTATACTTTACGAAAGGATGGTTGGGTTATTGTGCCCAACAATGAGCAATTGTGTAGAGATATTCTTGATAAGGCACATAGTTCACGATTGTCTATTATTCCTAACAGTACAAAGATGTACCGGGATCTAGGCCAACAATCTGGCGGGATGGAATGAAGCCAGTGGTAGCATGTTATGTTAACAAGTACATGACTTGTCAGATGGTCAGGCTTAGCATATGAGACCACCATGGTTGTTATGGTCTCTCCCATTCCCAAATGAAAGCGGGAAAGTATCTCTATGGATTTCATCATCGGATTGCTGAAGACACCGGGTGGCCACAATTCTATCAGGTCGTTGTTGATAAATTGACCAAATCAACCCATTTCATACATGTCAGCATGACCTACACTACATCAAGGACGAAAATATCGGTATCGATATCGTTTCGATACAATGTCGATACCGATATATCGCCGATATATCGGCGATATATCGACGCATATCGCCGAAACCCGGTATCCACCAAGGCATTTTCTCCTGTCGATATCCGATATCGTCCATATCGGTGATATATCGGTGACCTGTCGATACCGATATATCGCTGATATATCGACGATATATCGCGATATGGCGATCCCTGCACTACATCTAGGCTGGCTAGATTACATGTGCAAAAAAAAACATTATCAAATTTTATGATATACCACATGGGGTAGTGTCTGATAGAGACTCGAGGTTTATATCTCACTACTGGTACCGACTTATGTCAACATTACAGACAGAGCTGAAGATGAGTTCTGCATACGATACACAATGTGTTATTCAGACACTTGAGGATTTGCTACGTGCATGTACTCTAGAGTAGAAATGATCATGTAAGGACCACCTGTCATTGGTAGAACTCCCGCACAACGACAGTCATTATTCCAGTATTGGTATGGCATCCATCGAAGCCCTATACGGGCGGAGATGTCTCGCACCTCTCAGTTGGCGTAAGGTAGGTGAACATACTTTTTACTCTGTAGATCTCTTTGGGAAGGGACTACGAGAACTGTTGATCGATCTTGTAAGGGGAAGGCTTCTGATGACTCAGAGCTGCTAGAAGAGCTATGCAGACTGTCAGAAAAGAAATTTGGAGTTTCATGTAATCTGATCCTCTTCTCTTAATCGATTCAAATTGTAACTTATCAATATTTAACTTAATCCTTCATATTGATGGAAATTCCAGAAAACACAAGAAGGAGATTGAGTGTTTCTACGAGTATCTCCCATGAAGGGAGTACAGAGATTTGGTGCTCATAGCAAGTTGATACCACGATACGTTGGATTATTTGAAATTTTTAGTCGTATGTGTAAGGTGGTCTATCGAGTAACTCTTTCTCCACACCTATCAATTTAAGGAATTACGAGTACGACCTTCGCCATGTCATCAGCTACGAGAACCTTAACGTGGTGTCAAATTTGATTTACAAAGAGAAGGTCAGTACAAATACTCGATAGTGTTGTGAAAAAAAAGCTTCACAACAAAGAGATTCTCCTAATAAAGGTGCTATGGCACCGACATGATGTCAAAGAGGCAACATGGAAGACAAAAGTGGATATGCGGACACGATACCCACAACTCTTTCAGGTAATTGTCAAAACAAGCCCAATTTAATTATATATATTGAAAGAACACGGCTTGTTTTCCCTTTGAGGTTATTATGGGTTCAAAACCCTTTGAGATTTTTATGGCCAGATAAGATCCAAACAACACACAAAGTGACCTTGACCCGAGTCTCGAGGACGAGACTCCCTTTGAGGTTTTTATAATTGTAGCATCCGGATCCGAATGAACTGAAGCTCCTATCAAGAAAAGGATGTTGCAAGCAAGTTTGGATCTCCAAAGTGGAGATATTCAAAGGTACATATCTCTCTCCTCTTTGTTCTCATTAAAGTCAATGCTGAAGTTTCTAATTCAGTTTTTTTATGTTGCTATCCATCAGGTATTTTATCTATTGTTGTATGTTAGATAAAGCCACAAATCCCTCCAAACTTAGAGGATCAGAGGTACATCTAAGCCCCCTCCTCTTGTTGCCTTCCATGCCTATTTTAAACATAAATTCAGAATCTATTGTTTGCCAACACAATTTTACTTGGGATAGACTATCTTAACTTGTTTAGACAAAAAAATCTAATACATGCAACTGGAGTGTTTAGGATGAATAGGAAGACAATGTCTATTCTAGATCTACAAGATATCGAGTATTGCATGATTACAAATGTTGAAATTTTGTTAAGTATAGCTAAAAATGATTTGTCTTTCAAATTGTGAAATTATAGAATGTGTTGGGAGATAAACTCTAAAGTCCGCAACTCCTCGGACTATATAAGAAAATTTACATGTGGTGCCAAAGAAATTATTTTGAACAATTTTGTAGGGACACTACATACACGATCATGGGGTTTGATTTACATTAAATATTAACATAAATTGTTCAATGCCAATTTATGATTACTGGATATATCTAGCTATCAACCTATGCATAATTAGATGCTTCATACCATTAACAGTTTTGGTTAGATATTGGAGTTGCATGAACAATGCAAGGATGAATTGGTACAAAATTGTTTCCACGAGTTCGCGATTTAACTTAAAAAAATACAATTATTTTTTTGGGGGGAGAGACACTATGTCGAGAATGTAATAGCACACATAAAATCAAATAGTATTTGGATGAACACTTTGTTATTTTTTTTATAAATGGAGTTTATTTCAGAATTTATCCACCTTTAGGTACGCCACCATTTTCCTTCTCAAAAAAAATATAAGGTTGTTCTTCGTGATAGAATTAAAAATGAGGATGTTCTAATGGAAGTGTTTCTCTACACGAAAGAAATATAAAACAGAAAGGGAGATAATTAACAAAAAAAATCGTGCATGGCATAACTAGATGACAAGATAAGAGATAGATTGATTGTTGTTTAGATATCTCGAGATGTGAGTATTGCAAGAGAAACGTATTGGTTCATCTAAGGCTTAAAAGAACGGTGGAAAAATACAAGCAACCCAATACACAAGTGGTGAAACTGCTTGACTTTTTATTCTTACAAAAACAATTGGAATTATCAAGTAAGATCTGATTTAATAACAGTTCTACAGTGGACTATATAGTTAATACTAACCAAGATCTCCTGGACGAAATATCAACTCAGGAACAAGAAGTCGTTCATTGGTTAATTCAACTTCCTGTAACATAAAACTGTTCCAAATGCGAACACCTGCTAGAATCCACACTATGCATGTTTCAGGTAACTTACATTCTTTGTCAAGTCAACTTTCCTTCCACTGTCGACATTTTCTGCATCCTCATGCCTAGAACTTCCATTCTTTGCACCCAAAATCTCCCAATAGCTTTCCTCCACAACTTCAGAGGTGGGATTGTGGGAGTCAAACTCCGATTCCTTTCACTCGTTAAATTATTACATACAAAATCTTATTAGCCCCTTTTATACATATTATAGGATTAAAAGAGGGATAATTGGAGAGTTTTGCATTAATCTAAAATTAAATACAAATCCAAGGAATCTTCAAATCTCATGATCTTATTAAAGAAATCAAAATACATATATTAAAATATTAATACTCTGCCCTTAAGTCAACAATTGATGTCTTAGGATAATTATGCTTACGAAATCCTCAATAAATTGATCCTTACGTATAATCTGCTATTTATACATATCACTGACGAAAGGATGTGATAGACAAATAAGTGAAATCAATGATGAATCAGTTATAACAATAAGATCGTTGATCAAAAAGAGCTAGCTCTATAAAGTTAATCACAACAGAGATTGAGAAAGGTTGAAAAATCAAGTATGTGATAATGATTCAGTGGTGACTAATAATTAATAGTGCCAGTCATGTTGACCTTTACACCTGACTGTGCGAGGGTGCGGTGACCCTCAGCTGGGCGGGAGATAGGAAGCCCAGTTAGGGCAGCGGCCGCTTCGTGCGCGGGTCTAGGATCCCAAACTTTTTCTCGTGTTTTTTCGCGAGCGCTCGCAGTTTTTACGCCTCTCTGGGATCCACAGGTTTTCTTTTAAAGACCAGTTCCGCTTGCCCTTGTTCTTTAGGGTACCTAGGCTGGAGGACCCTTGGTTTTTTTTCGAGCTCGTTAGCCCGTACCGGTCGGGCCGGTTTTTCTTTTAGAGCGACTTTTCTAGAGAGTCTCTCTCACCCGTCTCAGTGACGTAGTTTTGGAGTAGACATATCCCTCTATTGGACCGCCTTCCAAGTAGAGGGCGAGACGGAAGAGCCTTTTGTAGGCTACCTCACCACTTGAGTTTTGTTTATTTTTCGCCAGCAGACTTGGCGATGCTACATCCGAATCATCCATTTATACATCTGAATCCTCAATGGCTACATCTGAATCAGTTACAGTTGAATCTGAGAAAAGATACATTTGAGATTGGATTGAGTCACAATTGAGTTGGCTAAAGTTGAATTACAGTTGAATTGGTTACATAGAAGCTTGGTTACAGTTGAGTTGGTTTCCGTTGAACTAGTTACTTTTCTGCCAATAATCCTGGCAAAGAGAAAAGACCATATCATGAAAATCATCCTTATCAGACTATCCACTAAGCTTGAGAAAATCAACAAGGAAAGAATCAAAACCCCGGATCCATCATATACTCTTACAATGATCAATCCACGAGATTCTTAAACATCATTATAAGCATTAATAGAGATAATGATTATATCAGAGTCTCATCATTCATATTCTCAAGACCAGTCAAACTTGTATTATAATTAATAGAAAGACAATGACTTAAATATGGACCACATGATATTGGTATATAAATGATTAATGTGGGCAATTAGTGTAGGATGAGTAGAATGGGGTTTAACATACCAAACAGCTTGAAAGCATGTTTCATTGCAAGTAGCTTTAAATTTTAATTGTTAAGGCCAAATTACTTGCTTTCTTTTGGAACCACTAAATTTCCTGTTATTTTTAATTAATTAAGATTTACTCAACATTTGTTGATGTTCTTTTCTCCCTATTCCATGGATTGAAGGCAAAATACCTGCACCGTTGTATTGGGAGAGTTGAATGTCAGTTTCTGAAGAAAAACATAGCAGGTATGTATGTTATAATTTTGTTCAAGGATATTATAAATGCTTTTATTTCTCTTTTGATACGATTGGGATGCATGTACATAATGCAATTTCTGTTGTTACATGTTAACTGATATGGATATTTATGCAATATAATTGTGACATACTGTAGTTTTGTGGCTTATTAGTTAATTTGTAAATGTCATTCGTAAAGAAAAAGAAAATTTCCCCAAAATTTTCAGTACTCTAATGTGATCTTTAACAAACGTGATACTACGGGTGATATGTAAACGGGTTTCCCAGATCCGCGGGAGCGGGCCTCACACTAGACCAATGAGAGGCCACCACCTCCCAAAAGTTTTCCTCCATTAACCAACACTTTTCATATCTAAAGAGGCCAATTTGCGCAGGGGCATCACCTGATTTCCAAACAATTGGAGCGTGATCGGATAAAGTCCGTGGCTTAGCCCCCACAAAGGAAAGAGCGAAGGACTCCATAAGCTCGGGTGAAGCAAAAAAACGATCGATACGCGAGCGCGAGCTGGAGCTTCTCCACGTGTAGGCGACGTCCTCCGCATCCATAACCTCCAGACCCAAGGAATCAATAGTGTTCGCAAAGTTGACCGACCCCGGATCCTAGCCCCCCCCCCCCCCCGCACCCGGGCCTGTCAGACGTCCGTAAGGTAACGTTGAAGTCCCCCCCGATGAGCCAAGGGACATCCGTGATCATCCTGCCCGCCTCAAGAAGATCCTCCCAAACATCTCCCCGCAACACATTACAACATGAACTATAAACACATGAGACAGCCAACGGCAAAGAGGAATCCGTACATACCAGTAGGACCGTCAGCACGTGTCTCCCGCGAATAACCGACTCGTAAGCCAAAGTCGAGGATCTCCATGCCACCAGCAACCCACCAGAAGTGCCAACCGCATCCACCGCTCGGAACTGATCGATGCCCCCCGCACCAAAAGACATCCAAATGTTGTCTGTGACAGATTGAAGCTTCGTTTCTTGTAGCATAATGACGTCGCATCCCCACTCCACGAATCTCGACCCCAAAGTCCTCCGCTTGCTCGGGTCTCCGAGCCCTCGAACATTCCAGGATAGAATTCTCGTTTGGGACCGTCGTGTCTCCCATGAATGTGGGTCACCCTCGCGGCCTCCGCAGCGATATTCTTTAAAGTCGAGTAAGGTTGCGCCTCCACTCGTAAAGATCTGGACCTATTCCTTCTTTTGTACCTCTTACCAGCCCTCTTGTCACTTGTCCCCTCAGAAAACTGATCAGTGCTCGTGTTGGTGTTCGGCAACATGGTAGAAGCAGCGGCAACAACATCATGACAGAGGTCATCGGCGACAACGGTCGAGGACGAAAGTGCTGAACCGAAGGTTGGCGATTGCTGGGTCCAGGTGCTCCCCTCCGCCACAACAGGGCCACTCCAGGGAGTTGACGACTGCTAGGGAAAACCAAGGGACGAACCCCCGGACCATCCACACGGGACGGACCAAGCCGGCGAGGCCGAGAAGGCCACGTATGGCAAGGGATCTGCGGAGTCCGAGGATGTAGAGAAGACCCAAGTAAAAACCGAATCCGATATGCCTTTCGTAATCGAATAAAAGGTAAACGGTGTAACTGGACCCACAAAAGGGTCCGCACGTATAACTCAGGCTCTCGGACCCACATCCAGTGCCATAGAGCAAGGTGGCGGTGACCATACAACTACCCTTCTTTCCACGTCATCAGGCAAAGAGAATTTTTGGGAAGCCATGCACAGGACCCGAGACGAACCTGCGAACGGCTGCGTGCAATCAACCTCGCGCGCCGTTCCACCCAAGGCTCCCCTCGAAAAGCCAACCGTCACCATGGAACAAGAAACGTCGCCGTTCAACACACCGCCGTTCTCCCTTGGAAGCTCCGGCTGCAGCTCGATTCTGAACGTGTAGCAACCAACCTCCATCTCCGCGAAAGACCTCTGACCTTGTAACTCGTTCAAGAAGGCACTGTTACACTCCAATAACACCATCGTGTCGTCCATCGGCGAGCCTGGCTTGAGCTCGTCTTCAAGCACCGCACGAACCGTGCCCCATCGCCTCAAGGCCTTCCGCAAGCAGCCTACCATCCGGGATAGGAAAGGAACGCCCGTCACCCTCGCAACACAGACCTCCGCCTCCGCACAAGAACCATCGGCAAAACGAAGATTTCTCCAGCAAACATTGCCAACATCACCATTCTGAAGAAGGCGATCCCTCTGGATTGTTGAGAGTCCACGGACGCAGCACCTTCGATCATCAAGCTTCACAACATCGCCAAAGAACCGCGACCCAAGGAACCCACGCAGGTGGGACCTCAAAGCCTCGACCGCCACATTACCTCTCACCGCGAACCCGATCAGTGCATGCATGTCGGTCCCCCGAGCATCCTCCCTTACCTCCTCAGAGGTCAACGAACCAACCCCCCCCCACTGCAGGTTTAGGTTTACTCGCAAGTTGAGCTGCACTTGCACATCGAGGCACACCCGCAGCCACCTCGGCGAACGTACCCCCCCCCCCGGCGAAGCGAACAGATGATACATAGGAGCTGCGGTGCCCGCGTTGACGAACCGAGCCCCTCGCAGGACCCTCAGCCGCAACAGTCCCAAGAGCAGACATGCACGTAGCTTGGCGGTGTCCAGGCCTTCCACAGGAGAAGCATCTCGGCGGGGCAGACAGAACAAAGCAATGTGCCCCGTAGTTCCACACCGGAAGCACCTCCTCTCCGGCTTCCTGTGTGACACATGCACCCACTCCCCACTTCCCCCTCTCGTAGGCTCCAGCCACCACCGACGACCTGCCTCTCGCCCTCCTCCCAGTTAGGGATGAGCATTGGGCTGGGCCGGCCCAACCCGTCCCGTCCCGAATTATTTATGGGCCGGGATTGGGCCGAAGATGTAAGCCCATTTGATAATTGGGTTGGGCTTAGCCCGGCCCAGCCCATTAGGCCCGATAGCCCGGCCCACGTAGAAGCCCAAAATTAGGCCCGTTGGGCCCAATTACCTAGCCCACATAGAACCCATATGTTGTCTAGACCTTGATATCTCACTTTAATATATTCATCTAGATTTAATGAGGGAGTTGACGACGTCGACAGATTAATCCACTTGAGGTACATTTTCAACATGTTTGTTTACTATTATTTGCACATGTTTCCATAATATCTTTATGAAACTCTTTCCCTTAGATATTGTAAAATCATAGATATGACCAAATTCGTGCAAAACAATAGGATAACTAAATAATAAAGACTTAAATAACTAATAAATACTTCATAACAAAGATGACAATCAAAATAACAAAATGATGGTACGCCAAGTTTATGGGCCCACCAAGTCTAGACTCATAAGTTTTGAGCCGGTACAAGCCCAATTGATGTTTGAGACATTATGGGCCGGCCCGGCCCAGGCCCGGCCCATAATAATTGGGCTGGGCTTGGGCCTGGGCCTTCAAAAAAATTTTAGTGGGCCTAGGCCCGGCCCAAAGCCCACAAACTTAAATGGGCCTGGGCCTGGGCCCTGTAGGGCCCGGCCCAGGCCCGGCCCATGCTCATCCCTACTCCCAGTACACCACCGACTTCCCCTTCTCCGAGACCCCGCTCGCTCCCCCATCTACCGCCCCGCTGCGAGCTCCCTCCTCCTCGCACCCCCTCTCCAGCACCACCCCAGCATCGACCCCTCGTGAAGAAGCCTTCCCCCCTTCCCCCTGCGACGAGCCTCTCCCCGACGAAGCCCCATGCAGCGAGACACCCAGCGTTTCCAGCCTTCGAGGTCTCCACAACCGCTCCATCTTTCAAGATCTTGTGGTCTATGGTCGGTTGGAATGGGGACAAATTCAACTCGGAGGATGGTGTCAACATGGTTTCACATTTACTCTCTGTTGTGCTGCAACGAAAGGCTGATGACTTGAAGTTTGCTTTAACCAATGTATACGGGCCGAGTAATGGTGGAAATGTCACAGGTTTACTTAATGAGCTTCATCTCCTACGAGCTAGATACCCTACTCTTGCTTGGATCGCTAGGTCATTTTAACGTAACATTACATCCGAAGGATCGTCTACACTAGGATATGTGGGAGGGGGAGCGAATGCCATAACGACGAAGCCTACCCATTTCATTTGCGAGTATGGCTTAGAGATTGTTGATGCAAGCAGATGACGGCATAGTTGGAGAAACTCTCGCTCGAGATCACGTCTTGGTCATTTTTTGACATTTTTGGAGATGACCCAAGCATTCCCTTTGGCGCCAGCATAGGCTCATCTTCGACGCACTCTGACCACACTCCTCTGAAGTGGTCTTCCAGTGAGGAGGTTCGTCCGAGGTCTTTTTTTTCAAACTCAAACGTGCATGGCTCCATGAAAACAGCTTTCGGGATCTTGTTAACAACTTCCTGAGAGATTGCCAGATCGAGGGTTCAGTTGCAGCTAGAATGGCGGCAAAGATGACGTTGATTTACAAACGCTTAATGAAGTACAACAGGGATATTCGAGCGCAAAAGCAGAGCAGAAGGAATTCAATGTAGGACAAAATTATCCAATTCGAGCGCAACGGCAGAGCGGAAGGAATTCAACGTAGGACAAAATTATCCAACTCGATAGCTAGAGGAGCAGGCGTTGACGGACAAAGAGATTCAAATAAGAACCATACATCTCCAAAAGGTGCTATTAGAGTATCAGAAGATTGAGGCTGAATGGAGGCAACGATCGAAATAGAGGTGGTTGAAGGAGGGTGATAACAACAATCATTTCTTCCACTCCACATCAAGTGGGCGATGGTGGAGGAACTACATCTACTCTATCGATTTGACGATGTGAAGGTGCACGAGGATCTGGAGGTTGGACGGACGCTTTTGTAACATCCGAATTCCAACTAAACCCAAACCTGAACTGAATAGGGTCCGATTAACCCAATAAAGTTGTCGGTCGGCATTAGATAACCTAAATCGATCAGTTAATCGTGAATCAAAAGTCGGTCGAGCAAAATTGACCAAAAATCAATCGCATCATAATGCGTGCCCGAAAAAGCCGCGACGCAAATTCGGAAACCGCAAAACGAACGAGACCGCCATAAGATCCGATTCGATGAAACAAGATCAACGGAATCGATCGTTCGTCAATCGGATATCGTTTGATATTTTCAAATCGAAAAATTTGACTATAAATCAAAACTGTATCTCAAAAATTTCGGATGTTTATACCCGATCAAAAGTATATCAATATTATACTCATATTGATCGTCGTCCAGAGACGATCAAATCAAGATATTATGCGTCAAAATCGGAGGCTCGAGGTGCATGTACGGATGAATTTAGTTTTATCAAATGAATGAGAGAAATGAAAAAAAAAGTTTATGACATCAGCAGATTGATCTCTCAGACTGCTGATGTCATGGTAGACATCATTAAGAGGAAACTTCCTCCCCTTTTCCTACACTTTTCATTCTTCTCCAATATATTCCAAATTCTAACGTCACCCTCTGCCCAATTCTATTTTTTCCCCTATTTGCTCTACTTCCAATGAGGAAACTGCTAGTCTTTCCCCTTTCATGTTCTTTCATCCTAAATCACCCAAATTCCAACGAGAGGGAGGGAGCCGTTGCTTTTCCCCTTTTCAATCCTATTGTTCCCAGGATTTTCCTCTTCCCAATTCCAAGCCCAAACTCGGATTTGCTGCAGCCAGCAACTCTAGAATGTCTGCTACATGCAACCAATTGCTGCTATTGTAGCTTCAAGTAGCAGTGGAGACCCTCCTTGTTGCATGCAAAATTCTACCATAGCTGGAGTTGCAGTTCTGCAACTCTAAAATCTGTTGCATGCCAAATCAAAGCTCCAAATTTTGGATCCAATTAGGTACAATCCAAGACTTTTCTCTTGCTGTCAACCATGGATTTTTGCTCAAAATTAAAATATCTTTGTCACCATTTGACATTGTGACTTTTGGATAATTAGAGATGGATAGATATGATTACAGTTTTCTTATATTTGTTTCCCTTATTCTCAAATATCATGGGATTTCCTGATTTTAGAAGTTCGATTGAGAAGTCAAAACCTGTCCATGCATTTTTTTTATATATAGGTTTCGTTCTGCATGTTGATCCTTGATTTGGAATGGGTATGAGTTCAAATCAGAATAGAAGATTTCCTGTATGTGTTGAATCTGAAATTTCTTATAAGCTTGATTACTATGAGGAATTCTTTCTTATCAGATTGAGATTCTGCGTGGAAACTAATTCTGAGTCATAGATCAGATCATCTGATGATTGACATGGAGACCAATTGAATGATCAGATACGGATGAAGTGGCGATCGGAATTCATTGAGTGTAGTGTTATGGTTATTATCACAATAAAACTCTCAACAGCCACTAACAGGAAAATAGTAATATTTTCTCAAAAAATTCAGGGCTTATTGTTTTATATTTCCTCTTGAATTTCCTAAGAAAACTACATATTTTGGGTAGTTGTGCATATATCTAAATTGGAAAGTTAATAAAACATTTCGGGAATAAGAGTGTTGCCCTCAATTCATATAAATTGTGCTTTCTTTGAAATGTCAGAAATGAGAATAGTAAAAATAAATGTATCCGGAAAAGAAAATATTGTTTTATGTGATCTCTGTTAACACAATATACTTATCAAGTACAAAATAAACTTACTAGCATCATTATCCTGAAGAGAGGTGGAAATTGATTGTGTGTGTCTGCTGCATATTAAAGGATCCACATCCATTTACTAAAAGTGATTGCATACTGCTGAAGTACCATGTTAAAATTTTAAACAGCCTGTTATATATGTTTGAAGAAATTATCATCCCTAGCCAAACCTTGACATTAATTAAACTATCACGGGCCAACTTACTTTATCATGATTTGCATAGAAAGTGTCAAATGTAGAAGTAAATATGAATGGTCTAAAAAATTAGACCACTAATAGTTATAAATTATATACTGTAAGAGTGAAAGAACTAATAGCATAGAATTTAACTCATGGGTTAAACAAGAAAAAGTTGAATTTTTTGCATTAATTTGAATTAGATCCAAAAGTAATGAATAGCTACTAAACTCATGACCTCAGAAATAATATCTTATTATCCCCAGGATAGACCACCTCCCTAAATAAATCCTTTAAGTGTGTGTTGCTATCTATTGATCACTAATAATAAGATTGTTGACAAAACGCCTAGATCTGAAAGGTTAACCATAATTAAGATTTAGAAAGATGAGAAATTAAGCAAGAAATGGTATATCTGAGATGTTATTGATTTCTTCCAGTCATGGTGACCTTACACCTGACTGTGCGAGAGCGCGGTGACCCTCAATTGGGCGGGAGATAGGAAGCCCAGTTAGGGCAGCGGCCGCCAAGTGCGCGGGTCTAGGATCCCAGTCTTTTACACGATTTTACGCGAGCTCGCAGTGTTTTTACGCCTCGTTGGGATCCCGACTTTTGACCTTTTCCGCTGACCCGTTGTTTTAGGATATCCATGCGGGGGATCCTCGATTTTCAGTATTTCGTACGACCTCGTTCGCCCGTACTAGTCGAGCTGGTTTCTAAAGCGACTTTTCCGGAGAGTCTCTCTCACGCGTCTATGGGGCGTAGTTTTGAAGTAGACCTTTCCCTCTATTGGACCGCCCTTCCAATTAGAGGGCGAGACGAAAGAGCCTCTTAAGAGGCTGCCTCACCGCTTGAGTTTTAGTTACTTTTTCGCCGATAGGTTTGACGATGCTATACCTGAAATCATCTGGGTTTACATTTGGGGGAGTTTCAGTTGAACTCAGAGAGAGGTATTATAGATCTTGTCTAAGAGAGGAGGTTGAGTGTAAGTTGTTTTGACTAGAATTGACTATAATTAAGTTAAGTGAACGTGTTGGGAACTTATTTAGGATGCATTGTATAACACCGCATGCCTACGGAGGCACCCCAACCCTAAGACACTTTTTCATTCCTTAGAGTCATAGTATGAGGTTACACACCGACCAAGACCACAGACTGTCTACTTAACTTAAGAATTTAAATAAAATCAAGGATTCAAGAGTCATTCAAAACCTAAATCTTCCTCATTATAAAAATCCATATTTAAGAATTCTAAATAAGAAGACATTAATAGTTATATGTATACATATGAGTCATCAACTATTACATGAATAGATATAATGTTATAAGGTAATTAAGGAAATAATTTCATATGCCATTAACTACTATATAATAATGTGACATATGGAATGGGAAAACTTGAAGCATCCATCATTGTAGCATGAAACTTCTTTTTCAAAACAAGTAGTTGTAACTTTTGGTTATTATGTCTTTCTACTTATTTCTTTTGTATCCATATTAAATGCCTGCTTATTTTATAATATGAAATATGGGTGTATCAATGCTCGCCGATACCTCTTCTTCCTAACATGTTTTGGCAGGCAAGGAGCCTGCACACAGTAGCAGGTTGATGACTTTTGGTGATCATGTATACTTTAGACGGTATGATTTCTTTTGTTTCAATTTTTGGTTCAGCTTATGATAATATGCTTCCTTCCTCTTCAGTCATATATTTTAGGATCTACATGTACATTGTAATACATTTTTTGTTATATGTAATGTTATATGGAAATGAATGAAATATTTGTGGCACTTCTTCTTCTTCTTGTCTATGTGTTTTATTCATTAAATGTGAATGTCATATCAAACAAGAAAAATTTTCCCAAAATTTCATTACTTAGTGCGATCTTTAAGCAAAAATGTGGTATTGCGGATGCAGCATAAAGGAGTACTCGGATCCGAGGGCGTCACAACTTTGAAATCACTTCTATCATTTTAGCAGAAAAATGAACTGTACAAGCTAGGGGTGGCTTAGAGGAAGGGTCAAGGTGTTATAACCATCTCATGTGGATACATTGGTGGACCCGTTCACGGAGACGGAAGTTAAAAAGGCTTTGTTTCAATTGAATGCGGATGGTACTTCAGGGCCCGATGGGTTCTCAGTCGCCTTCTACAGAGAATGCTGGGACACTTTCAAAGGAGACATTTAGGCAGTACTGCGAGGATTCATGGAGGAGAATCATGGCTTTCATCGGCTAAATAAGGCTTTCTTGTTTCTATTGCCGAGGAAGGAGATGGCTAGCTGAGTGAAGGATTTTCGGCCCATTGCTCTCTCCAAGGGGATCAAGCTCATCATTATCAAGATCCTGGAGAATTGATTGAGAAGTGTACTTGATACGATTATTTTGCATGAAAATTTTGCGTTTATACCCGGGAGAGATATGGCAAATGGTTGGATGTTCGCCCCTGAGATGTTGCTAGATTACAAAAGAAATGAAGAAAAAGGTCTAGCATGGAAGGTGGATTTCTCTAGAGCCTACGACTGCCTACACTGGTGTTTCCTTTGGGTGTCTTTGGAGAAGAGAGGGTTCCTGAGCATGTGGATTGCATGGATGAAGGGATGCATCTCAATGGTGACATATGGCACGCTTGTAATGGTCGGTCAGAAGAAGGTTTCTTCGAACCCCAACGTGGGGTTCAATAGTGGTGTCCCTTGGCACCTTTTTTGTTTGTGATTGCAGTAGATGCTTTGACTTGTATAATGAAACCGATTGTTGATGGTGGCTTTTCCAAGGGCTACCACAAAGGTTCAATACACAGACTCTAATATATAAATGACACTATGATCTTCCCAGTGGAGAATGTACATCTTACATCCCATATTATAGATATCTTTGGTGATATCTCGAATCATCATCCTAATAGAGAGAAATCTGCCTTTTTCCATTCGGACGGAGTTAGGGGGAGATTGAGGAGACTTGCATATTATCGCGATGCTTGTGTGGTTCTTTGCTCGTCATTTATCTTGGCCTTCCGTTGGTTGCTGACCATCTCTGTGTGACCGACTGGAGGTTGGTGTTTAACAGGTTGGAGAATAAGTTGGTTGGTTGGATGGCACGAACGTATGAGGGGGGAAGTTGGTTCTCCTCACGCATGCCATTTCTGCTCTACACGATTGTTTCCTACAAGGGTGCGGGGAAATATTGCGGGGTTGATGAGACACTTCTTCTAGGTCGATGGGAAGCAGGAGAAAAGGGGAATACATCTCGTGGATTGGGAGTGGGTGACGCATCCGAAGAAAGAAGGTGGCATGGGGATTTTAAAAATTGAGAACATGAATAAGGCTCTCTTAAGCAAGTGGATGGTGCGGTTTTTGGGGAAAGAGGAGGATCTAGTTGGTAGATTTTTGCAGAAGACTTACAGCATATGTGGTTCGTTGATAGAAGCTCCCACTCACTACTCCACTTCGTTCTAGCAGGGGGATTAATCAAATTATACCGCAGAGGAGATCTTGAATCTTGTCATGGGCAATGGTGACTCCTTTCAGTCCTGGTTGGATAAATGGACGGGTGTGGGGACTTCGGGGGAGCAGTATCCCCGTCTGTATGCACTTTCGGTTAATCAAAATGATTGTTTACATGACGTTTGGTTGGTTGGAGGTTAGAGCCATTTCTTTAGTCGAGCCTTCTCAGATCAGAGGTTGAAGGAATTCATTGCTCTATTCAGTGACTTGGCATATTTTAGGGAGTTGATGGAAGGTAGAGATCATTTCATTTGGAACAATGGCAAATTCTCCGTTAAGAAGGCCTACCAATTCTTTTCTCGCGGTGAGACCACAACCAAAGACGATTTCAAACGTGATTGCAGAATTATTTGGAGATACAACATCCCGCAGAGGATCAAGGCCTTTTTCTGGATTGTTAGACATGGATGCTTGCTTACCAAGGTCCGGAGAGATCGCTTGCTACATACCGATAATTTGGCAAGCTACAGATGCAGAGAACAACCTGAAGACATGGATTATTTATTTTTCAACTGCAGAACTCTGTTACCTATTTGGGAGGGGGCAAGCATTCGTTGGTTCAGGACTGGTGACAATACATCTTTTTGGAGCTCTATTAGATCAGCTTGTGGAAACTCACATGAGGATACGTCTTCTGCTTTCACCTTGTCGTGGACTATTTGGCATGGGAGGAATGAGCTGGTTTTTATAAACCAACGCTTTTATGCAGAAAATGTATTTGCTCATTTTAGATTCCTTGCTTCGACATAGACTTTTTTATGATTTGCCCAGTTTACTATCAATACAATTCCTGTGGTGAGTCTCATTTCGAGATCTCACCCTTTTTCCTCTCAAAAAATAATAAAATGGCAGGTGAAAGAGGAACTTAAAACCAATCAAGAAGAAACTGTGGCAGCTAAAGACGCATTTGATTTCATAAACTCCAGGTTGCAACAATCGATTCTCCATAATTAAAGCGAATGAACTACCTCTATAGGAACAAATATTGAAGTCATCATATAAAGAGACAGACATCGACAATAATTCTTGCTATGAGCCTCCAAGGACCATTAATGCCACTAGATTTGTTTGCTACCCATCTTAGTAGCAACAGTCACAATATAGCCACCACCATCGAGCAATCAGCATTGTCAGTGATGTATTTGAACCACAAGAATAATAACCATGCTCATTATCATTTGCATAAACTCTCATCCGACTAGCACCACTTCCAAATCACTAGCATGGTTGCTTCTCGACTTGGCATTGTCAAGTGAAAAGTTTCCTTGTCACAAGGCATCATTCCCTTATAGTATGCGAGCGTCAATGAGCACAAACAATGTTAAACAAAACTCAACCATCCGGTAGTGTTGGAGTATATGTGTCATATGTAAGATGAATAAATGGATCCTTCCAAGATCCATTTACCACATCATGAGTTTAGTCCCACATCTACCAGTTGTGGGACTTGACGAGTCTGTGGAGGCTATATAAAAAGCCCCAGACCTCCGGTATCCAATGAGAAAGTGCAATGCATAAATCAGCCTTTTGAGACGTTCTCCTGTGTTTTCATCCCGCCTCTTAGGGAGTAGGGTTCCACGTTAAGATCCCGAGTTTTTTATAGTTTATTCTATTTCTCTGATTCCACTTCCGCATTCATATTTTCTAACCATGGTATGAGAGCGAGTCAATTCTTGGCTGATTTCTTGAAGATTTATTTTTCGAGAATCGAGAGCAGATTCATGCTTTGATAAATTATATTCTTGAAGATTTATTGTTCAGTCAAGTTCTAGGTTTCTTTTGAAACCCTATTCAATTCTAGGGTATTTCATCTGCTCCAAGTTACAGGCGCTAGTGACGTCTCATCGTAGACATGTTCTTCATCTCTGGGCGTCGTGGCGGCGCCGCACAACACGCTAGGCCACCATGGTGGTGCTCCTTATTGCAGGCGGCTCAACCCATCTCAAGGCAAGGCCCCGACCTTGTCCGCTCCTCCATCCTGACGATGGTCTTCGCAAGAAAAAAAAAGGCGGGAGAGGCCCCGACCCCATCCTCTCCGATCGATGCAGCCGTTCTAATGCTCATGTCCAGTCAGCAGAGGCCCTATGCTACCCAGACCCCCCTGTCGCACTGCCTCCTCCCAAAGAGCATCTCCAACCGCGAGCTGCTCTCTTGGTCAAGGCTGCGACGGAGATCCGCCAGCAAGTAGAGGCGACGAAGGCCGCACTCCAACGCTTATGGCCGCCTCTCGAGAATCAACGCTTGCGTACAAACTCCGATCCCTGCACATCTTCTCCAAGCGATGGGAACCCCTCCATCAACAGTGACTCTCGAGGCTCCAGGAGGAGCCCTCCAAACTCACCTCCTCGTCGCTCATCACTGTCTTCTTCGACAGCTCCAGGTGGCAGTGATGCAAACAGGCACACTCGACCCTCCTCTCTTCTGCAGGCGACGCGTCAGCACCTCCCTCCTCCAGCCTTATCGATGGTGCCGCCGCCATCACAGAGAGAAGACTCCAGGCAGAGGTCATGATCCAGGCGGCGACCCTCAGAAGCAAAACGCCCCATCCACCCCGAAGCTTCCTCCCAGCGGCGACGATCCCCAACGAGGTTTGGTTTCTCGAAGAGAAAGGGTTCCCAGTTGGGAACCCTAAATGAGTCATGGGCTATTTTTTTAATATATAGCATGATAAAAAAAAGAGGAGAAGAGAAAAAGGGATGGCACCTTCCCTGTTGCAGTCGGCCCAGTAAAAAAAGAGAGAGGGCTCAGAAAAAAATAGAAGGGGGAATGGTTGTTTATGTTGGTCCATTGACCCGTGTTTAAAAGAGAGAGAGAGAGAGAGAAATAGTCGAGTTTTGCAAAAAAAATGTTTTTTAAAAAAAAGAGGTGCGTAAAAAAAATCGAACCCAAAAAATAGAAAAATTAATGGGTTAAAAAAATGTAAAGCCAGAAAAAAAGGTGAGATCGGCTTATTTGGTTTTTTGTTTTTTCCCTCATTTTCTTGTCTTCTCCCAACTTTGTCGATGTCATTGTTTTCCGACAAGTATGGGAGAAAGGGGAGTATTGTGTAGAGTTTTTCGGCCATGATTCATATTTCTCAGATTCTCCAGTCAGAGGTAGCAAGATTTTCCAAACTCTACAGTTCAGATGTTTCAAACTCTGCGGATTGGATCAAAGTCCAAGTTCAAGGCACTCCACGTTTGGGCGATCCATTTTCTTCGAGTTCTCCATAGAGATTGATTTTTAGGTATGCACATGTTTGCCATCATTTGTTGTGGTCCTCATCTTTTATTTTTGTTAGAGTTTTCATGTGTTCTATAGGGACTCCAGAGTAAAGACCCCACTTCCAGTGCCATGTAGTCTAGGGTTTCATGTAGTTTCATAGGAACTCCAAAGTGGAGATCCCATTCTCTGAGCAAATATGGGAGAAACTCGGTTCTCTAACGAGGAGACTTTTCAGACTCCATTCTCCAGCGACTGTGGACTCCGATGAGGATGACTTCGCGGCTTTTCAATTCGGCCCTTTCAGAGATGGAGTAGTTGTCCACATTATTGTGGTGGGCCAGAGTTCTCCAAGTTGAGATTCACTTTCAGTTGGTGTGACTTTGATAGACGCAGTACAGAGCACATGCTCTCCGACGAGGGGATTCAGTTTAACTCGCACTCCAGCCGGTTTATTCCTCCTCACCTGCACGGCATGAGAAGCAACGTCCTCGGCAGCAGCCGACAGTTGTGCGCGTTGAGTTGAAATTGTTTGTAGTGTCTTGTATTGTGAGTTGAGATTTCTTTATGTTTGTCCAAGCTGAGCATTGCATCCTCCATCTTAAGGGGGAATGTTGGACTATATGCGTCATATGTAAAATGGGTAAATGGATCCTTCCAAGATCCATTTACCACATCCTGAATTTAGTCCCACATCTACCAGTGGTGGGACTTGGAGAGTCTGTGGAGGCTATATAAGAAATCACATACCTCCTGTATCCAGTGAAAGTGCAATGCATAAATCAACCCTTTGAGGCATTCTCTCGTGGTTTCATCCCACTCCTTAGGGAGTAGGGTTCCACATTACGATCCCAAGGTCTTCATAGTTTATTCTATTTCTCTTATTCCGCTTCCGCATTCATATTTTATAACAGGTAGCCTCTACCAAACATACCTCCAGCTAATCGCTCGCCAACATCAAGTCATTTCCACCTCACCACCTTTATGTCACCATTGTTGCAATATTTAGCTGAATAGATCAAATATTCTATTTGAGGGTGGTAACTGAATAGAATATTGATATTTGGTCCAACCCGCATATTCGGGTATTCGATCAAATATTGAAAAAAAAGTTTATTTTTAAATTATTTTTATTTTTTTAAACATTCTCATTTATCTTGGAATCGCCATAAATGTTAAAGCTCCATATACGTAACTTGTTGATTTGTACTTTTATCTAGGATTCTTATTGAGTAATGACCATATATAAGAATATATATACAAGACATATTGTTTATATTTAAACATTTTTATATTTAAAATAATTAAAAAAATATAGCTGAATTATTCTGAATATTCTCCCGAATACTGAATATAATTTATTCAGCGATCCCTCCGACTGGATACCGAATACCGAACTCTTCAACATTGGATGTCACTACTACATTGTTCTATTCTTTGCAACATTGCTCCTCGATTTCTTCTCTCCCTCGTGAAGTTGTCATCATCAACTTCTATTCTCCCTTGAGATGCAACTAACATCTTACTTTCTCCCATGCAATCCATCCTATTCAAACAGAAAGGAAAACAATTCATCTTCATACGGGCTTCTTGAGAAGGGAATAGCTGATGTAGCATGATTTTCATTGTATTTTCATTATATATATTACTTGTGTAAATCCAAGGAATGTATTCTTTAGAGGTTTCTGTTAGGGAAGGGTTGTGCACCTTATAAATGGGCATGCCTTTTAGAAGACATTGGCTTTCTATATAAGCCATCGTCATTAGTAATGAACAAGGTTTGAAAAAACGAAAGGCGGAACGAGGCGGTCTCCTTGGAATCGAGGCGAGGCGTAGCCTCGAGGCGGTCGAGGCGTAAGCCTCAGTTTATAGAAAAATATGTATAAAACTACAATTATATATATCTCTAATGTAATTATATGTTCTCTGCCCAATATATAATAATTTACACTACAAGATATGATGAAATAATAAAGATAAAAACCCCAAAATAGCAGATAGAACAACATCATATACATTTCTACGCATTTTCATCCAATCAAAGAGGAATTCATTGACTATGGATATTGTGAAAGAATTAAACAATACATATATGTCTATGAAATATTGTTGTAATTAAAAGTATGACTAAATATACATCGAAGAAATTTATGTTATGTGTCTAACATTAAATATATGATCGCACGAGAAACCATGAATCATATCCATTTAGAACAAATCTTTGAAATATTGTTGTAATTAAAAGTTCGATTAAACATATGTCGAAGAAATTTATGTTGTGTCTAATATATAATATAAGGTAACATGAGAAACCGTGAACCTTATCCATTTTGTTTTGCGAACCTTATCCATTTTGTTTTGCTTGATATATTGGAAATCTTGTTAAGTTACAAGTATTGTTTAATTTAATATTTATGAATTCATTCATTAAGAGTGAAATAGTAAGAGTTTGCCAAAATAGTTGGATACATTAATTGTAAATATGAAGTTATGGGCATGAAATAAACATCATATTTAGGCATTCATCTTATATAATCATTATCTTAAATAAACAGATATTTATAAGCTTCTCAAACTACTAAGTAAACCATTAAAATAATAAAAAATACTTCCAAAAAAAGCAAAACGCCTCACGAAATGCCTCGACCGCCTCGAGGCGTTCCGCCTCGAGGCTACGCCTCGACCACTCGAGGCGCACGCCTCACAGGACTGGTATGAGGCGTAAGCCTCGAGGCTAAAAGGGACCGCCTCGCCTCGAGGCTAGCCTTTTCGAACCATGGTAATGAAAGGACCATGAATGAATAATATAAATATGAATATCCTCTGAATTTTATTTCCATTTTCGTCGTTGTTTTCTTCTCCTCTTAAACCTTTCAACATAGTCCTCCTTCCCTTTCTTCTTCCCTCCCGGCAAGGTTTGATGTGCTCCTCTTTATCTCACCACCCCAAATTCCGCTCTTCTCCAAACTCCTCTTGTTTTCATTTGTGAGAGCTTTGTAGGTATTCCAGAGAGACTTGGGAACGCATTGATCAAGACGAGATGGACTGTGCTGCTAACTTTTGGGGGTCTATTGGATCCAAGTGGCATGGCCATGAGGAAGAAAGGGTCAAGATTGTGATAGTTGTATGGGCCTTGTGGCTTACGAAAAATGGGGTAGTCTTCCGTCAGAATGGTACTATGGTGAAAATATAATTTATCATGCTCGGGCACTAGCTAAAAGTTGGGTCATATAAATAATATTGGGTTTATAGACATGTATTTGTAACTTTGTGGCTTTATGGTAAAGCTTTAGGGCGCACACATATATGGTAGTAGCCCTTTCAAAAAATCGCCCAATCTCACCCCTTTGGTTTCGGCAAAAATAAGTAGTAACTGTGACAATCTACTTCACAAGGGAGATGCCATTAATTATGTTCTACTAAACATTACACTTGTTTGCTTCAGAGGTGAACCCCTACATCTTAGTGCACAAACAAGATCCAGGCAGTCACTACGCACCAGACACTACGCACTATATGTCAGGTCAGATGATCAAACTCTATATATATATATATATATATGCACGTGCCGGGTGGAGCAACATTTAATTTAGGATCATGACTATTCAAATTTCCAAAATCGGAGTTCATTGGGCCGAACAATAAAATTGAATATGTTGTGTATGCATGCAATTAGTCTGCATTCCATACCGAGTGTGCATTTCCACAAATTTCTAATTTGGAAAAAAAACAAATGATTGATTATAAAATGTTTAATCATTGGTAACATTTTTTTGTGTGATGCTAAAAATGAGCATCTTACACCATGATAAAAAAGCATGTGTGTACAGTCGAAGTAAACATGTAAAAAATAAGACACAGGGAAACAATAACAACAAAAGCAAATCAAGTAATAAAAAAACAACATATTCCTTCAAGGACAAAACTGACAGAAATAAAAGAGAGAGAGATATGCATTGGTAGAGAGAGATTGAAATGCGGAGAAAGCAAGTCACTTCACCGCCACTCGTCGAACATAACTATCCTCCTCTTCCCAAAACCCTGAAGTGCCATGAGCAGTAGGAAGTGTTCACAAAGAGGGTGCCCAATTTGTCTGATCGTGACCCATCATGGTCCATCATTAGATGGTCACGGGTCGACCCAACTCATTCCATCAGGCACCCAGTGTTACTCGAATTATCTAAAAGAGTGACAGCTGAATGCAGTACCTGTGGAGCCTATTATCATTATTGTGATTTAGTATTTACTGATATAGAACACTAACAAGTAACAAGATGCAAAAAAAATTTGATTAAAACTTTTAATGCTACTTGCAAATGGAGGAAATAGGTTGTGTGCAACCATACAATTATCAAGAAGCAATGAACTGAACCCCGTTGGATTCAACTACGGATAATTCAGGTGTAAATCCATGATTTTCCTTCAAAAAAATCGATGATTTACTCATAGATGCAATCACATACAAAAATAACATTACTTCAGCAGTGCAAGTTCAATATCAACGAATATCACTCGGTTCAACCTTCAGTTCAGGAGTACTGTTAGTACTCAAATGAATGACTCTACGAGTCATTCCCACCAAATAATTCTCCAGTTGAAGTCATGAATTCCTTCCTAGATAAATCGTAGCAAACTTGGACGTTATCAGAGCTGGGACTCAAAAAAAAAACTTAATACTCAGAACTGGACTCCACGACCAAATGACGGGAAAAATAAAATAACCCAGACCTCTGGACTCGAAGAGGACTGCGGGAAGGAAGAGAAGCTGCCAGGCGAGAAGAACTGCAGCAGCTGCGGTGGGGCCGGCTGAGGTTCCTTTGGCGCTCGAGGCTGGGAGGCGGCGCTGGGGTTGGAGGGCCGTGGGAGCTGCCGACGGCGGAGAGTTTTGGTTGCGGAGGCGGAGAGGAAGAAGTGGGTAGGGTTTGGCGGCAGGAGCCGGTGGATGGCGGCAACGACGGCGGTGGGAGGAAGCCCTAGTCGTCAGAAAAGGGGGGCGTGGGACGTTGGAGGCAAAGTTTCCAGTGGGTGAGTCGAACGGTTCAGGTGCTCATGGTTAACCGGACCCCGGATATCCGTTTGGTTGCCGTTACTCCACTCAGCTACCTCAGTTCTACATCATTGGAGTTAGTTGTATGGATATTTTATAGTTTTTTAACCACGTTTAAATAAGGGATTTTTACCCGGCAGATCATATAATCTTTGTCAATTACCTCTACGACCTTTGAAACGTCATAATTCCTACCTCACCCTCGTTAACTTGCTCCGTCTTACCCCGCGAACTCTACCGTTAAATTGACACATCTATAGTTAACTTCCTTGGGTTAAAAACGAGTTAATCTAACCAATCCACGGTCGAACGGCTAGAATTAACCAAGAGAAGAAAAACAATCATCCCTCCTCTAACAGCTTCCCCTTCCACGAAGCTCAACCTGGAGTTGAGGAGGTGCGGGGGCGGTGCTCGAGCTCGCAGGGAAGGCGCGGGCTTCAACCGTGGGGATGGCGGAGGGAGGGCCTTCGTAGGGGAGGTGCGGGTGGCAGGGGGCTCGCAGGCAAGGGAGGCGCGGGGTCCTTCGTAGGGGAGGTGCGGCCTTCGCAGGGGTGGCGGGAGGGCCTTCGTAGGGGAGTGGCGGGTGGCGGGGCTTCGGGCCAGGGGGGGCTTCGAGCAAGGGTTCTGAGAGGGCTTCAACCGAGGGGGGGAGCTTCGCAGGGAAGGCGCGGGCTTCAACCGTCGGGGGGTGGCAGGAGGGAGGGCCTTCGTAGGGGAGGTGCGGGTGGCGGGGGGCTCGCAGGCAAGGGAGGCGCGGCCTTCGCAAGGGTGGCAGGAGGGCCTTCGTAGGGGAGTCGCGCGTGTGTGTGTGTGTGTGTGGGGGGGGGGGGGGGGGGGGGGGCTCGCTCACATGCAGGGGAGGCACGGGGACCTTCGATCAGGGTGGGGGGGAGGGGAGGGGTCCTTCACAGGGGAGGCGCGACCTTCGACCTGGGGGTGGTGGGAGGGCCTTCGTAGGGGTGTCGCATGTGGCGGCAGGGGAGGCACGGGGACCTTCGATCGGGGGGAGGGGGCCTCGCTCACAAGCAGGGGAGGCACGGGGACCTTCGATCGGGGCGGGGGGGAGGGGAGGGGTCCTTCGCAAGGTAGGCGTGACCTTCGACCTGGGGGTGGTGGGAGGGCCTTCGTAGGGGAGTTGCGGGTGGCAGCAGGGGAGACTGGGGGGCTTTCAAGGATTCGTAGGGAGACTTGCTGCCGGGGGAGGGGGTCTTCGAGCAGGGAGCGGGGGGAGGGGGCTCCAAGCAGGGAGCAGGTCGAGCAGGTGATGGGCGGAGAGCGACCTGGGCGGGGCTGACATCTTGCTCGAGCAGATGTACAGTTTCTGGTGACGCTCGGAGCGGAGAGGGAGTGACACCTATAGTAAATTTGATAAATAAAATGGTTATAATTTAAAGGAAGATAACAGAATCCGGTTAGTTTTAACAGTTAAATGGATGGGGGTTAACCACAGGGTCTGTAGGGTAACAGTTAACAAGTTTACGGGTGTGAGGGAGGAATTATGATGTTTCAAAGGTCGTCGAGGTAATTGACAAAGATTATAGGGTCTGTCGGGTAAAAATCCCTTTAAATAAACAAGTGAATGTAAAATATTATTAAAATTATTAAAAAAATAACATATAAATATCATGGCATGGATCATTTATCATCACAACTTTCCTAACCATCCAAACATCCAGTATTCACAAAAAGATTAAGCATATGATTAACTCGCTGACAGAAGGTTACTCTAGGGTTGCTAATCGAATCAGATTGTAATGAATGAACCTATGTTCGAGTTCGGTTTAATAAAAAAGTTTGAAAGTTCAAGTTTAAGTTCGGTTTGATAAATGTTCGACTGAAGATGTTCGAGTTCGAGTGTTTGAATTCGTTTCGATAATAGTTCATTAGCGATTTAACTTAACTCAAAATTGGTTATATGAACAAGTTCGAAACCGAAGTTCGATTATAAGGTTCGATAAGCATTAAAAATAAGAAATTATTCAAATTAAAATGGTACAAATCCTAATAAATACCATAATTTTTTAACCTCAAAATTTGTCATGTGTATAAATACAAAGTTACACACATATACATATATCGAGCTCGAACTTTTATCGAATGAACATATGTTATGTTCGTGTTCAGTTCTTTAAGCTATCAAACTAAAAATTGAAGTTCATGTTCAGCTTATTTAGAAACAAACAAACATTTTTTCGAACTATTATCAAACTCTAATTGAATATGAACATGTTTAGTTCAACTAGCATCACTAGATTGCTCTGACCCATTCCAACCTTGTTACCGAACAGAACTAGTAGGATTGTGTCGAAAACCCTTTTGAATATATTATTTTGACAACTCGGCAACCTCGAAGAAGAAATATGAGACGAGGAGACTGATCAGGGATCTAGGTTAGAATTGGGATCCATACCTACACACATTCAACTTAAAAGATGGAAAAGGGAAGAAAAACTTTATATATTTGTCCACCAAAGATACTGGATAGGCAATGTAGCACTATGTAGTATGTAGTATTCACAAGGTATGTATCCTTTCTTCTTTTATTCATTTTTTCTGTTTCGCAAGTTTAACTAAGGTTGTTTGCTTCTTTCAAAATTAAGTTCTAATACCAAATTAAAAGCACTCTTCCACTAAATTGATTACCTAAAACCCGACATTTATTGATAAGGAAAACATATATTGAAAAGTTAAATAATTAGTTTGTTGATATTAAAATTTAAAAAATGCTCTCATCTTCTCACCACTCACCTTGACTTGACCTTCTTGCAGGGATGTCTAAATTGCATGTATATCTTTGATATTTTAATAATTGATCAAATCATAAATTAACTTGCAATGTATTTCAAAATTCTCTTCTCTTATAATAAAATTTGATTAAAAGTAGTTTATTTCAACCTTACGGTGGCTAAATATGCTTATTATTTTCTTTTTCTAAATAAATTATTTGTATTGTTAATCACAGATGTATCATGAAAAAAGTACAGCCTTTTTATTTCTATTTACGTAAAACTTTGAATATACTCTACATATTCTCCCTTTTTCTTTCATATTCACTTAAAAATGTAGCACTAAATTGTTTTAAGTCTTCCATAGCATTGTGTCACATGACTTTACCTTGATGTTGATGCATATACGTACACATCCATCAACTGTCCCCACTTGATTTCCTCTTCGCCTCAAAAAATAGCATCAAACATTTTATGTCTTCCATACATGCATGTCACATATGATTTTACCTTGATATTTATAAATGATATTATCCAACTAGGGGTGGAATTGAGAATTTTATCAAGGATGAGTCAAGTGCACAACTATCATGTATGTTAAAAAATGGAAAATTTATCATGACACTGTCCATTGTATTCTCTTTAGCTCTACAGCAAAAGTGGTCATCTTCGTATGTATATAGGCCCCTGTCGAAGCTGTAGGTTAGTCGAGCTTGCTCTTGGGCTCAACTATCCATACGGTCCACCAGAGGACTCTTTACGCTAGCACTTTCCACTAGTCAAATATAAAGAAAAAGGAAAAGATGATATTTAGACAAAAAAACAAGACAATGTACTACTTTCAAAAGGATATTTTTAAATAGAGTTGATTTTTGCAAAATGTTTTTTCAATTTTGATAAACTTACCATTTAAATATTATTTAGTTATATCATTAAAGTTGGATTTTCAATTAGATTATTTATTTTCCATGGTGATTTTTGATAAATCTTGTATAAATTCATCCGTAATGCTAAACTATGAAGTGTATTTTAAAAGAAACATCGTTAAAAGGAAACAACAAATTTTATTTTATATATAAAGAGTACTAAAAATAATGAGAGGGGTAATAGCTCGAATCTTATTTTATTCAAATTATACTTATATTTTAATATTTTAAAAGTAATTGTTTTACATTTAAATAAAATATGGTAATTGGTGGGAGAGTACAACTTGAACTCTACTTTGTAGCATAGTATACTCTATTTTATACCAATAGATCACTAGGTGGGTTTGTTTCCTTATATTAAGCAATAATTTGATAATTTAAGTGGGGCATATTAAAACTCAACACATTATGAAGGTGAAATATAAGATTAAGGATAATTCCCCCATGTTATATACTGGATCTGTCCCCTTATATTACTAGTCTAAGGCATATCAGTCATTCAATCTAAATCCACAAACAACCTAATCCCACTTAGCATGTAACTTAGTAGTATCTAGAGCCTCTAGACTATAGTGCTACTCGAGGCAATCGTTCATGTCTAATGCAGACGAAACGAGTGGAGGGTTAAAGAAAGCTACTAAGATATCAACACTTGAAAGCTACCCCTGAAAAATGCCCTAGCCCATCGTTCGCAATCACCTCCTCTTCCTTGATGCCATATACAAAGGGAGAAAGAGGGGTAACCCAAGGGGAGAAGAGAATTCGGACTCAGTCATCCTCCTTCATGCAACGCCACCTTCGGTGCCTCCACTTTCCCTCCTTTGTTGCTAGCCTCCGCCGCCTCGTCATCACCGATGTACGCACCGCCACGAGCTTGGTGCCAGGAGAAGAACCCAACGGTGGGTTTCTCCCCATTGTTGTCGCACTCCCCTCACACAGCCTCAACACTATCCCTCTTGCCTCGTTGTCGGTGTAGCTTTACCCTAACTGCATGCCTTGTCAATCATTCTCCGCCACTACGACCATGCACAACCATCTCCTCTTATGCAAAGTCCTTGATCTCAGAGATCAAGAAAAGATAAGGAGCATCATGCAAATATTTTATATTATTTTTAATATTTGTGAACTTAATTACAATTTTTTTACAGAACTTCTATCTTGTAAATGTGATTTCTCCCATTTGTGATTGTTCTATTTTGTGAAATTTGTGTGCCTTTATTGAAAAGTTTTAAATTACATTTTAGTCCTCAAGGACCTTTTTGTAATTTTGAATTATTTTCTACCTTTTTGTATTTTTCCAAATCATTATTAATTTAATATTAAATATGTAAAATTTTCACTTATATTCAGATATTTTTAGGCAATTCTTAAAAGTCTATTCGTTTTAGCTTTATTTACAGGTAAATCCCTAACTTTCTAAAAAATTGCACATATGCTCCTATAAATTTTGAATTTTATTGGTTTTTAATTATTTATTTTTTTGGATTTTTGGTTTATAGTTTCTAGATTTTTATTATTTATTTATTTATTTATTGAATTTTCTGATTTTTAGTTTTTATGATAATTAATAATTATAATAATATATATGTATAGAGATAGCTTTTATATTTCTCAATAAAGCTATAAATATTCAAAAATCGCAAAATTAAATATTTTTTTGGCCTTTTCTCTTTTTTATATTTTCATATAATTTTACTATTTTTTTAGTATTTTAATTAAATTACTAAGGCAAAAATATGAATAAGATAAATAGGCCGGATTGTTTTGGAAATTAAAAATAGCTAAATAACTCAAAATTCCAAACTTATTTTTAATATGTAATAAATATATTCAAAAAAATTCAGAAACAACAATGAATATTTTGGATTTTTTTAGAATTTTTTATAATTAAAAATCGCCAAAGCAATAGAAAAGTGTGATCTTGAGATCTGAGGACAAGCTACCATACTCGGATCCTTTTGAATTAAAAAAGTCCTTCTCTCATTGTCACTAATCAAGAACCAATATTATAAGCCTCGTCGATAGACTTTGGCATAACTAGATATACAAAAGTAGATAAACAAATTTGAGTGTTATCTGGTTCGGATTCCTATTGATCTCCAATCACTAGCTCCTTTGTATGGTCTCTCACCAAGCTGAAGTCCTTGGGTAAATCATAAGATTACTATTCTCATGTATACTTAGGATTATTCACTTGAGCTTCTTCCTTACTTTTTAAATTAATGTGGTTGAGGATTCTTTCTTAAATTATCATCAAACGATTCATTAACTGCTTCCATAACAGTCATTGTTTTAAAAATCGGATCGGACCGGCCGGTCCGATCGGTTTAACCATGAACCAGCTGACGTCCGATCGGTTCAGCCGGTTCAAATAATTGGATTTAAAAAAAGTGAACCGCAATTGGATCGGACGAACCTGACTGGTCCAACCAAAACGGATCGGACCTATGCGACCGAATTTTTGAATATAAGATTGAATTTGAAAACTGAAAAGTTTGGCTCCTTTCCCATGAACTATCACGAATACCTATTCTTGTTCATAATTATCTCATCTCCATTTACTACGTATGGCCCTCACTCCGCCCTCGACAATCCAAACGTCCAACGTCTTTGCGCCATTGTCTTGGGTACCTTACAAAGTATCAAAGGTAAGATTTTTTAATATTTTATTGAAGATTTTAAGCCTTTCATGTTAAAACTGCTCTGTTGTATTCGTTTTTATTCTAACACACATATTGGTATTATTTTATATAATCATTTAGATAATATTCGTACTAACTTGTAAATCCATAATTCAAAATAACATATGAACTTTGAGGATTCGTTCAATTTACTTTATTTGAATCTTAAATATGCAATAGTTAAATCTATATCATGCATAAAAATATCTAATTTAGCAAATGCATGTTCACAGTGATAAGTTTGTCTCATTCAAATTAGATGGCGAGTTGTCTATTACTAAATTTATATGGCATATGGCATGTTGAAGCATTATAGGGTAGAAATACGAGGTATATAAATCATCCATTTCAATTTCATCCGATTTATTTAATAGATCGAAATGCACTTCATGAATTAATGAAATTGTTAAATATGCAAGTAAAGGTGCTCACCCGCTTTCTCATATTTGATTTTTTCAAAACATTTCAGCAAAATGAATTGAGTGCTTTATTTAATTATCTCATAAATTTTGAGTACTTTGAATATGTTATTCGTTTAAAAGTGATATGATCAAATAAAAAACAAATCATTTGAATGAATTCTAAACATTTTTATTCAACAAACACATAGTAAAGATGGTTTGTTATAAAGATGTATGAATTACACAAAAACATATAGGAAATTGAAATGTGTATGAAATTGTTATTCTCTTTTTTTTATAAATCCGGACTGACCGGTCCGACCTCTAGATTTTAAATGGACCGGTTTTTTCTTAATTTATGTGGATGATGATGTCATGCTGACATCATCACTGGTTTGACCCGTTCAGACCACTGGTCCGACCGGTCAAACCGAAATTGAAATGAATACGGTTCGACGTACGGTCCGAGTTTTTAAACCTTGATAACAGTCACTATTTTCTCTTTGAGGAACTTATAAGCATCACTAGGTGAAGAATATCCTAGGAAGAGATCTTCTTCACTTCTAGGGTCAAACTTATCAAGATTTTCCTTAATGTTTAGAATAAAAAATTTGCATCCAAAGGCATGGAAATAGCCTATCCGTTGTGAGCATCTGTAGTATAGCTCAACAGGAGTATCTTTAATTTGACTTTCTAAAAAAATACACATATTCATGTAACTTCCAAAAATCACCTGCGATAGTAGACAAAATCGAAAAGTTCCTCGAAAATTCCTATATGATCCTGATGATGTCTAGAATCTCGTGACATAGATTTTAACTTTTTGGAATTCCTAAATCAAATAGGAGAATAAGGTTTTGATTTGAGTCAATGAAGTTAAATACCTTTGTAAATACAATAAAAATCCATACAAAAAAGTCTGAACCCCTGTCGATCAATCCTACACTTAACTTATACATTGTTTGATATCTCTTTACTTGTAGTTGAATAAAACTTTATCTGAATTGCTCGATTTTTGTGTGTCTATGCAGCGACACATAAAATTCACATATTAACGCCTCAAAAATTGTTATCTCATTCACTTCATTCAAGTAAAGTAGTAAACTCAGATAGATGTTCAAACTCGAAGGTACCTTTAGTGAAAGCAAAGTATGATAGTTGAAAGACATATACTGTTTTGCTTTGAGTTTCTTTTCAAATAGTGGATTTGTGAAGGATTGTTGTAATTGGAATCTCTGAAAATTAATTAGCTTTATTTGGAAGTTAATTTATTGCTAATTGAGAATTCTCAAATCGAAACATGGAGTAAAAGTTTAGTATCATATTGCTTCCTTCTAAAACTTCAAGGGACTTATATATGGGTTCTCTCCCAAGATGTCATATTAATTTATATAGGAGGATAGAACCATGTGCGCACGCTCTGCTCAGGCTCTGGCACCGGCTCGGACTCGAGGTTGGAAGAGTCAATTCAGACTTCGGATCACAATACTTTTCATGCATATTTCCTTATGTGGGATGCATAAATTAATATAACAAATTATATCATAATTCAATTGTAGGGAATTTTATTGGACTTGGACACTTGAATTATAACCGTTTCAACGGTGGAATCCGAACGTTGGGGATCCGAGGAGACACTGCTTACATATTCGAGATGCATACAAAACTTCCAAATTTCTCTAGGCACGATATCTGTTTAACACGTGCTCTCTACATTCTTGTGTTCTTTCCACTAGCGAAAATGTTTCTTTCTTGTCTCGATTGCTAATTGATCTCTGAGGTACTTTCAAGGGTGGTCCTGCCAGTGTGCATAGATGATAATTATTTTAACTTTATATCATGGAAGTGGATCGCTAGACCCTACGTTTTGGGTATTGTAGCAGTGAAATTCTCTTTAGGGACAGCCCTATAATGGGCGCTTCGATGATCTTTAAACTAATTTCTCTTATTCATTATTTCCCACATTTATTTATTATGTTGCCCTTTCTCGATCTTACTTATTTTTATCGTTATAAATGTTAATTGATCGATTCATGAACTATACCAGGGATATTTGTAATTGGATTATGGTTTTCGCATGGTTGATTATATTCAGATAAGTCTATATTACAATTATACCAAGCTATGTGAATCCTGAATATTACATATTGATTTCGTTGTTATTGATTTTGTTTTCAACAAAATGTTATTTAAGTTTACCCAAATAACCTGAACGAAATCATTAAAAACAGATCAAATGAATAGGATCATTTAAGTTATCAGTTAAAT
This sequence comes from Ottelia alismoides, assembly GCA_037367405.1. Lineage (NCBI taxonomy): Eukaryota > Viridiplantae > Streptophyta > Magnoliopsida > Alismatales > Hydrocharitaceae > Ottelia > Ottelia alismoides. The sequence goes on along the minus strand of JAZKJV010009153.1, from coordinate 368,516 downwards.
TAGATCTAAATCATAGTTAGTGGGTTTATTGTCATCCATCAAACACATCCAAACAACTTACAATGTCATAATGGTTGGTTCATAAACAACTTTCACAATTACAATGGTTGGTCCATTACTTGGACTCACCCAACTTGACCAATATATATTTATATAATATTTAGAGTAATAATCATAATATATCTATAGTTTCCTACTATCATTCTCCCATCCAAGCTTTTAACCTACTAATCAGCTTTGTCTCTTGAACCTCGTTTTCGATCACTTTTAATAGGGTGTAAGTCTTTATATTTTTTTCTTAAGTGACCCCAAGCTGATTGGTGCATTATAGCATGTATATCCCCATGACAACTCGTCTTTCCTTGTTGGTCCCGAAGCCTAGAGCGGATCCTCTGTTGTTACATTTTCACCTAACTGAAGGTGAAAATAACAATTGTTTATTTTGCTCATTATATCGGGTGAATATTATGTTTTTGTTTATTTATAATTAAGGGTAAAACACAAAAAATCCCAATTACGTATCGATTCTCAATTAGAAGTCTCATTTTTCAAATGTAACAAAAAGAAGCCTGGACTTTCAACTTTTTGGTTTAACATAGACATAAAAGTGTCACCAGAGCTTACCAAGGCATGTATTTAAAATAAAAATAATAATAGCAGTCCCATCTCTACTAACTTGAGGCCTCTAATTGGGAATCGATGCATAGTTGGACCCCTACTTCCAAAAAATGACACGGTATTATATATCATTATCTGCGAAGTGCTCATGAGCATATGTATCAATATCATTTGATCGTGATTGCAAACAACTTGACCTATAATGGTCATTGAGAGAGGCACAAATGCCAATAGAGAGATTTTCCTATGATATAACCGTTGAATCATGGAATATGTAAGACCATGTAAAAATCCCTACTTATAAATCCACAAGCCAATTTCCTCTTATCTCGTAAACATATACTTAAGGGATTTTTACACCCATAACCCTGAGTACTTCCTTAATAACATTCATAACCTTGTATAATCGTGAATTACGCGAGAAATCCTGAGTAATGGTTAACTCTTACACAAGATGACCATGTGTTAGGTGAAGTAAGTTATTGCGGACATCCGTTTACCTGGGGCCAAAATGCCCCCATGTCTGCTACACTCCCCAACGGCTACAATTTCGACCGCTAGTGCTTTCTCCTTGGTTGGATTACTATATAATATTAGTGCGGGAAGCACCATGGATGTGCTTCTTTAAGGGAGCTCATACCAAATAATTTTTTACCAAAAAAATGCGTATAAGTTCTTTTGAATCATCATCCAGTGCGCATTGCCATTGTGGCGCAAAGGCCACTATCAATACCTCAAGTAAGCTGTGGAGAAAAGGAGCGAGGTTCTTCACATGTCGCTTCAAAACGTGCGATTTCTTTCAGTGGATGGATCAACCGTCATCTCGTTGTGCATCAAGAAAAAGGGAAATCGAAGAATCTGAGGATGATCAAGGTACAATCCATTTGTACAAGAAACAACAAGATACAAACGAGAATATTAGAGATGTATTGTCTAACTTGAGAGAAATAGTATTATAGCTGAAAGCAATTTTGCTTTGTTTGATTGTAATTGGCATGGTATTGATACACATGAGTTTGAAATAAAATAAAAGTTGTACATATCCTTGGATATCTTAAAGCACATTGCTAACACTGTTATGTCTGAATAAATCATCATGTTTCCAGGAGGCGTCAAGAAATGCACATTCGAAGCAACATGGATCCTCATAGAACATAAAGCAACATCAAAATAGCATTGAACATTCAAGTAATCATTGGAAATCCCACATTAATTTCCGACAAACCAATTGTTCATGCATAAATAAAAACCAACATGCAGTATAAACCATATAGTATTGTTCATACATGCGCATGCAAAAAAGTACATCACCATGACCTTGCACCTCCAGTGAGATCACAATTGTTCATGTACAGATAAAAACCAACAATAATTATAAACCCCGTAGAATTATTCATACATGCGCAAGCAAAAAAATACTTCACCACCTTGCACCTCCAGCAAAATCACAAAAAATGTAAACAAAAGGTCACTGAACAAAATGTCCCATTTTCCAGCGCTCCAATTGCAGGTCTCCACGCCTTTCTTACAAGGATAAACCATTCAAAATCTGCAATGTTCATAAGACTTTGCTAGAAGAGTTTGCTACAACTGCAGTGTACCTATGCTTGATTCATCGAGCATGAAGGTCCATCTGGGAAGGCCTCCGCATCTCGTGTTCTCTTTCGCCCACGCCCTCGTGTTGATGAGCTTCATACTACTCTCCCCCTCGTCGAAGAAGTCCATGACCTTAGCCCAATTCCACTAAGCAACGACGAGATTCGGTTGCACTTAATGGTAAGTAATTAATCAAAATAATTTACAATTCATCCTTAAGAAATATCTTGGGTTGTCCATTGAATCTTGTGCGCTAGAAAATGCTTGTGTTGAAGGGTCTATTGATATTCCTCGATTTGTCCCTCTTGAAGCATTGATTGGATCCTTGCAAGTACGGGCTTGGTGGTCAAATTTACCACACTTACTGCATTTATGCTTTATTTGGCTCTCATTCTCATCCCCCGGCCGAATGTGGTTCTTTCGTTGTCTTCCTGGAGGTCATATTGTACGATGTGGTTTTACCTTGAAGGGCAAGTTGACCTGGGTCCACTTGGCCTTGTCAGGCATTGGGGATATGTATCCAATGGAGTAGGCTTTTCTATAACGAACTTCCTTGTAGAAGTCATCGACATAAATCTCCCACCGCACTCCTCTTATGCTTGCTAATGCTGTTGTGACATGTGTGCAAGGAAGGCCGCAAATTTGCCATCTTCTGCAAGAGCATTCACGAACCCTAAGGTCCAATACATATCTCCTCGAAGGAGATTCCACCTCCACATGGCTATCATCATCCCTCCTAACAATGTAACCTTTCAAGTCTCTCGTGATGCCTCTAATGTATGACAAGGCAGACGGTACCACGTTTTCATTCCAAGCCCTTGATTTCCGGAGTCTTTCTTCCATTGTGGTCATCAATTTCTGCCTAATCCAGTCAATAAGTTCACATATAGGCAGGTTCTTGCCGGTGATATCCACGAATTGAAGGACTCACTCAGATTATTAGTAAGATAGTGGCACTTTGCGTGGTCTCTGAACTGATGCCGGCTCCACTTCTCCTTCACATTATCCAGGTACTCATATGCAGTCATGTTAGCTTTCTGAATTTCAGCTATCCAATGGTTAAAATGCTTAACATCGAATGCTCTTTCCACAGACCAAACCATTACTTCCAATTCCTCTCCGGGGAACTTCTTCTTGAAGTTCTTATATAGATGACGCATGCATGTTCTGTGCTCACCTTGTGGGAAGATTGTGTTCACTGCCAATTCTAACCCCTTTTGAGCATCAGATATAAATGTCAATCCACCACCATTGTCAGACTCAATAGCGTTATTCAAATGTGACATAAACCAATTCCATGTCACATTGGTTTCACTTTTGACAATCGTAAATGCAATTGGGAACAATGAATTGCAACCATCCAATGTTGTGGCAGATACCAGTGTCTCTAAGTACTTTCCTTTCAAGTGACAACCATCAAGATCGATGAAAGGTCTGCATCCTTCGATAAATCCATGTCTTTGTGCTTTTAGAATATAAATGCACGCAAGAATGAGTCATCATTCTTGATTTCATAATGAATCACACTTCATGGGTTCCGACTCTTCAATTCGTAAATGAAAGATGGAAGCTTCTCATTCGAGTCCTCCACCTTTCCATAGATCTTGTATAGAGCAATTCTTCGACCCCTTAAAAGCCTCATGTACGGTATGCAGATTTGGAATTGCTCGGCTATCCGCTGGGAGATGGCATTGACACTCATATCTAAATTTTCCTTGATCCAACATTCATTGTGCTTTGAAATCCATTCTTGTGAAGCCAAGGAGTTACCGACCCTACTAACAGAGGAACAATTGTGCTCCCCTTGCAGAGTTCTAACTCGAAATCGCATGCTGTCTTGGATTCTTGATGTGTGGATTCTCCATTTGCATTCCGCTCCCCTGCATACAGCTGCGACTCTTAGTGCCACATTTTTGATATATCGAACATCTAACTCATGTTTCAAACAATATGTGCACAATGCAAACTTGAATTCTTCATGTCCATCAAACTCTGCTCCAACTGATAAGTCGGGAATGTCAACATCACTATAAAACCTTAGACCTTCGAAGTCATCCCCGTCCTCTAATTCAGAATCCAACAAATAATGGTAGTTGTTCTCGGACTCAAGACCACTGAGTTCATCATCATCTTCACTTTCAGTTGCGTTATCACAAACAAACTCAGGGTCACGAGAATCGCTAAGGTCGATCACTCGGGAATGGGACCACAATACCCTTCGTGATCTAACTACACGTGATTGCCAAGAAAACATGATTGATGCCTCCATTTGGAAGGGACTCATGTAACTCATGGATTCTTCACCAACTCCCTTATCCATCTCTCCATGCAAGGGATCAGCCTCCATGTTCATGGTGACATTTTCCATGTCAATTTCCATCTGGACAACCTCATCCTCAATATCAATCGCCTGATATGCTGAATAGGCTCCGGTTTGAGCAACCTCTGGCGCAAAGTCCGTAGGTTCTTCGATTGCAGGTTTATCGAGGAGAGCGAGAGGATGAAGTGACTCACTAGTGTCATGCCTCACCTTCCGCAGTGCTTCCAGAGCCTCCGCAGTCTCATGCATGTCATCACATGCTAAAGTTGATGTTGGAACTTCACCCACATCTACATTCTTTGGATCTTGGCCCATAGCTGCATTCTCATCCATGGTCGTAATTGCTCCTACAAAGTCGTCGTCAAACTCGACAACCAGCTCAATCTGTGTCCCATCTTGATGCAAGTGGAACATCTCCATCATTTGTTTCTCATCTGACAACTTCGTATACCTGGCAAAGCAATAAAATGTTTATTATCAATATGTGATTAAGGGGTGCCAAACATCGAAACATCTTCGTACCTGGTCGGATGAGAATTTGGAACTTTGTAGCTCATACGCAAGGAGTTCTTCGCTTGTCATGGGACGACTTCTGCAATGTCGTCGATGATGTCGGACCAACATGTGTGGTCTAGGTTCGTCCCTATAATGGCATGCTTTCCCAATAAATATTTATCTCCACCACGCCCTCTTGCCTTCTTGAAGTAGCCCCATAACGGACGCAGATGTTGAGAATACCTTCACGCCCTTCGAACCACCCCATCCTAAAAGATGTATGCATCCAACGTTCCCAGAGGGTCACTTAGACATTCGTGTAGGTTTAGAGGAGGTTTAGAGGGAGAAAATCAACTTGGATGAGTGATACCTTCGCTTTTCTCTCCTCCTAGATGATGGTAGCGACGGGGGACGAATGCAGGAGGGTGGCGGCGAGGCTTCTTCTTCGTCGCCTGGGAGATGGCAATGGAGACTCGAAGGCGGGAGGGAATGGGGGTGATGCAATCGAGGGCGAGAGGGGTAAACCCTTCGAGGCCACCTACTATTCACGATTTGACTTTCTATGTCATCATGGCCGCCCACGTGGCACACGAAGGGTTGGAATTCATTCTAGCCACTCAATCTACCTCGGTTGCCCGTCTTAACTGGGGTGGGGTAAGTGGTAACCCAACCCCAGTTAGGCGTTAACGTCCCACGTTACGGAGGGTTACACATGTAACCGGCACCCATTACTCAGGGTTTCTCGCGTAATTCACGATTATGTAGGGTTATGAATGTTATTACGAAATTACTCAAGATTATTGGTGTAAAAATCCCTATACTTAATACTCATAGGAAATTGAGTCGCATATACTCAACAAAGTGTCCCTTCCCTATTAAGTTCTGACAGAACGTATACCCACAACTCCCACACAAAATAACAGAACTAAAATTTATTATAACATCAATCTGCCAACATACAATAGCATTATTTGCACTATGATAACATATCTGTATTTGCGCAATGCCATTATTTACACACATGCCAAAATTACATGATAATCTATGTATTCTTTATGATTACATTGCGACAATTACAAGTTTGTTAACTCTTATTCCACAATCATTGTGGCAAAGACCCATTAATTTGTTTCATTTTACCCCCTTTCGAAATGCATCGCATTAACAGATAATGGCATTCTTACACCCGTCCTCCATTTCTTCGTTCTCCTTTAAACACCCACTACTAAGGTGTCACACTAGATCTCGTGGAGCCGGCCACTTAGTTCTTGAACTTGTTACTTTACTCCCTCGAACTTGATAAAGTTGAACTTAATGATCCCCTCGACCTCGACGGAAGTCCTTAGAACTCAATAAGGTCAATACTAAGCTTCTCTGGTTTGTGGCTTTATGGACTTGGCCTCGACAAGGTGGGCACTCTACACCTTGGGTGAGTAGCACAATTCCATAACTCCGATAGGGTCTTTGGACCTCGGTAAAACTAGCACTCAGCTCCCACTAGCGTGTGGGTATGCTCCCTGACCTCGATAATGGTCCATGATCCTCAATGAAGGGGGTATTCTATGCCTCAAGCGAGCAGCACAACCTCACGACCTCAGTCAATCCTTGCTCATATCTGTATTCCATTTTAACTCTGCTCAATGAACCTCAATGAGGTAGGTACCATGCTCCTTGTATATTGACCTTAGGACACGATCTTCTCTCCTATCTCTCCGACCTTAGGACACGTCCCAAATTTGTCAATGGACACATACCATCTTCAAAGCACAATGTCAATCAAGCTGTGGCCGATTTTGTTGTCCCCAATCAGCTAAGGTATGATATTTTGGTATTCGTCATCATCGAGTTTCCTTCCTCCTAGTTGTGACTTGAAAATTGCCAGATATGATCTGACATTAATGTGTCTATCAATGATGAGAGCCACCTCTCATTTGCCCTAATTTTGAATTTAACAGATACCACCGCCCATCACCATGAACTACCTGATCAGAAGGTAGGATAGAGATGACATGTAGTTATCCAAGTTGAACTATATGGATAGGGATGTGCCTAAGGGCAAGGTTTCTGGCATTGAACCTTTACCCATCTAGGTTTCTTGGGATCACCCGTGAATCCTTTCGGTAAACCTGCGAGACTTACTACCAAAGCCCACAAGGCTAGCACCCTCAAATAATGAAATAAGCCGCGATACTCGAACCTAGATTCTTCCGGCGACACTGCCTATTGAACCATGATATGATGGATACCCAACTTAATCACCTTTTGCACCATCAAGTTAACAATTGAACATGCATCACAAGCCAAGTAATAAAACTGGATCAATCTTAACCGTGCTGGAATTGACAACACAACAGATACTAAAACTAAAGATCCACGAAAAATCACGTGTGGTTGCTTGTACATGTTTAGAACAAAGACAGTAAACCACATTTTTCTTAATTCTTCTTACAGACATCAATCATAATTACCTAACACCCATTGAAGCCATTAGATCCTCGTATTCCACATCAGTCTCTGTTCTTGTCGTCTTTGGGTGAACATCTCGGTTGGGAGGGCCTCCAGTTGGAACTGAAGTTGGCGAGAATGGATCGTAGTTCTGACTCCCTCCAGGGTTTGGAGCAGGTCGAGCAGGTAGAAAACCAGTGTTGTTTCCAACCAGTTGTTGACCTTGAATCATGACGGTCCTTGGTTGTGTAGTGGGATGCAACTGGTTATGATGCTGCATTGGAATTGTCGGCCTTGCAAGTGGCAGTCCCGGATTTTGAGCCTGAGGTGGAGGAAAGCTCGAGGGACCTTGGGGATTCATGGGACCAACAGCTCTAGCATTCGGAAGATTGTGATAGATGGGTCTAGGTGGCGGTTGCAGAATGTTCATATTACCGTTAGGAATGGTAACTGCAGCAGCAGTGGCAGGTGTCATTATAGGAGCTGGTCCTGGAAGAGGCATTACACCCATATTACTTGGATTTTGCAATGCAGGACGAAAAGACGGTGACTGAGGTGGAGCAGCGGCCAGTGATTGGGGTGCTCCTGGTCCTGGCAAACCTTGAGGAGCATTTGGAGGGATGAGAGACTGTGATGGCACATGCAAATGCAGTGGAAATGCTGAACGTTGTTCGTTCAGCGGTATAGAAGGTGGTGTTGAGGCAGAACTGCCAAGAGGTTGAAATGTGAAGTCACTGGGACTAGGACGTGGTGGTTTTGGAGTTGTAACTGGAGGAGCGGAACCGCCACCTGCAGGTAAGCTCACAGAGATTGAAGTTACAGGGCCAGGAGTCTGAAGTTGGGATGTGGGCATAGGAGGAAGAGCAGAGTTGGATGCTTGTCCGGGAGGAAAAGACTGGGAAATAAGAGGGTGTGGCACAACCGGTTGTGATGATTGGCCCGAGATGGAGATTTGAGCTGAGATGGGAGAGGCTGCACTGCCTGATAATGGGACCTGTGGGGCTAAAGGAAACATCATAGGACTTGGACCTGAAGCAGGAGTAGGTGGATATGCCGGAGGTGTGATGGGTGCAGGTCCAGAGAAAGTCGGAACAGATGGAAGACCACCAGATGCAGTGGGGCGGTAAGGAAACGTGGACATAGCCTGACTGGAGATTGCTGGTACACCTCCTGGATGAGGAGGAAAATTTTGCGGAGGGTGAGAAACAATCGGGGCTTGAGGAGTAATGGCAGGAGGCCTTTGGACTGGATTTTGAGGTGGGGCATTGTGCACGTTAATCGGTCTTGGAGGTAGAGTCATGGAAGGTGCATTTGACCAACCAGTGTTTACTAAAGGCGCATGTGTCATTGAAGGTTGATTGGTTGTTGTGCCCATTTGAAATGTGGGGCCCGCTCGTGGAATTTGAGGAAGAAAAGGCCTTGCTAATGGCATTCCTCCCACAGGCATAGACGGAGCTGCAGTAGGAAATGAGATTGGTCTGCTTGGTGTGTGCGGGTGCATTGGTGGCTGCTGAGCAGGTAAAATAACATTGGAATATTGGGGTGCTGGAATCATGGGTCGCTGCAAAACTTGAGTGGGAGGTTGGGCCTGGGAAATAGAAATGCCAGAGAAGTTCCCAGGGACTTGCACAAAGGGTCGAATTCCGAAAGGTTGATGTATGTTAGAAACCATGTTAGATGAAGCAGGAAACCTTACACCATTGTTGGGCATGGGAGGGGCCATGAATCCAGATGGGGATGGCATAGAAACATTGGTGGGGCCGATGGGATACCAAGGATTTGGGTGAGTCTGATACTGCGAAGGCGCAGATTGTGCAGGCATGGCTGTTTGTGGAAGAGTAGTGTGCCCTGTAGTGGAGCCAGGCATAATTGGATATGATGATGTTGAGTCCTTTTGACCAGGGTCAGGAACCTTCCCGCCATCTCCAGCTGTAAGATTTGTTGTGGTAGCAACTGTGTGATTGACCTGGGGAAAAGAGGTGAACAAACAATGAACCAAATAAATTAATCACATCATATATTAAAGAACAATCGTAAATGTGTACTCACATTAACAGGAGTTAATAAGAGTTCAATGAGAGCTATAGCAGCATCAACTTTCTCGAAAGTTTCGGCAGATACGTGGACATAAATATCCTCATAGTTGGATTGGGCCTCATTTGTGTCTGACTGAGTGATTTCTTTCTAACAATTATGACTTAAGAAATGTTAGACCACAGAATTAAAGCATACAAGTATTTGTTGCAGAAATAAAAACCATATTAACAGATAATTGACTTTTCATTAATATAAAGAAATCCCCAATTTCTATAGATAAAGCACAAAGACAGACAATCCAACCATATAATAACATAGCAAAACTTTGTTTGAGTACACAAGAAAAATCCCCAAGATTTACAAAAAATCTTCCTTTTGGTGAATCCCAGGTGGTTTTCCCCGCACTTTTTATGAAATAAAACAATTTTTACCCATTAATTCTACGTGTTTATCCCAGCATGAGTAGTTAGAATTTGGCAGAACAGTCCACTGATATTCTTTGTAAACCAGACCATCTCAATGATTCTGGAGGCAGCAAGAAACAAAAAGATATTCATGTCTTGGGTAATAATATGGATACCCATAAACCGATGTTATTAAATCCAAATCATTACCTTTTCTCCTGTGCCAGCTCTCGTGCCATAAACTCGCACTTTAACTCCAGTCTCCTAGTAATCATCAAAATATCAAAAGTGAAGTCTATGGAGATTTTGCATGCCGTTGCAATTTCCCAAGTCAGTAGATCATCATGGGGTGCAATGAGTAAGCAAATTGCATGCAACTTATCGTATCTAATACCACAAGCATACAAAATAAAGGTCAGAGAAATATCTTACTTCTTCCAGCCTCTTCAAGGCATTACTTTCCGAACCCAAGAGCAATACAATAAAATTGTATCCAGGATATGATTTTATCTGTGAAATGGAAAGAAGAGTAACATACAATTAATGTAAAAAGCTATCCAAACACACAAACACAAGCCCACACCCTGCACACGGTTAATTTCAACATAATAAAATTAAAGATAGTTCATGCAACGTAGGAACATTAGGTTGGTCGAGCTGGAGGTATCTGATTGGACAGAATGGTATGTGTTTGAACAAAAGATGACCAACCACGGAGTCCATTCAGTCGTGCCGTGAACTGATGAAATCAGACTGGCAGTTTAAGGCGGTTTACAGATGCACTAAGCTTCTACGAGTGAGGAGTTATGGGCGGACTTACTTGATGCAAAATTGAGATTCATGACTTCATCAAATCAAGTAATCCTTTAAGTTATTGGCGAGCTTTTTGTTATACATGCAAACTGAATATTTATTACAATGCTAAAACTATGTGGCTTAATTGTGAGTTCTTGAACTTTCATTTCGAAGTCTCTTAGAATTTAAGAATATTTCGACTTTCAATCCTTTAACAAATTGAAACAGCATGGAGAAGAATTCTCTTTATATTTATATATCTATATATCTGATGCAAACTGAAATCGCGCGGCGATAATAATAATAAAATATTTTATTGTGGATTTTTGGTAGAAGAAAAGAGAGGGGTTGAGAAGAAGAACTCGTCGGGAACACGAGAGGTTGAGGGATAAGAACGCGGAGATCGTGGGAGGAGAGATAGAGAGAGATAATGAGATAAACTCAAATTTTCATTAATACTTGACTGAATAAAAACACTGGACCCTCATCCCTTTTTATAGGAGGGATGGCATTACAAAAATAGAAAACTAATTTAATTTGACCACTAATTATCCTAATTGGACTCTAACTAATTAACCGACCAAATTAAAAATCAAATCTACGGGTAATTGTTGGAGATCACAGGCGATCTCAATTATTTAATTAGAGATACGATAATTTAAATAAACGTAAATAAAATTAACCACTAAAATTAATTAAAAATTCGGCCCTATTTTCCTGGTCCGCGCTGCATCAACTCTCCTCCGCTTTAAAAATTCGTCTCCGACGAATTGCTGAATCTGTAGGCTTGGAGGTTGATTCGGCGTGCTCAGTCATCGTCTGGAATACTAGTTGCGGAGCGAACGGCGGAGTCCATATGCGGGCGTAGGTGACGCGGCCTTCATGGTTGAAGAACATGTGTGGCGCGAATGGCGGCGTCTTCTTGATTGTTGTCTCTCCCTTGTAGTGATCGAAGAATTGATGAGGCATGAACAACATGGCCTTCGGAGCATCCATAGCGAAGTAATAACACAAGGAGAGGAGGGGAGGAGATGTGTCCAAGGAATGAAGCCATGGGGTCCTTATATAGGGGAAGCCCAAGGCCCTAGTCCTGCTTGGATAAGGAGGATCCCCATATTTCTGGTTTGTAACCCTCTTTTTTAAATATTTCTGTCGCCAGGGGTATGGGTGCAAATTTCGCATCCCTTCAATCTTCTTGGCTCTCCTACTCCTTTTGGCCCTTCTGCAAATATGGGGTTTTGGGATTTTTTCTTGCAATTTTCCCCAATCAGCCTCAACTCCCGAAAGTTGAGGGATTTGGTACCCTTAACCCCCGATAGGGTTTCTTTCCTCCCCAACGAGAGGCGGCGCGGCGCGGGATGGAAGAGGCGGCGGGGAGGGCGCGCTGTAGGTGCGGGGGAGCGGCATGCGATCTCCAGCAGGCTAGCGGCGGGGGCGAGTCGGGGGCCCGGTTGAAGAGGGAATGGCGACCACGTGGAGAGGAGCTGGTGCGCACGAATGTGGTTGCGCGCGGGGCGGAGAAGGGGGGGGTCTCGCAGGGGGTTTGGGTTTTGCGGGGGGGGGGGGGGGGGGGGGGGGGGGGTTGCTGGGGACGAGGGGGCGCTGGCGGGAGGGATGGGGTGCGGGCGCGTTGAACGCTGGGCGCGGGACAGGGAAGGGCGAGGGCTGGGGGGGTCTGTGGACGCGAGGGCGGCGAGAAGGAGGCGCGGGGGCGAGGGCGAGTGCGCGGGGAGGGGAGGAGCGGCTGGCGCGCAGGGGGTTTGCGGGTTGACTTGCGCAGGGAGGGGAGGAGCGGTGGTGCGCAGGGGCAGAGGGGAGGGCGCGGGCGGGGTGGTGGAGTGGATGTCGGGGCTGGAAGGAGGAGGCGCAGGCGAGAGGGGGAGGGTGTTGGTGGGTGTTGGGTTCTGGACCGCCGGCCTTGCGGGGGTGGGGGAAGGTGTCGGCGAGGTTAGGGGTTGGGTTGGGGTTGCGGGGGTTGCGGGAGAGGGTCGCGGGGATGCGGCGAGGGGGAGAGGCGGCGGCCGGGATGACGGAGGGGCTGTTAGGGTGGAGATGACGGTCGCGAGGGCTGGGGTGGTTAGGGGGGTTACATGGCCTGGCTGGGGTTGTGCCGGGATGGCCGGAGGGGGAAGCGGAATCGATTCCGGTGGCGGAATCAGATCTGGGATCTCCTGGACAGCCACTGTTACTTCGAATTTTTCTTCTAAAGCTGGGACAGCGGCGGATTCTTCGTAGACAGCGAGCTTCTCGTTGTTGGCGGCTAGATCTTCATTTTTTTGTTCCAAATCGGGTTGCACAGCGGCTTCTCCGATCTGACTTTCGTCGTTGACGAACGGATCTTCATAGACTTGCGCATCCAACCATTCTTGGACTTTGAGGCTTGATTCAAGACGTCGCTTGAACTTATGTCGACGTGCGCGTGTACGCGAATCAGGAGATAGGCAACTCAAATCGAATTGCACGCGCCAATATGCGACATGATCGTGGAATCGTGAGAACGACTCCATAACCTGGCTCTGATACCAATTGATGCAAACTGAAATCGCGCAGCGATAATAATAATAAAATATTTTATTGTGGATTTTTGGTAGAAGAAAAGAGAGGGGTTGAGAAGAACTCGTCTGGAACACGAGAGGTTGAGGGATAAGAACGCGGAGATCGCGGGAGGAGAGAGGAGAGATAGAGAGAGATAATGAGATAAACTCAAATTTTCATTAATACTTGACTGAATAAAAACACTGGACCCTCATCCCTTTATATAGGAGGGATGGCATTACAAAATAGAAAACTAATTTAATTTGACCACTAATTATCCTAATTGTACTCTAACTAATTAACCGACTAAATTAAAAATCTAATCTACGGATAATTGTTGGAGATCACAGGCGATCTCAATTATTTAATTAGAGATACGATAATTTAAATAAACGTAAATAAAATTAACCACTAAAATTAATTAAAAATTCGGCCCTATTTTCCTGGTCCGCGCTGCATCAATATCCATATACATTTATTAATTTAATTTCTTTGGAAGCTTATGCGTCACCTCACCTATAGATAAATGCCTCCATCCGCGTCGAGAACCCTTTTTTGTTGGCAATTTTTGTATGGATATGAACTCCAAAATCTATTTATTGAAACTGCATGGCATCATTACTTAATCACATGTTCATAATCATCTAGGTAAATAGTGAACTTTTAGTTGTACATGCAACAAGAAATAATAGTATAATACTAGAAATATTGTTTAATTGTGAATCCTTAACTTTCAATTCACTGTTTCTTATAACTAAGGAATGAAAGAATGAAAAACTGTTTAAACTCCCAACCCCTCAATAAATTGAAAAACCATAAAATTGTGCTTTGATTATATGTATACATCTATAATATATATGTAAATCTATGTAACTTTAGTAATTTAATTTCTTTTCAAAACACACTCCAATGGTCTGGAGGTAGTACAGTGTGTCTACCACCCAAAAGACCAAGGTTCAAATCCCCCCTTGCGGGGGTTGCGTTAGGTAGCCAACAACCAGCGTACAAAATAGTCGGATCTTTCAACATGGATTTGAGCAAGAGTCCATGTAGCCGACCCTACTTAAAGTGGGAGAAGGCTTCACCATTTTTTTATACATGGAGGCTTAAGCATTGCCTCATTTTTAGGAAAATGCCTATTAAAACTTCGCTCAGGACATGTCACAAACATCCTTCACAAAGGGCCGAAGAGGACATTCTCTGACCTGTTACCACCAAAGGGTGGAATGGACGCGTCGTTTAAATGTGATTAGAACCATTTGGTTGCAAAAGAATTATATGCTCTTATTTTAGTCCACACCAAGCCCAAGTGGAGAATATCTGCATGTACATCAAATGTTTCTTCAGTAGGTTTTAAATGATCATTGGCTGGCTTTTAAAAAACATATTGTGACAATACAGGTCCCAGCTTTGGTGGCATCCTAACAAAGAGAAACTCATGGATACTAATGAATAAAGTGTTGTGAATCAACTGACTGTCGATGTTGCTAGAACATTGCTTATTCAACTATGCTGAACTCATTACAGGTAACATATCTAGATGCAGAAAGCTATGGCTTTCTTACATGATGGTGAATTCGTACTTTGAGAGAATTACAATCTGACAATATCCGAAATCCAGATTGATCATACGAGCTACTTTGCAAAAAGTTTGCCGAAGCAGTTCTGAAGTCCAATGGGTCACCAATCACCATTCATCATGGATTCAGATGCCATAGCATTACACTGGCGGCATGTGCCCTTTCCCTACCTTTTTCAGCATTGATACAGGTGGAGTGCCCCCATTTTCAGATGCTGACAGCATATCTAGTGGCATGTTGGTTAATTCGATGGAATAGAAGACTTTAGGAGCATATTCTTAGACACTGAAATGTCGACCAATTAGAAAATATGAGAAGGCATGCCACTATTATCGGCATGCCTAAGACTGTCAAGAGCGGCTGCAACTTTGTGAGGGTTTTTTAGTGTTGATAGTGTTTCTTCCTTGCTTTATCTTCAATTTTAGATGAATATTATATTTTTTTGCTTTCATTATGTAATCTTCTACCTTTATTAATAATGTAATAATTAAATAACACGCATATTTTATATATGAAATCTTAGATAATGTCTTAATAGAAAGACTTTAAATACAATAAAGGCATATGATTTTACATATCAACTTCCATTAAACCTCTAAATGTAGGATGATAGTAGACTTATATAATTTACACATTTAAGAACTAGTAGAAACTATATTATTTCAAAATTAATTGATTTTAATCATTTTGGCATGATTCCATGACTTCACCAGCATGCCGGTGGCATGCCCTCGTGATGGCATGCCCACAACATGTTCTTTTTCGATATTTGATGAAACAACATCAATATTGGCACTTAAATCTAGCCATTTCTAATATATCTGAGAATAATCTTCTCATATGAATTTCACAACCCAGCCTCAAGAATAATCAAACTTTAGACTAGATTGGGGATTATTATACCAGACAACTTGTCTATAGAAAGTTGTCTTACAAATCAAAATGGGGAACAGTTGGTAATCTTATATATCAATCTCCAAGTCTCACTTATTGTGGCAAAAAAGATAGGTCTTACTTTGTGTTGATAATTCTAATATGGATTCATTTCCAACAAATTCCAGTACTGAGATGTTGCACATGAGGTGAAGGTTGAAGTGTTAACTAGTCCAGGGAAGCATCCAGGTTTCCATTTCGTCTCCTCTGCTCATTTTAATCTCAAGCTTCATAACATATATAATGCAGGCCTCTCCTCTGAAAAAACATATTTCTCATGTAAACGTTGCTACAATAAATTGTAATATGTAGAAACAACAAATCTCCACTAGTTTATCTTTATCCTTCCCCACTCAAAATGGGCGAAAAATCGAACTCCACCCTCAGTTCATTAAGTTGGATGAAGTAGATTGTCCTACATCATGCTACTAAGTGAATTTCTCCACTATTCTTCCACTCATGACACACAATTGAATATACAGTTATACCCTTGTCATAAACACAATCAAAGAGGTAAAATTGACAAGCGAAATCAAATATTCATATAAAAAATGCATAGAAGAAAAGTACCGGAACAGGAAGTTTGTCCTCCTTTAGCACTGGCTTGTAATCAGGAGGAGCCTTATACCCAGGATTTAGCTTCAGTATCTCCCCTTAACAAGCAAAATCAAGAATAAAAAGTTTACATCACAAGCTGAATCAATAAATCACAATGCAAATTCAATAGAATGATGCACAATGCATACCAATGACTTCCCGCTTTTCTAATTCCAATTGTACAAGCTTTTCTGTCTGCTAGTAAAAAAAATCTTGTCAGAGGATTGATCAAAGTGAGCTCCAAATGCAGAGAGCCTAGAGAGCCTTACATCAACCAGAGATGCTTTAAAAGCATCATTAGAAGATGGTGATGCAGATTCTCGCTCATGATCATCCTCAATCTCCAAAGATCCTGCTTTAAGCAGCTCGGTTATTTGCTCCAGTCGAGTCTGCTCAAAAACAATACCAGCAGAGACAGCAGCATTGCTTAGTGCTACTGGGAATAGGGAATTTCCCATGTGAGAAACTAACAAGGGTATTCCAGTGCTTGCCCAGTTATTAGGGCGACAAGCTTACTTATTCCAGTAAATAAACAGAACTGCGCATTCCTCATTCCAATGACATGAATTTATATGCTACTGCCCATTTACTGAAGCAGATTAAATTTAAAGAGAAAAAATGATCGATAAAGAAGGAATAATTGGTCATCACATTTCATTTACTGAATAAGCACATGTACCAAGGAACATCAGCCCCTTCAAGTTATCTTTTGAGAAGGTTTGTCTTGTAAGCTCACCGGCCTGAAT
Organism: Ottelia alismoides; assembly: GCA_037367405.1. Taxonomy (NCBI): domain Eukaryota; kingdom Viridiplantae; phylum Streptophyta; class Magnoliopsida; order Alismatales; family Hydrocharitaceae; genus Ottelia; species Ottelia alismoides. Next base: position 351,415 of record JAZKJV010009153.1, on the reverse strand, counting down.
CCGAGCCGTGATAGCCAGTGGACCCTAAAGTGTCAAGGCCTCCATGCTGGACTGTCTTCTGATGGCTCTGCTCCTTTATGGGTTAGACCAGTGTTGCTCCTCTTTCGTTTTAAGGCCGGTCCTGTGACCTTTGATACTGGTACATAGCTTGAACTCTCTCTACACCCCCCCCCCACACTCTCTAAACCCTTCCCCTTTCTACGATGAGACAAAATATAGAGTATCTGGCTTGAACAGTTTTCAAAGAAGAAAAGATAAAAGAAGCTAGAAATCGAAAAGGATCCTGACGTTCTACATGGAATGATACACCGTAAAAGTATAAAGATCGCTTATTATGGCCAGGTTTATTCCTTATTTAAAGAAGCAATTTTCCAACAGATGTCTATTGTGGCAGAGATGGGCGGAAAACAATGCTGAGTATAGACGTGAAGTACTATTAGTATTGGATATGAGTCATACGACACAATGTACCTGATATGCCAAGATTCTGCCTTTCCTAACTGCAGTGTCTTGAGTTGGATCAGCTCCCCATTTTGTCTTTCTACGATCCTGTTGGCTGTTCTCTTCCTTGAGTGCAACAGCAGGACCAGCTTTTGCACTTCCTCGAAAGATAGGTACCAAAGAACCAGATAGTTTGTTTTTTGGGATGACAAAACCCGACTTGGAACCAAATTTAGAAACCTTCGGGCTACTAGCTGAAATAGAAGACTGCAGAGCACGTGGTTCTACACCATCCAATGTTTCAATTTTGGTCTCCATTGTATGCGGAGATGGTCCCTCTAAATAATGTGCCTATGGTATCCCAAGAGGCAAAAGATAGAACATCTGAAAAGCAGAAAACTGGAAGTTCAGGAAAAAAGATTAAGAAACAGATCGTCTTTGAAATGTTTTGCAGAAGGAACATTAGATATCAAGACAGCATTAAGAGAAATAATTCCATCAGGCATGCATTAATATAAATTATCTCCATCATATTTCTTGCTTTGTTCTATTGTAAAAGCTATTTAGATATGAAATATTACATATACCAACGTAATGGATATAAGTTGATATGAAAAGTTTTTCCATGCAAAACATCTGACATGCAAGTATCGAGGACCAAAATATCAGTTGTGGTATTCAATTCAACAGATCACCTTGTACTGCAGGTACAATAGTCAGGTTATGCAGGATTGAGGATGACTACGAGATTGGCCAATTTTTAAAAATTATATAAGTAGAACGATGAACTGTCACCGCTTCAGGATAGCAATTAAATTATACGTTCAAAAATAAGAGATATTATGCCTACAAAGCAGTACCACAAGCTTTGAAATAAATGTACTAACAGACATACTATTGGACATAAAAAATCAAAGAGTGGGAAATACCAAATCTAAATTCAAGAACCCCTCTAGTGAACTCTAAGGACCAGAGTTCAACCCCCTAATAAAAAAATATATATTCAAATATATGTTTTCCAAACATACCACATGCCTAAGCTTTGATATTAGATCATAATATCTGACAAACACTGAATGATAACATTTAATAATACATTCTTTTCTAGGAGAAGGGTGTCAGGAAATTGCACAAGTCTTAGAAAACATGAAAGATAAGAGATTAAATTGCTAATAACACTCATCTCAAGTTGGAGCATATACATTGCGGAGAAAAATAGAGAACTCGGATGAATGAATTTTATTCATGAGGTAGAGTTTCTTGTATAAAGTGAAACCTAGAGCAGTGCTTTGACAAATATATCCACAAGTTGAAGATTTTGTGGTAATGTGTGGAGTAATGATCTTCCCTCCTTGCATAGTATCTCGAATAAATTGCCTACCTCAATATGAGACATACTATTGGACATAAGAGATATTATGCCTACAAAGCAGTACCACAAGCTTTGAAATGTGTGTACTAACAGACATACTATTGGTGTTGGAGTATAAGTTGTATGCGCCTATTGAGTTGTAGCATGGTAAATGGATCCTGGAGGAGATCCATTTACCCCATCCAGTGTTTAGTCCCACATCGTCCAACGGTGGGACTTGGAGGCTCTGGAGAGGCTATATAAAGAGCCCCAGACCTCCTGTACTCATTGAGAAAAAGGAATGAAGTATCCGCCCCTTTGAGGGCTTCTCCCGTGGTTTCATCCCGCTCCTCACGGAGTAGGGTTCCACGTAAAATCCCGCGTTCTTGTTCTTTATTATCTTTTCCATGTTTATGCTTCTGCTTCCGATTTTCTAACATGGTATCAGAGCGGGTCGATTCTTGAGGATTTCAAGCTTTTATTTTTTCGAGATTCGTGTTTAAAGTTCTATGTTCTTGAAGATGATTATTAGTGTTGTTCAAATTCTGTCCAAGTTCTGCGATCATCGCTGAAGATTATTATGGCGTTCTACAATCAGTTCTAGGGTTTTCTCGTGAAACCCTAAATCCATGTTGCAGCCGAAGATGATCGTCAACAACCCCGATGGCTTATCGCCGCAGCCAACCTTATGATCGTCATCCAATTGTGCTCCAGGCCCGGCGCATCAGCAAGCACCTCGCGCAGTTCTTTTCTTCTTGTTCCTCCACACAACCCAACACGAGATCTGTGATGCACGCAACATCCATATTTGTGCCCTAGCAGAGCCATATTCCCATTAGCGCGTGCCCTGGCGATGGGCAAACCAACAGGTGGCACTCTCCTCCTCTCGCGCGCGGACCAGAGGGTTTGGGGGAACCCTAGCGGCGGTCTGGACAACTTCAAGCGGCGCCTTTCCCAGACGCATCTCCAAGCGGCGTGTCGACGGCGATGGCCGCTCCTCTCTTCACGTCGCGAGTGGCGCGACCCAGGACGCGCGAGGGCTACCTCGCCTCCAACCAGAGCAGTAAAGCCTGAAGGGCTTTCCAGGCATCGGCGGCGCCTCCAAGTCCCAGGCGCCTCCTTTCTCGCTTCGCGCAGGCGGCACGAGGCAAACCCCAGACGGCACGAGCCCAGGCGCGCAGTTCTCCCCCTTGCGCGTGGGCAGATCAAGTCCAGGCGGCTGCCGTGCTGCCATCTCCAGCATATGGGCCCCAATCGTGGGGCGGCGCAACCTCCCAGGCGATTCCCAGGCGGAGGTGCTCCTCTCCTTTCGCGCGCAGATGTCCCTCGCTCCTCTTCGCAGGCGGTCTCCCTCGCTCCTTGTGACGAGCGGCGATCTCCATCGGTCCTCCTCACAAGTGGCGCAGGTTGAAATCTGTGGGGGCGGCGTGATTCATGAAGGGGGTTCTCGTGTAGGGGAACCCTAGGGCAAGCGGGCCCTTTATTTAAAAAAAAGGGGGTTGCCAATATTTCACACCCATGTTGGGCCGTTTATAATGTTTGCTTTATTGTAAGGTCCAAGTGGGCCTAAAAGAAGGCTGAGAGCTTAAAAAAAAAGAGGGAGAGCGTAAGTTGGTCCAATGGGCCGTATTTAAAAAAAATTGCGAAAAAAAAAGGCGCGTGCAATAAAAAAAAGCCGCACGCATTTCAAAAAAAACGATGATGATTGAAAGCCGAAAAAAAGAGGAAAGAAAAATGATGACGGCTTAAAAAAATGACAATGAAAATGAAAAGACGCAAGTATGTGTTGTTTACCCCCTATTTTTCTTGTCTTCTCCCAACTTGGTCGATTTCATTTTTCGACAAGTATGGGAGAAAGGGGGAGTATTATGTAGAGTCACAGGTCTTCTCCGGCCATATTCAGATGTTCCAGATTCACGTGCAGAGACCATTCAGATTCCAGACTCTACAGTTCGGTTTCAGACTCGACGATTGTCTTCCGAGTCTCCAGTTTCAGACACGTACGAGTGTGCGATCAATTTCAGATGTGCATATGTTGCCATCATCAGTTCGAGGTCCCCATCATTCTTGTTGTTGTTCGGCCAGAGTTTTCATGTGAGCCATAGGGACTCCTGAGCAAAGGACCATTCCCTTGAGGGCAAGGGTTTTCATGTGGTATCATAGGTACACCAGAGCAGTGCACCATTCTCTGAGCCAGATGGGAGAGACCCAGTTCTCTGACGAGGAGACTTCAGGCGCAGTTTCAGACTCGATGGTCAGATTCCGAGTCTTCAGTTGACTCACACTCCAGCCCATTCGTCCTCCTCACCTACACGGCATGAGAAGCAACGTCCTCGACTGCAGCAAAGTGCGTGTTGGGTTGATATTGTCTGTAGTGTCCTGTAGCGTTGAGTTGAGTCTCTTTATATTTGTCCAAGCTGAGCATTGCATGCTCCAGCTTGAGGGGGAGTGTTGGAGTATAAGTTGTATGCGCCTATTGAGTTGTAGCATGGTAAATGGATCATGGAGGAGATCCATTTACCCCATCCAGTGTTTAGTCCCACATCGTCCAACGGTGGGACTTGGAGGCTCTGGAGAGGCTATATAAAGAGCCCCAGACCTCCTGTACTCATTGAGAAAAAGGAATGAAGTATCCGCCCCTTTGAGGGCTTCTCCCGTGGTTTCATCACGCTCCTCACGGAGTAGGGTTCCACGTAAAATCCCGCGTTCTTGTTTTTTATTATCTTTTCCATGTTTATGCTTCTGCTTCCGATTTTCTAACAATTGGACATAAAAAAAATCAAAGAGTGGGAAATACCAAATCTAAATTCAAGAACCCCTCTAATGGTCTGGCGGTAGAAGCCGTGGCTCCCACTCTAACGACCAAGGTTCAACCCCCTAGTAAAAAAATCTAATATTCAAATATATGTTTTCTAAACATACCACATGCCTAAGCTTTGATATTAGATCATAATATATGACAAACACTGAACGATAACTGGTGAGATTACTGTACATCTTTGTTATTTCTTATTTTTATTTTCTTTGTGTACCTCTCATGTTATTTACCCAGGGCTTTTCTCCTATATAAGAGAGCCCTGGGGTCTCACGAATAAATAAGCTGTTCCTTTTTTCCAACATGGTATTAGAGCAACGGTCCTAGACCGAGGTTCTTGTATCCCACCCTAACCCTACACGCACCCCCTCCCCCCCTGCGCTCCTCCTTCTCAACGTCGTCAGCCGCCCCATGCGTACACCAGCGCCTCTGCGCCCACGCGCATCGCACGCCCGTGACCTTGCGCCCCACAGGCATCGTGCGCCTGTGCCCTTGCGCCCACGCGCACTTGCGCCCATAAACACTTGTGCACCTGCGCCCACGCACACCGATGCCCTTACGCACGTGCAATCTGAAGTTAGATCGTGTGGGGGCTTTCATGATTTTCAACATATAAATCACGACTTCCGACTCTAGCCTACAACAAAAGGAGATGAGGATGGTTGTATGAGTCGACAAATACAACCAATCCTCTATATGTGATTATTTAGACCCATTCAAAGCAGTCTACTCCTCAATTTTGTTCCGGATATCGGCGTTCTTGCTACCATGTCAGAAAACAAGGGTGATATTTTTTCATCCAGTTCCTTCAAGGACCCGGCTCCCATCGTAAAGATGGATGGGACCAACTACAAGTTACAGTCCACGCAGATTCACACCCTGATGCAGTGCCATAACAAGGAGCACATTCTGACGAATCCAGAGATGGAGGACAAGACATGGGCTAATGCTTCTTGGAAGCAAGATGATGCATATCCTCGCATTTGGCTCTTCGGGACGCTCACCACGGAGATTTCCAATGATATTGTCAATCAACCCACAACAAAGGCTATGTGGGACATCTTAGCAGACATGTACGGGCAGGCAAAGAATGAGAGCAAAATTATACAATTGCAGTTTGATATTTTTTCAACCAAGCATAATGGTCGACCTCTTCATGCACACTTCTCGCATCTTAGAGGCATGTTTGAGCGTCTGCATAGCTTCATGTCAGTTACTACTAGCACTGAGCAACAACAGACATATCAGAATGTTACTATGACAGGAGTATTTCTGTCATCTCTTGACTCTGAGTACGATGCAGCACGTACTCAACTACTTACTGGAGAGACGATACCTCCAATGGAGGAGGTTTACAAGAGGCTGAGCAGGATTACTACTTCATCTACTACTGTAGCTCAGACTCCCTCTGATATGGCAGCCTCTCGTGGCAAAGGAGGTACTTCACAGTTTCGTGGTCGAGGACCACGTGGTCGAGGAGGGTGACGTCAGCAGGTCCATGTTCACATTGCCAACGTCCTGGTCATTTTGAGGAGACGTGCTATCAGAAGCATGGGTATCTTGCGTCTGCTCGAGTTGCTGAGCGGACCAAGCCTACTTCTACTCCTGTTCCGACGCATGATGCACGCTTTGATGGTATTGTTTCCAGACTGCGAAAGATGATGACTACTCCTACTACTTCGACTACAGGGTCTTCAGATGTCGCAACCGTTGCTAGAACCTCTTTGAGCTCGACATGTATTTCTTATGCCCTTACTAGTAGTAGTAGTTCAGACTTGTCTGATTGGATTATGGACTCTGGAGCATCTCATCATATGTGTTGCGATCGAGCACAATTTACTTCTTATAGGTCTATTCCTCCTGGTAGATCAGTGGCGATTGCCAATGGGGTTCATCTACCCGTTGTTGGACAGGGGGAGATTATTTTAAATCCTTCGATGCGTCTGCAGAATGTCTTACATGCTCCAGCATTTCATATGAATCTTTTGTCTATTAGCCAGATTAAAAAATATTTACATTGTCGTGTCATATTTGATCCTTCTTCTCTTGTGTTTCAGAACATCCTCACGAACAGGGTGATTGGATGTGGCCATGAGCAAAGAGGACTTTACAAACTTGTCCAGCCTCCGTGTGCAGGTGCTGCTACTATCCCTTCTAGATCTAGTTCTCACTTCATGTGGCATCTTCGCTTTGGACACCTTCCTCTGCAAAAGTTGTGTCATGTCCTCCCGCGGATCTCTACTTGTACTACCTTGGAGTGTGAGGCGTGTCAGCTTGGGAAGCACCATCGTTCTTCTTTTCCGAGTCGTCATAGTAGTCAGTTGTTTGAGTTGATTCACTTTAATATCTGGGATCCTAGTCGTGCTCCTGATCATCGGGGACATCGATTTTATATGGTTGTTGTGGAAGATTTCTCTAGATTATCTTAGACATTCTTGATGAAGGATAAGTGTAAAGCTAGCCATGTTATCAAATCTTTTCTTACTGAAATTAAGAACATTTTTTCTGCTAATAAGAAATTTATTCACACTAACAATGCCTTGGAGTTTTCTACTTTACAGTTGTCTGGTTTTCTTAGATCTATTGGTGTTGTTCATCAACCTTCGTATGCTTACACTTCGCAGCAGAATGGTGTTGCAAATACCATCATCTTTTGGATGTCGCGAGGACTCTTTTGATTCAGAATCGAGCTCCTAATTCATCCTGGGGTGATGTGGTTCTCACTGCATGTTACTTGGTGAACCGCATACCGTCTGCTACGCTTGGAGAAAAAGTTCCTTTCTTGATTGTGTTTCCAGAGAAGGACTTATTACACTTACCCCTAGAGTCTTTGGATCTGTGGCTTTTGTCCACAATTTTACACCTGGTCGTGACAAGCTCTCTCCTAGAGCTGTCAAATGTGTGTTCGTTGATTATTCTCATACACAAAAAGGGTATAGATGTTTTGATCTTATTGGAAGAAAACATTATGTGAGTGTTGATGCCACATTTTTTGAGTCTATTAGGTATTTTCTCCTACAGGTGACAGGTTGTCTAACGCTGACTCTAGGGAGGACATATTTGTTCCACCACATTCGTCATCTCCACCAAGAACTCCTCATGTTGAGTCTCAGACATCTACACCTCCACTTCCTTACCACGATTTTACATTCACAGGTCCTCTACTTGCCCCTCTGCTCCTGTGCCTTCCCCGTCATCCAGCACGCCCCATGTATCTAGTGAACACATTCTTTCTACTGATGGCACCGATGTTATGCTTGATCCACAAGAGACTACACAAGAGGAGCTGATACCAGAGAACAAAGAGGCTGATGACCTCGATGTACGTATTGCCTTGAGGAATCCACATCGCAACTGTGCTACGTACCCTCTAGTTGTGCATGTTTCATTGGACCATCTTTCAGAGGAATACAATTATACAAGAGGTTTTTTATGGGCCTCTCAGCTATTACTATCCCACGAACATATCAGGAGGCCGTACAGGATAGCAGTTGGCAACTTGCCATGGAGGAGGAGATGGCCGCTTTGCAGTCTCGTGGTACTTGAAGTGTTGTTTCTGCCCCTCCAGGTGCATCTGTTGTGGGGTGCAAATGGATATTTACGGTGAAACAACGAGCAAATGGTTGTGTAGATCGCTACAAGGTAAGGCTTGTAGCACGTGGATTCACCCAGACTTATGGGGTGGATTATCAGGATGCCTTCTCTCCAGTGGCCAGACACTCGACATTACGCATTCTCCTATTAGTTGATGTTTCACATGACTGATCTCTTTACCAACTTGATGTGAAGAATGCGTTTCTTTATGGAGATCTTCAAGAGGAGGTTCATATGCAGCAGCCACCAAGGTTTACTGCTGGGGGGGTCTTAGAAGGTGTATAGGCTCCACAAGGCGATCTACAGCCTGAAGCAAAGTCCCAGAGCTTGGTACCAGAAGCTTTCAGAGTTGATAGAGCATCACGGGTTTGCTCGGTCCACTACGGATCACTCACTTTTTGTTTGGAGGATACAGAAAGGTATTGTTGCTATTCTTGTCTATGTAGATGATATTATTGTCACGGGTGATAATGAGCAGGGCATTCAAGTCACCATGGAGTTCCTAGGTCAACAGTTTGTGACTAAGGACCTTGCCAGTTTTCGATACTTCCTTGGATTAGAGTTTGCCAGGAACCAGAGTGCTCTTGTGATGACTCAGAGGAAGTTTGTTACTTATCTTCTTCTAGAGATAGGCATGACATCGTGCAAGCCTGCTACTACTGCTATGGATCCAAGTATAAGACTATATGATGATGATACTGAGGAGGTAGATCAGAGGAGATACAGAGAGCTAGTTGGGAAGCTTCTATATGCTACCATCACCAGGACAAGTACATCTTTTGTTGTGAGCAAGGTGAGCCACTTCATGGAGCAGCCTAGGAAGGTTCATATGGATGTTGTTTATATGATTTTGAGATATTTGAAATCTTCACCAAGTAGTGGTCTTATATTCAGCAGAGGCACTTCTCTTGATGTAACAACGTGTACATGCGCAGATTATGCAGGATGCCCTAGAGACAGGAAGTCTACTTCTGGTTATGCTATTTTTGTTGGCAGCTCACTCATGTCATGGAAAAGTAAGAAGCAGGCCTTGGTTGCTAGATCTAGTGCAGAGTCTGAATACAGGGCCATGGCTCAGGGAAGCACAGAGATGATGTGGGTAAGGTCGGTTTTGAAAAATCTTCTAGTTGATGTACATCTTCCTATGCAGCTTCTATGTGACAATCAAGCGGCATTTTTTTATTGCAAATAATCCTGCATTCCATGAACGTAAAAGGCATATAGAGGTGGATTGCCACTATACCAGAGACATGATCCAGAAGGTCTCATATCCACCTCTCATGTTTCGACTGGAGATCAGACTTCACCGAAGCTCTTACTAGAGGCCCTTTCCAAAGATGTTCCAAGCTGAGCATGATAAGCATATATGCTCCTGATTGACGGGGAGTGTAAAGATTATTGTACATCTTTACTGTTATTTCTTATTTTAATTTTCTTTATGTACCTCTCATGCTATTTACACAAGGCTTTTCTCCTATATAAAAGAACTACGTGGTCTCATGAATAAATAAGCTATTCATTTTTCCCAACAATAACATTTAATAATACATTCTTTTTCTAGGAGAAGGGCGTCAAGAAATTGCACGAGTCCTAGAAAACATGAAGGATATGAGATTAAATTGCTAATAACACTCATCTCAAGTTAGAGCATATACATTGTGGAGAAAATAGAGAACTCAATTGAATGAATTTTATTCATGAGGTAGAGTTTCTTGTATAATGTGAAACCCTAAAGCGGTGCTTTGATAAATATATCCACAAGTTGAAGAATTGCGATAATATGTAAAGTAGTGATCTTCCCTCCTTGCATAGTATCTCGAATAAATTGCCTACCTCAATATGATTGGTCCGCTCATGGAAGACATGATCGATGGCATTATACGTAATGGACTTGTTGTCACAATAAAGAGGAACTGGGGTTATAGCAGGGAGCCCAAGTTCCTATAAGAAACGAACCAAGTAATCATGCATGCAACTTGAGCCATTAATTTGTATTCGTCTTCCACACTTGATCTAGGGACTACAATCTACATTTTGCTTCGCCGTGTAACAAGGTTTCAACTGACAGACATGGCAAAACCAGTAGTGGATCGCTTGTCCTCACGAGAACTCGCACAGTCAGCATCTGCATAGGACATAATATCAATATATGACCGTTGACCACATATAAGAGGCCTTTTCATGTACAATCCTTCGTGTATCGAAGGATTAAAAGAACATCCTACCAATGTTGTAGTGAGACTTCTCCATATACTGACTAGATGTGCTCACAACATATGATAAATCAAGCCTGGTGACGATGAGATATAGCAATTTATCTGCTAGGCTTTTATATCACGTATCTTCAAACACGTGATCAGTAAAGGTGACATGTCCCTGTGATTCAACTGAGATAGAATACGGTTCGCATCCAAGTAACCCAACTTCTGCAAGAATATCCAAACATTACTTTGTAATAAATGAAATCCTTCTGGCTAGTGTATCACATCAATACTGGGTAGTAGCAAGGACGGCCAGGGTCTTCGATGGCAAATACATTCTAGAGGAATGCCTTGATCTCAAGAATGCATGTGTTGTCGTCACCGGTGATAACTATATCATCAACATATACTAAGTATCACGAAACATGAGGGTCTCCGCCTGATGAACATCAAATAATCAAATGCAGTCATGTGGAAATCAAGAGAGCTAATCTCACAAGTAAATTTGTCGAACCAATGCTTGTGTACTTTTGCTTATGTCATAAATGGCATCGCATAATCAGCATGCATACTCCCCCTCGACGGAATATCCTGGTGGATGTGTCATGTATGCATCCTCCTCTAGGTCACCATAGGGAATGCATTCTTTATATCTAATGTGAAATGGTTCGATTCTTGTTTGTTGCAACGAATAGAATTGTGTAAGTAAATCCAACACTTGCCACTGGGAGCAAGGTTTAGGAAAGCGATGTGTGTATGCATTCTGACATGTCACTGAATAGTGATTAAGCGGTATGCAGAGGCATATGCGGGGTATATGCAGTTTTACACAGTTTTCTAATTTTTAATTTAAAAATAAATACATTATCTACAAAAAGGACTATACTTGAACTGAATTTATGAATAAATGTGGTCCAACAAAAAATCTAAGAAAAATGGCTTTCAACTAGATCTCAAAACAATCTCCATCAATTATCAATAAAAAAAGCACATATACTAGCTGATAACAATCGTCAAAGTAGGTAACTATCCAAAAAACCTAAAATCAATACAAAATCAGATGTGGTAGAGAAACCAACTAAGCGCAAGCTGAAGATGGTGATTTAGAGCAGTAGACTAGTTTTTAGATCTAAATTTAGAGCAATGGACTTTAGATTTTAGATTTAAAACTCAAGAAATAAGTAAGCTGGAATGATATTTAGAGCAATAAACCGATGCATTGAGTTGAGACAAGCTGACAAGCTTACTGGAATGATAAAAATTGAAATAACAAGCTTAATGGAATATATAAATTGAATAAACAAGCTCCGATGTCATAATAACACGCTTTAAATATTGAACAAACAAGCTGACGAGATTACTGGAATGATAAAAATAACCTGATTATTTGTTTTTATGTATAAATAAAATATCACACATGCATGTTTAAGGATTTTGATGTTGATATCATGGATCGCCATATCGCGATATATCGGTATCGACAGGTCACCGATATATCGCCGATATGGACGATATCGGATATCGACAGGAGAAAAAGCCTTGGTGGATACCGGGTTTCGGCGATATGCGTCGATATATCGCCGATATATCGGCGATATATCGGTATCGACATTGTATCGAAACGATATCGATACCGATATTTCCTTCCTTGGTTGATATCCGAGAGAATGATGAATACTTTTTAACATATGGAATAGCTACCATAATGAATCCCGCTGGATGGGGCTTTCTTATGTACCTAGCATACAAGAGAAGAAACAAGAACTCACACAAGTCTACAATCAGAGGCGGTGGTCGAATATGTCAGAGAGCTGGTGGTAGAGGAACTTGAAGAGAGGGTTGGGCACCAAACAATCATTTTGGAGGAAGATTTTTTTGAAAGGAAAAAGGGCTTGAACCGTATAGGTGCATGCCCAAAAACTTCATCATTTATCACCAAAAAGATATGACGGACCTAAAGGTATTTACAAGCAACACAGATTTATGGATTCCAACTCTCGACCAACGCATTGATGTACACCACAACATCTTCAACATAGAAACGATACTGATGAAATATAACCTCGTTTCTGGCCAATCAGATCGTCCAGATTGTAGCTACTACCCTTGATCTCTCCTTGTTTGTTCTTAGTCCAGTCTGCACCAATAGAAGGCCAGAAACCCTCAACACTGGCAGCTTGGACCACTTGAATCCCAAGTCGATCCCAGATCTCCGTGGAACTCTCACATTTGAAGAAGAGATCCTCTACGCACCTTGGGCACTCAGGGGTAGCCCCTTGAATAACACACGCAAGTCTTGTCCTCATCAGTAGTTTTTCCCTCCTGAAAATCCACATGAATACCTTCACCATGGATGGGATCGTCCACTTCCAGATACGCCTGCAGTTTGCCTCGCATCCACCAGGATCGAAAGGCATGGGATCCCTTAGGGCCCTATAAGCCTTTCGAACCGAGAACGAACCATCACACCAAGTCCAATGGCCCCAACCATCCATAGGGCCACTCACATCTTCGATCTCAGATAGCATAGCCATGAACTCCATTGCTCGTTGCTCGGAGAGCTCGGACCTGAACTGTGGGAAAAAAAGAATGGTCATCCCAGATCTCCGCCAGCGAACATGGATGTTCCGTCAACACCCTCAACCTCGAGAATCTCTCATCTAATGTCCCACATCCAATCATCAGTCCAGAATCGAAAACCTGTGCCATCGCTAGTGACTAATCTAATAAAAGTACGCACCTCACTGCATACACCTCTCCAGAATAGGGAGGGTGCACAACCAATGTCCTTGGGGCCAGGAAAAGAGCCCAGGTTCATAAATCATTCGAATCAGATTGCACACCATACTATCATAATCGTCCCAAATGCGAGCGACCAACCTGCCAAGTAATGCCTTGTTCATCTCTTCCAAACTGCGAACTTCAAGGCCCCCATCCTCCTTGGGGCACACCACAGTCTTCCAATCCACCAATGGGAAACCATTAGAATGCCCAGTGGACCAAAAGAACCGCCTCATGATGGTCTTGAGTCTCCTCCTAACCCCCACAAGCATCAACCTCGAGGATAGGAAAAAATAGGAATCGCTGACAGAACAGATTTCAGCAAAATGAGTCTGTCATCCCTGGACAAACAGACTAACTTCCATCCCGCCAATTTCCGCTCCATCTTCTCCATCACCGTTGACTACTTGATGACACGCATGCGCCTAGCAACCAAAGGAATACCGAGGTACCGATGCAGCAGCTCTCTGCGTGGTGAATGCAACCAACCTAGCCACAACCCAATATCTCCGCTTTAGGCATATCGAACGAAACAAATTCCGGCTTCTCCATGTTCATACTCAATCTAGAAACCACTCCAAATATGTCCAAGACCATAGAAAAACCCCTGCAACTGGTTGCCCCGCCCTCGACACAAACAATCATGCCATCCGCGTATTGGAGGATGGGTATAGATATCTCATCCCTCGAGCAACCATTGTAGAAGCCCTCAGAAACAGCCCGGTCAACCATGAGTGACAACACAACAATAGCAAGGATGAAAAGAATCGATACAAGAGTACAACCCTGCCGAATACCCCGTTAAGGTTGAAAGAAACCCCCTTAGGTTGACCATTCACCAAAACAACACAAGAGGCGATGGTGACACACCTTTTCATCCAAGAAATCCACCAGTCCAGGAAACCTCTCTTGTGTAAGGATGCCCAGATGAACCACCAGTCAACGCAATCATAGGCCTTCGAAAAATCCACCTTCCACAGAACCCCCTTCATTTTCCTCCTGCGCCAGTCAGCCACAATCTCTGAAGTCGCCACCACATTGTCCATGAGTTGCCGACCAGGCAAGAAAGCACTCTGGGTAGGTGAGAAGAGCTTATTCACCACCCTCAGATGGTTGGCCAACTTAGCCACAATCAGATATATAGCATTGGATAGAGCAATCCGTTTGTAATCATCAATTCTCACTACCACAACCTTCTTGGGTAAGAGGAAGATAAATGAGTGGTTGAGCCGGTCAAAACCAAAGTTCTCATCTACAAAATCTGCAACAACCCCCTTCACATCCTCAACGATCAAATCCAGAACTCCCTATAAAAAAAAGCAAGAAAACCATTCGGTCCAGGGCACCCATCCGTATTCAAACCGAATACAATGTCGCGCACCTCTTGCATCTGCACGTTTCGTCAAAGAGTCCGCATCTGAATCTGAACAGAATTCACACCCACACCCAACCAACGTGGACCAGAACGAGGGTATCTCCTGCTCATGCCCCTAAAGTGGTCTGTGACAGCCCATGCCACCTCCCTCTCACCGTAAAACTCCACGCCTCCAACCTCCACCGAGTACATCATATTTCTCCTCCTTCAGCCACTCGCCACATTATGAAAAAATCTAGTATTGGCATCCCCTTCTTTCGATCATTTCTGGCGTGACCGCTGCCTCCACTCACACTCTCGCTTCCGATCATCGTCCTCCAGGATTCTCTGCATTGTTCCTCAGCTCAGAATCTCCTCCTCGTTCATCTCCCTCTTCTCTTTCAGCAAGTCCAGCCTGACCACCTCCTCTTAGGTCTGACCCCTCCTAAGATCATGTTCAAGATGAATCTCCTTCTTAAAAATCATCAGCCTCTTTCGAAGGGCCGCCAATTTCAACGTAAACTTCACCGTAACCGAGCCCTCCACCTCCACCCCCAACCAAATGTAGCGACCATGTCTCGAAAACCTTCCTCTATCAGCCAACTGCTCTTAAATCTAAAGTACGAAGATAAGCCCTGATCGTTGCAAGAATCGTGGCACATGGGTATATAATCCAAATGCGACCTAGGAAGGGAAGTCACGTGCGCGAGGCTAAACATCTCCAAAGCCTCAGTCGATAGCAGAAACCGATCAATGCGTGAACGTGACAAGGCATTTCTCCAAGTATACTTGCTATTCACGGCATCCACGGCCTCCAAAGCAAGGTCCTCCACCACCTCACCGAATATATATGAACCACTATCCCGTGCACATCTCCCCTCGGGCCTATCCTCCGCATATAACGTGACGTTGAAATCTCTTGCAACAACCCAGGCCATCTCAAAAAATCTAGCTCTAATCTAACACAATTCATCCCACAACACAGTGTTAGGGGATGCTCTAGCAATACCATACGCATAAGTGACAACTAGCCATGAGCGATCACTCTTGTTCTCTAATGTAACAGAAACGGAATGGTTCAAAATCTCCTCAATCAGATAAAAGATGTCCCCATTCCAAGCAACCACGACCCCCCCCCAGCTGCCATTCACCAACACATCCCTAAAATCATTTAAATGAGGACCCAAAGTGGAACTCCGCCTAACAACATCCCACGATCCTATTTTTATTTCCTGCAGACAAGCAATATCAATCCTCCAAGTAGACAGAATAACCTGATCACCAATTGCTTATCCGATTGGCCCAGGTACCTCACATTCCAGGATAAGAGCTTCATTGAGAAATCGAGGAGGATGTCACTGCCAGTAGAACACCAACTCTATGCGCTACCTCCTGCCCGAGCCTCCTTTCCGCCTCAAATAATTTAGTATTTTTTTACGAGGTCCACACCAATGCCCCCCCCCAAGGGGTGTCATATTCTCCACCACCTAAGGCAGATTGTTCGCACTTAGTCGCTCTCATTCCTCTCCAATGACCCCTGCCGCCAAGACATCAGTCACCTCAAGAATCCCCTACACAGACCTCACCGAAACCTCCCTTTCCCGAGGTCGGGTTAGGGGCCTCACATACCACTCTGGCATATTTGGCCGTCTCCTCTTCCGAGATAGTGCCATACAATCATTCATCGGGCCACCCATAGTCGATCAGTGCTCTGCCCGAACCGGGCTCGCTGACCAAAAAATCTACGCTCGAAATCATGTCCGCGTTGAGAGGCAGTCTCAAAACCCGATACAAAGGATGCCCTGCCAAAGCTCCCCTCTCAATCTTGGATACTGAGGTTCAGAGTTATTGGGCTCCAACATTCGGAGCATCACCTACGAAGCCAGCATAGGTCGAAGGCGCAACCTTGGATCCACTGCATCCCACATCCATCGCCACACTGCATTCTGGCGATGCCACCAGTCTCGAAGACTCCGGCCAAGACAACTATGGTGCCTCCAACTACGAGGCACCCACCAGCTGTAGGAGCCATGGTGGCTCGGTCGGTCGCGATAAGCGCCTTGTTCTAAAACTCGACTCCAGATCGCAATTCATTGAAGAGGGACTCGAGGAAGGTACTCGATTAACTTGGAGACCCGAATCCGAGTTGAAATGTGCCTCCATTGAGTTTGAGTGGGCCAGTATAATCGGATCATAGATATAAGTACCAGCTAGCGAAATCGGGTCTGCACTCATACCCAGATCCAGATTCAAATGCTGATCATCCAAAATGTCGTTCAGAAAATCCGACTGCATCATACCAGGCGATGACATAAATCCAGCATCAGTTTTTGAGGGGGTGTGTTCCTCCGCATTGACTACCACTGAAACGATGGTAGGGATTCTTGGTTGGGGTGTGTCCCTCCCGAGGCCTTCCCCCTCCCCTGACTCATGGGCTTCACCGGTGACATCTGCCATCACCGTCGGGCCACTGTCATCCTCCAGAATGATGAACCACATCAGTACGGACTTTCTTCTGATTGGAAGCAAGACTCTTTGGGGAGAAAAGGGCCGCTCACCTCTCATGGAGAGGATCATCTCCGAACCCTCACCAGACCGCATATCAGAGCAACAAACCTCAATGCCTCGTTGATGTGGTCGAATACCCCTTCAGCACCTCAGCTCTCTAGCACCTCAATGGAACCCCAACCACCGATACTTTCCAGGTCGAATCCAGAACCCCGCCCTCCCGAGGCCTTCCCCCTCCCCTGACTCATGGGCTTCATCGGTGACATCCGCCATCACCGTCGGTCCACTGTCATCCTCCAGAATGATGAACCACAGCAGTACGGACTTTCTTCTGATTAGAAGCAAGACTCTTAGGGAAGAAAAGGGCCGCTCACCCCTCATGAAGAGGATCATCTCCGAACCCTCACCATACCGCATATTGGAGCAACGAACCTCAACGCCTCGTTGATGTGGTTGAATACCCCTTCAACACCTCAGCTCTCTAGCACCTCAATGAAACCCCAACCACCGATACTTTCCAGGTCGAATCTAGAACCCCGCCCACCCTCGCAACATCCACGCTCTCCTTCATCCTTCTCAGAATCTCAGTATATTCGTCGCCAATCACAAGGCCATCCAAGGGGACTCCCTCTGTCACCCCCTCTGCCAACCGTTGCAACAAAGAGGCCCATACAGCGGAGCCCAGAAAGCCCTTCGTCGCTACCCCCAGATGTCATGACCGAGGTCTTCATCGTTGCATCCCGCACCTTCATCAAAGCCGACGAGCCCTCTGGAGCACCCGCTCACCTTGACCAGACCCCCTTCATGTTACATTCCCTCCGCATGTGGCCCGAACGACCGTAGCGAAAGCATAGAGGCACCACGGAGTTGTAAGCCACGGAGAGATGGTCGGACGCACTGCAACGAAAACACCCAAGATTTGTGTCGCCCTTAGACATTGACAGCCTCTTTTTCCATTTCAACGAGCTGTATGGACCCTTCCCCAACGAGTTCCTCCATCTCGACATCGCCTACGACCTCACCCTCAGCCTCGATGGTGGTGGCCCTCTGTTCTCCCTCATTTGGCAACAGAACTGCCAGCACTGCTCCCGCTCCCACCCTCCATCCCCAGCCTCCTCTCACGCCTCATTTCCACATATAATAATGAGAATGTGGAATAAATATACATTTTTTGGAGGAAGGTAAGAAGCTAGTAACATAATGGAAGCAACGATCTTAGCTAAAATAGATCAAGAAAGCAGATGCAAACACAAATTATCCCACCAAGTGGCATGCGAGAAAAGACGTCACAATCTATTAAACAATCTATAGATAAATGGGAGGCAGGTAGAAAAGCATCACAAATTGGGGTCTGCACTTGCGACCCATTTTTGCCAGTATTCGGTCACTTGACCGAAGCACATATGAAATATGCGGTAATATGCGGTCAAACCGCATATGCGGTCCGACTATGCGGCTGCATATCTGAACAAGAGGCTTTTATATATGATTCATGTATCTTTTTTGTTTAATTCATAACATGTTGATGACGCATTAACTCGATTTTTTTCAGAGCAACTCTTATATTATCATTTACATTGATGCATCTTTTCACTATTCTCGTATATGCCACATTTGTGAATATAATCTAAAGTACTTATCTCATATCCATATCATTCCATTATTCCTAACACTTATTAATGAATTGTTTACTACCTTTTGAATTTTTTATCTAATGAAATTCATTCCATTTCTTTGAATAAAATATGAAATAATTGACTAACAGACGCTTAACATTTTTGTGCTTCTAATAAATTTTATATGCTAATACAATGTTTTCCTATATTTTGTGTCAATAAGTTTTGTCCCTTGGAGATCCATATATATGTACAATTTTGGGTGTATGATTTGTATACCTAGAATTATTCTTTAGCTTTTGTTATCTGTGGGATCTATATACGCATTAAAGGTTCTCTTATAGAATTCGTGCAATCCCTATTGAATCAAATTTGTATGTGTATATATTCATTAAATTCAAAATATACATTAAAAAATAATCAATTTATAATATCATGCTTATATACTTATTGATTATATTATCTTATTTGAAATTTTTGATTTTGGATTTTGTTAGATCGCCAAATTTTTTATATAATCACATTTTATTATTGTGTTTTTTTCATATTTTAAATTAAAAATATTATAAACCGCATATACTTCCGTATACTCCTCCGCATATCCGCTTACTCGCTTTAGACCGCATGACCGAACGACTACCGCATGCCGCATTTCTGAACCTTGATTTTTGTGAATTCACATGCAGAGAGGAGTGCATGCCATGGAGATGGACATGGTTGGTTGTTTCTCCGTTACAGGGCAGCAAACTGATACCCTCACAAGAAGTTTCTCCTTAGATGAGGTAAAGGAGGCAGTTTGGAGTTTGAATGCTGACGAGGCATCTGACCCTGATGGCTTCCCGGTCTTCTTCTACCGTGAGTTCTGGGACGTGGTGAGGAAAGACGTCATGGACATTATTGAAGAGTTTGCAATAGGTAATGCAGATTTTGAAAGAATCAAGATGGTCATTTTGTTCCTCTTGCCAAAAAAAGATTTTTCAAAGCTTGTGGATGACATATGCCCTATTGTCCTCTCCAATGACGTCTATTTGATTGTTTCTAACGTTATAGCAAACAAACTTAATGTAGTGTTGAATGATATCATCTCGTCCTTCCTGAATGCATATATCCCTGGGAGGCAAATCGTGGACAGTTTGGCAATGGCCACCAAGATCATTGCAAATTGGAAGAGAAAGGGGTCCAGCGGTCTTCTGTGAAAGGTCAACTTCTCAAACGCTTATGACATAATAGATTGGTCTTACTTTAAACTACACTGCAAGGCATGGGTTCTCGGATGTCTGGATTTTATGGACGAAGATGTGTTACCACAATGCCATATTCGGTACTCATGAAATCTAGTCCACAAGGCGGTTTTTTCCAACCCCAACGCGGGGTTCGCCACGAGTGCCCTTTACCCTCAAATCTTTTTATCCTGGCAGCGAATGTTTTAGCGTATATAGTAATTCAAACAATCCATCCTAGGATCACGATGGGTTATGCTCTTAGGGATATCTATTCCTCTACTACAATATGCGGACGGCACACCTTTCTTCGTTGAAGGTGGTAGAGATGAAGTCGAGGGTATGGTGGCAGTGGCCAGTGGTGGATATTTTTAGGGAGCTCTTCAATCTCAAACTCTATAGAGACAAGTCCACTATGATCCCTTTTATTATTTCTGGCATTGATGCTATGTCTTGTAGTGCAGAACTAGCCAATCCGATACATTTGTTTGCGAATAACCAGTGGATGGCTTCGAATGTCGAACTGACTCCCTATCATTGAAAAAGTGGAGAAGAAAGTATTTGGATTGAAAGTATCTTTGTTATCAACTTATCACAAGGAAGTCAATTGGTGCTGACTACTTGTGAACACGATCCATGCAGCTATATCAATTTACCTACTGGAGTTTGTCGTCGTTTAGAACAACTTATGAGAAAATTCTTTTGGGGAAGATATGGACAGGACGGTACGGAAGTACATTTGGTAAATTGGGATACAATGACTCTTCCCAAGGAGGATGGGGGACTTGGGGTCTCGCGCCTAGAAGCAACAATGCCCTTCTACTTAAATGGATCACCAGGATTTGGGTCTCTCATGCCAACACTTAGAGTATCTCCTACAACTCCATAGCTCTCTCAATTCCTTTGATGGACCACAAGAATGCAGAGATCACCGGTTATGGAGGGATGGGGACTTCTTTGTGAGATGGCATACAAAGCTATCATCAGAATCCCAGATCTGGGGCCTTTGAATATCGTCAGTGATTGTAGGTTCGTGTGGAAGCTGAAGGTACCTTCTCACATCCAGGTCTTTTTGTGGTTGTTTCGCCGTGGTCGCATACTTACGAGGAATCGATGGTCGAGAATGACGAATAGTGAAATAGATGGTTGCCCATTATGTGTTGAATCAACCAAGTTCATAGATCATATGTTCTTCGCTTGTGAGAAGACAAAGGTCATACGGTGGGACCATGGCATCAAACTGGGTGAACCCATCCAATCTAACTAACTTCTGGGTCTCTCTTTGTGATGCTAGATTATGCTCAACTAAGGACTTGGTCACCCTGATAGTTGCGCTTGGACGGTTTGGATAGCTACAAATGGTGTTATCTTCATCTCGAATCACTCTTATTCCGAAAATGTAATTATTCATGCTAGGACTCTACTCAAGTCATGGCTCCTGTAAGGTAACACCATTATATCTCCTTTTATTAATACATTTGGGGCGGACACCATAGTGTGTCTCCCCTTTTTTGTTTAAAAAAGAAGAAGAAAAGGGAATTCAAAACGATTAAAAATCAACATAATAATACACATGTTGACTAATAACTGCTTAGTCCTAGTAAAGTCACTCCCCCCCACACACACACATACACACGACTAAATGGCATGGACGGTCGTTTTTTGCAACGGGTTTGAATATATCAACTATGTCATCGGACTGAAAAAAAGGTAGAGGCGAGTAGCACAAGTTTGTATTTTATAAAAGGGATGGGCCTCTTGCCAATGTTGAGAAGCAAATGGTGTGATCCATCAATTTTCAAAAAAAATCTCATATAATATTAATATTTTCTTGGTTTTCAGTAGAGTCTACTCATTAGTTGTTGAGGCATCATGTCCCATGAGTAGGGTTATTTAAAGACAATGGCTTTTGTTGATCCCCATGCTTTATAATCAATGTATTTAACTAATACGGGATGTGGTTATCATATTAAATGTTTATAGAAGAACGTTATTTTTCGTATTTTGCATCCAGATATGTATCAAAGATTCAAATTCTTTTCGGATTTCATCTTGTAAGGTCCACCCACTATTTATTTTCTTATCGCATAAAACTCTGTCACTGATGCAACCTAGCTGCGACGCGACGTAGTCACTATGCTTACGTTTAACATCAAGTTCAATGCAACCGTGTAGGGCAGATGAATAAACGATGCAGAAAAAAATTATTGCAATTAGAATAAATAAATGAACTAAATTTTACGGATTCCGAAGGATTTAACAGTATCTTTGAACATTTATTTTAAGATCTAAAGCGAAGCGGGTAAACTCTACCGAAACGAAGATCTGGTTTTACAGGCCTCAAGAAATGGATGACAGAAAAACAAAGGGGAGTTGGAACTGATCGTACCACAGACGACGGGGGCACGGAAGCAGCCCCTATAAGACCTGATCGCGAGCGGTGGATAATGGAGGATGCGGTGCGGCGGGACAGAGTTGGCAGAGGACGGCAGCGTTGGCGGCGAGGAAGGGGTTGGGACTGGTTGCGGCAGCGGCGCAGGGTTGAGGAGAGACTGATGGAGGTGCGGGGGGTCGGCGTTGACGAGGTGGCGGCGTGGGGTGGGCGATAGGGTGTCTGCGCGAGAAAGGGAGTGGTTGGCGGCGCGCTGGCTGCAGTATGGAGGGACAAGGCGGCGGCGTAGGTGGAGGTAGTAGGAGCGGGAGAAGGGGTCGGCGGTGGCGCAGGGGTGAGGTGGTGGGCGGCGGCGTCGGGTAGCAGGGAGAGGGGGAGGGTGGCGAAGTGGATTTGAGATGGGTTGATGTTTCGGGGAGAGAGATTGGGAGGGAGAGGGGAAAGTAAGGGAAAGATAGGGGGAAATAAGAGAGGAAGAATTGGTGGGGAAAGAAAATAAACTTTCTTATAAGGTGCACATTGATCGGATTTTGACTTAATTCATGTTCAATTTATATTTAACAGATTTTTCATTTTTTCGAACTATTTCAATCCATTAAACATGTAAATCCAATCCAATCTAATCCACCAGATTACGGATTGGATGGATTTTTAATGCTTATCTAATGTCACGTCATAATCTATGATTAAGTTTATAGTACAACCTCCACACTTAAATTGTGGTTCTAAACTTGAGAGCATGGATAAATGTGAAGAAAAAGATAGTTAATTTTTTGAAAATAAAAGAGTACATGCTTGGTACGCATTTAGTACAAGCAATCATTATATAACTAAATAAAAGTAACATACACGTAATAAATTGTAAAAGCATCACATTGATTTTATCGAACTAACCTGCACGATAAAAGTACTAAATTTAAAATAAAATATGCAAATGTAAATAAAGTTTAAGATATGGGTTGGTTACTTCCAATAACACCACCTGCGGTTGACATAGTTCCTAATTAACACATACAAGTATAGAAAAAAATCAATTGCATGATAGAAAAATAAACTTTGACATGCATTACCATATTCTGTTTTTGTTAGAATTCAGTTTCACAACCCATATTATATTCAATAGATAACTGATAGTCTAACTCAATATGCACTAAATAGCATCACAAAACATGCCAAACTTTACCAAATAGCGGTATTGTCAATGTTATAAAATGACTCAAACAATAGATAGGCCGTTAGGTGGAGCTGATTGGTGCAAGAGTCTTTGTTCCAACAAATCATGGGTTCAATTGAGCTCCGCCCACATGATATTTTGAAATCAATTTTCCTTTTAAATAAGGAACCTAGACTGAGTTTATGTTATACTGGACCTTTTTCATCCCACGTCGGTGGAGGAGAAAGAAATAATCCATTTCACTCCATAAATAAGGGACTGATATGTGTATTTCATAAACATCAACCACTGAGAAGTGTTTTTCTTCCCATTCCCAACAACCACAAGATAACTCCATCAGCTTAAATCTACTAACAATGACCAATAAATTTATAATATTTTTGCATTTGTTTTTTTATAAAGGATGATACCGTTGCGAATCGCAGAAGAAAACACACACAAACACGATCAAACAAGCAAGACGCAAATACAAGGATTTACAAGGTTCACGTTCTTGGACGGCGGCGATCGGTTTCACTATATGGAGAAAAAGGTATTACTGAGGGTACTGAGAAAGTACAGATATGAGATGAGAAACATGATCAGAATCAGGACTGCAGTATCTGGTGGCCCTAGGGCCCCTTTTATACTGCAACAGAAGAATACTATTTGTATTCAGTAATCTATCCCAACAGCTCTCAACCAATCAGAAGATAGGACACGGATCGGACATGTCAGCAATCCTGGCCTAACAACTCCCAGTCAATCAGAAGGCAGGACACAGATCAGAGATGTCAGCAATCCTGACCCAACAGCTCTCGCCAATCAAAAGCTAGGACACAGATCAGCCACATCAACAGGCCAATACGTGGTTAGGTTCGAATCATATCAACAATCACCGCCTTGAATTGAATCCTCATATAGCAGAATGAACCACTGCTATTACTCCACCATGAGTTGAATTCTCCACTAGCAGAATTAACCACTGCTAGACTCCACCGGGGTTGAATTCTCATAAACAGAATTAACCGTTGTTATACTCTACCATGAGTTGAATTCTCCACTGGCAGAATTAACCACTGCTAGACTCTCTGGGGTTGAATTCTCATATAGCAGAATTAACCACTACTATAATTCACCACTTGAAATTCAGATAACGTGAATCAAAGAATTATAAACAATATTCACCTTGAAATTTCTCCTTAGAGAATCTTTACCGAGCTTCACCTTGCCGCCGCCAGCCCCTCCTTGGGGCTATTACCAACTGTTAATATTGAGCAAGTCCAAACAATGCTTGAACTTACTCCCAGAAACTGTAGACCCTTGCAAGACATATAGGATCTTTTGCTTGTTGCCCTTGATGACATCAATTCCAGCTTTGGCAACCTGCATGACTCCACCTTCAGCGTTATACCGGTATCATTTAGAGTCCAAGACTCAAAGGGATATCAGGTTCTTCCTCAGATCAGGAACATGTCATACTTCTGTCACAGTCCTCACGACTCCATCATGCATCTTGATCTTCACAGAGCCGATCCCTACAATCTTGCACGTTGCATTACTCCTGTGACGACGTTTCCACCATCTATCTTCTCATAGGTGCAGAATCAATCTTCATTAGGAGTCATATGGTAAGAATAATATGAATCTTGAATCCATGTACTATCTGTCGTCTTCTGATCTGTGACGGTGAGAATGAAATCCTTCATAATCTCTTTTACCTTGAGCCACTGCAGCAATTGTGACCTTCTTTGGGCAGTCTTCCTTCCAATGTCCAGGTTCCTTCAGTAATTGCAGACGTCCCTAACATTGTAATATTTCAACTTGGACTTCTACTTTCCATTCTTTGTGTAGTCAGAACCGACATGACTCTTCTCGTGAGTCATAACCAAACCTGCAGCATTAGAGTCTTGCATCCCAATAGCCATATGTCGAAGTTCACAAGTATGCATACTCGCGTGAACTTCTTCTAACGTTATGGATTCTCTTCCTACAATGAATGATTGAACAAAATTCTCAAATGATAATGGAAGATAAACCAATAAAATCAATGCAGCATCATCATCTTCAATCTTAACATCTACGTTTCTTAAATCCATCAATAATGTATTTAAGCGATCTAGATGTTCTTTAAGAGATGTACCTTTATGCATGCGGAGAGAGAACATATGTTGCTTCAAGAGCAATTGTTGGTCAAAGACTTTGTCATGTATAGACTTTCGAGTCTCAACCATAGATCGGCCGCGGGATCCTCATCGGCAACCTCCGCGATAATCTCGTCCGCCAATCATAGCATGATCGTCGAGTGCACCTTCTCTTCCTGCACCATCAACTCGGACGGCTCGAGTGCCTTCGCTCGCTTGTGATCTAACGGTGCCCAGATGCCCTGCTGCTTCAGAAGGACGCGCATCTTGATCTGCCATAGACTGAATCTATTCTTCCCCCATGAACTTCACGATCTTCAGATTGTATGATGTCATCTTGCTGGATGATCCTGATGGAACATGAAGCTTTGATACCAGTTTGTTGTGAATCGTGAAAACAAACACGCACAAACACGATCAAACAAGCAAGACGCAAACACAAGGATTTACAGGATTCACCCGTAACTGGGCTACGTCCTTGGGTGGCGACGATTGGTTTCACTATATGGATAAAAAAGGTATTATAGAGGGTACTGAGAAGGTACATATATGGGATGAGAAACAGGATCAAAATCAATACTGCAGTATCTGGTGGCCCTAGGACCCATTTTATACTACAACAGAATAATACCATTTGTATTCAGTAATCCATCCCAACCTCTCTCAGCCAATCAGAAGACAGGACACGGATCAGACATTTCAGCAATCCTTGCCCAACAGCTCTCAACCAATCAGAAGGCAGGACAAAGATCAGAGATGTCAGCAATCCTGACCCAACAGCTCTCAGCCAATCAGAAGTCAGGACACAGATCAACCACATTAACAACCCAACAAGTGGTTAGGATTCAAATCATATCTGCAGATACAAAGAGTTTTCTCACAACATGGGCCTCGAGAAATCAACCAAAGAAGGTAACTTACCAAAAATAAATAAAATCTAGGGCATAGAATAATCATCAAAGCAAAAACAAGAGAGAGTGCTGAACAAAAAAATAAAAAGTTTCTGATTACCAAGAGTTGTACTGCTGCAGTTCTTCAAATAGAGGCCAGAGTCGTAGAACAGCGATATCAGCGAGTTTCCGAGCTTGCAAGCTGCGGCTACAACACTGACGGTGGGAGAGATGGTGGGGACGACGGAGTCATGCTACGACGAGACGCGTTGCACGAGGAAGGAATCCTCACGACTAGAAGCGTTGGAGGAGGGGGCATTTGGCTTTGGTGAGGGCGACGACAACTCAGCAAGTGATGTGTGCAGCGGCGGTGTGAGTTGGAGAATCGACGGGTTTGTAGTGGGGATTGCAGATGACGAGAAGGGATCAATTAGGGTTGGGTTGGGACTTTTGTTTATTTTATTTCCATTTAGAGCGGGTGGGCCACATTACGTCTCTCGGTCCTCTTCTTATTCTTGACCCTTTGATGGGTTTTAAGATATTCAGGATGTAGGAGCTTTTAAATAAACTAAATAAATAATATGCTCAAATATAAAAAAATTATCATCTAATTATATATTTAGTTATTAACGGATTAACGGATTGGATCGGATTTTGACAATATCTGATCTGGTCCATTAATCAACGGATTTGTAAAATATGAATCAGATCCGATCCATTAGAGTTATAAAACCAAACCGATCCAATCCATTGACAACGGATTGGATCGGATTACGGATTTTATCCGATCCATGTGCACCCCTTAGTTTCTCATTCCATGCCTTTTCTCATGAGGCGGGAGAGTTTTTGTATAGGTTGAATCCCATCAACGTACAAGTAATTATTTTAAATAAAGCAAAAATAATAACAAGGCCTTATATAATAGGTCTTTTTACATGATCAAATAAAATAGAATGAATTTTAGACTCAACTACTTAAACTAAATTTTGTCATGTAGCCAAATTGAACATAAATGAATAAAAATTATTGCAATGGTCTTCATGTTGCATCGATCACCATCTCCATACATACTCTCTCTATGGATCATCTCTATTTTTTTCTACTACTTTCACCCCCTCCATGATTCCTTTAGCCTTCCCGATTTCATGCAGCATGAATTTCCTCCTCATTCCATCTCCTCCTCCATTCTCATCTCCATTTTCTCTTCATTAAACTCCCCCATTCTCATGTTCTTTTTTTCTCTTCCTTCAACTTCAAACCACATTAACTCATAATTGTAAATATCATGGTCGGAGATGACAGACTACTCAAAAGTTGAACTATCGTATACGATGTCCATATGCTGTAAAATTGAATTTCTACGTTGGTATCTGGAAAATAGAGAAGATCTGACCACAGAAAGGAACCACCAGTTTCAAATGACTCAGAGAATAAGAATTTGCTTAAAAGGACGTGCAAAAGCAAAAAGGATGGCAATCAATTTATAGGCGGCAACTAGCAAATTCCAATTTCCAAATAGGAACTTAACTCTAACAGTGACAGAAGATGGGATCATCGTTACAAATATCAAAGCGAAGTCAAAACAATTTTAGATACACTCTCTTTCTTAACTGTCCAGATAAGGATAACGAATAAGGAAGGCTAACGAATAAGTGGACTTTATCCTTATTTTGTTCAGTTGTGTTATGAGTGATAACATAGTTGATGATTTAACCATGGCGTGACCACCTTGTTCCTGAATTGCTTATTCTCGAGTAAGGAGTCCTTAACAAGTTTTTTTTTAAATAATTATTAAAATATTTTTAATAAATTAAACAACCATCAATTTATAATATTTAAAAATATAGCCATCAATCGGCACATGAGGTGCCGATTTGGGAAGTAATGCCTCAGGTGCCGATTTGGAGACATGAGGGACGGAAGTGCAAAATACCCAATGAGATGCCCAAATCGGCACCTTAAATGTCGATTTGGGCATCCTCATTGGGTATTTTGCATTTCCATCATTTGGGTAATTTGTATTTATCTCTTTCTTGTTATCAATAATTTTTTTCTTCTATTAACTTCTTTTGTTATCAAAAGTACAACATCTATCATAAGGATGTAATTATTTGGATGGTAAATGTATATCCTTTCTATTCTAAAATTATTCTTTTCAAAATTTTAATTTTTTAGTTTATAATTCTTTTTCTTCATTATATTATATATTAAATCACTTATTCTATTTAATTATATTTATACTTATAGTATAATTTTAGGGAGTAACGCTATAATATATGTACTATTACAAAGTCTTCAGTCTGAGAAACCAATGTAAACGAAGCCTTCAACATCCATCTACATTAGTTTCTTGGGATGAAGACTTTGTAATCCAATTATGTATTTCCCTAAATAACATTGATTTTTATTCGATCACACTCGTATTCGATTTTTACTTGGTCAATATTCTTATTCACTGTTTATTTGATTCAGATTCATATTGAATGAATATTCTATTTGAATTCGTATTTAGCTATATGGTTCCCTAAATCCTCATCTGATTCATATCCGTGCAGATTTTTATTCGTATTCAATATAGACGATGTGAATATGGATAAGGAAATTGACATAATGTATCCGATCTCTTTCATCGCTAGTCTGCATTGATCTAATCACTCTAAAAATAAATTGAATAAATTACAATTATTACGTATAAATACAATTAATTAGAATAAGGGATTTAATATATACTATAGTGAAGGAAAAGAACTATAAACTAAAAAATTAGATTTCTGAAAAGAAAAATTTTAGAATAGAAAGGATATACATTTACCATCCAAATGTAATTATATCATTATGGTAGATGTTGTACTTTTGATAACAAAAGAGGTTAGTTGAAAAAAACTATTGATAACAAACAAGAGATGAACATAAACTACCCAAATGATGGAAATGTAAAATACCCAATGAGGAGCCCAAATCCTCACTTGAGGTGCCGATTTGGGCATTACTTCCCAAATCGGTACCTCAGGTGCTGATTGATGGCTATATTTTTAAATAGTATAAGTTGATGGTTGTTTAATTAATTAAGAACATTTTAATAATTATTTTTTAAAAAGTCCTCCTTAACAACAAGATCGCATAAACAAATTACGCATATAAGAAAAAAAGGAACATTTTATAAAAGAACAATTTGGAACTGCATACGACTTCAAGGGTCGTCTTGCTAAAATATCGAGAATGTACAATCATCACGAAGGTGGGACGAAGAAGAAGCAATCCGAGCGCAGTGGTGTTTCCGGTGGAATTACAATGAGGAGACTAGCGACGACTGCAACCGCGAGGATGCCACTGGCGACTTGGTGGGACGGAAGGTGATGACGACTGGGAGAAAATCTCGGGTCGAGGCAGCTGCATGCGGTGTCACGGAAGTGGTCACAAGAGGAGGTTGAGGTGGAAGGACGGTGGTGGTGTGGTAGAGGGGAAGGTAAGGCGACGACAACGATCGTGGAGAGAGAGAGGGAGGGGGTTTGGGTTGCCAGTAGTTTCGGGCAAAGGAGAACGGAGGGGGAGCCCTTGCACATCCTATTGACGGCAACCTTCTGATTTCTCTTAAATATCATCATGAGATTGGGGATGGAAATTTGTCTTTTTTATGTATAAGATCATCATTTAATACGCAAATAGTGTGGATTTTTTGATACTGAGCGATTAATCAATATAATACTTGGTCGGGCATTTTGAATATGTAATATAAACGACTTGAGATTTTTACATCTATAACCCTGAGTAATTCTGCGATTACAATCATAACCCTATATAATCGTGAATTATACAAAAAACCCCAAATAATCACTCCTTCTCACACCTACAACTCTTCGTTAATTTTTCTATTAGCTCAACCATATCATTGGGTTAACTTAACCCACGATCTTCCAGCTGCTTTTAGAAGCGGGCTGCGCAGGGAGGAGGGGCACTTCAGGCTCGACCAGGGGAGGGGGGGGTGGGGGTGTTGCGTGCAGGCTCGAAGGGAGGCGGGCAGGCTCGATCGGGGTGGGGGGGGGCATGAGGCGGGGGGGGGGGGGGGGGGGGGCGCTGAGGCGGGGTGCACAAGGAGGTTCTCCCCTCCTCGAGATGCATTAATGGCACGATCAAGATGGGAGGTTGAGAGGTTTCCCGCATCAAGGGGATTGGATCAATGCAATTCCACATGTTTGATGGAGTGCAATACCACGTGTTTGATGAAGAATTGATTTCACTGGGAACGATCAAGTCACGAGGACATCGAGTCACCATTGAAGGGGAGTTCTCAGAGCGAGCAAGGGAGCACACGTGGTGATACGTGGGGCAATGATGTCGAACAAGGTGTATATGCTCAAAGGA
Source organism: Ottelia alismoides (assembly GCA_037367405.1). Classification (NCBI taxonomy): domain Eukaryota; kingdom Viridiplantae; phylum Streptophyta; class Magnoliopsida; order Alismatales; family Hydrocharitaceae; genus Ottelia; species Ottelia alismoides. Next base: position 320,593 of record JAZKJV010009153.1, on the reverse strand, counting down.
AGGGTTGTGACAGGTGATGGAGATTCAGTTATTCTCAGGACGACCAGTACGATGAGAAAGTGACATGTTATCAACATCTTTGCTGCAGAAGTACGAAGGAATAGCGAGTGCGATTCACTTTACCAGAGGATGTCGGAACAATCTCTAGTCACAAGAGATTTGTAGTGCCGCATCATGAGGCAAAATGCTGAGTTTTGCGAGTGCCCGAGAGAGGGCACGTCGAGGGCTCCCAATGACGGATGCGTCACCCAGAGTTGGTGAGATCCTGCTAATGAGACATGTAGATGACCTAGTACATACTCAAGATGATGAAGAGGTAAATTAGGATTAGGAATTCAACTCAAGAGTGATATTATTAGGATTAGAGTTAAATTACAGTTAGGAATCCTAATGGGATTGAACTACTAATCCTAATAGTAGTTGAGTAGTATTCTATTTATAGTCCTATTATAAATATGACTATGGGGTTGTAAATGAGCTATATATGAGGGGGGAGGCATTGCCTCTACACCACAACAATATGGAATACCACAAAAGAAAAGAGAGAGAGAGGTGACAGAGCGAGGTAACGGAGAGAGTTGGATTCATTCTTCTTATAGTGATCTTTCTTATTCGGTGGTCGCGAGAGGTGATCAATCACTGTTATATCAAGTTATTCTTTCTTTCACGTGCTTCCGTGACGATGGTCGATTGCACATCTATATCCATATAAGGTGGTCCAGATCTTATCAATTTCTTATTATATTTATAGAATGAGAGTAAAGCAGTTACATATTTGGAAAAAATGGAGCTGCCCCCACCCCATTTTACGGCGTTTTTTTTTTTTGAAAAATAAAACCATGTATATTCACCCCTATATCCATCCTATATGCTATTCGAATTTCGTCAGAAACAGAGACTCCTACGGCCTCCATCGATATGATGTCGATTTAAAAAATTCTGTTATCTTTAAAAAATGACTGTCTGGATGGAGGCCGTAGGAGTCTCTGTTTCTGACGAAATTCGAATGATATATAGGAGAGATATAGGGATGAATATACATGGTGTTATTTTTCAAAATAATAAAAAAAATTGACAAAATTAGGTGGGGGCAGTCACATATGACCCTAAATATTTATGTAGTTTTTCTCCCTGCTAATTCTTCGTTTACTGATAAGTACAACAAGCCCTGCTATTTTCTCATTCTGCATGCGTAGAAGGTTTAGTTGTTAGCAGAGGATTGGACGATCATCAAACTTTTCTGCCATACCAAACATTGTCCTCAACGTGACATTAGAATGAAGAGATGTACTTTCCACGAGTATCGGAATCAGCCTATTTAAAGATCTGGCGATGGACGTCATGCTGATGCTTTATGAAAAAGACCATATCGATATATAGTAAGGTTTTAGAAATCGAATTTGAAATCAAATATATATCGGTTTTATTTTTTTATGTTCGGACCAATGGGTTGACTGGTCGAACCGGTGATGGCATCAATAGTTCAAAGAAATTGGATAAGATGGACCGCTATATTGTTGGTTTGATTCATACGGTTCAACCAGGTCGAAGCGAGTTAGACCAGTATATTATACAAATAAATATGAAAAATACTACATCATATCTTTCAAGGATTTGTTTATTTTTGTCCTTTCAACGTTTCCAATAGCACTTATACCCATATTTTTAATAAAATTGCATGTATCCTCTACATTTACAAAATTAATAGTAGTGGCCTTTTATTAGTGCACTTGTGCTTCCATTTTATACCAACATAAGGATAATATTGTGAATTTTTTAAGAAAAATATAAGAGCACAAGTGAAATTGCTTAAAATATTAAATAATAATCTTAAAACTATTTAAATTCTAATTAGCGACAAGTGTTGTTAATTTATTGCTTCTCATAGCATGACTATGACAACGTCTTCTTCATTTGTTATTGTTATAAGTGGACAACCTCATAAACAATGTGAGAAAAGAAAGAGGCAATGCTCATATGACAGGAAGAAAAAGGTGATAATAAGTCATCGTCACATGTGAAGGAGAAGAGATAAAGGCTACTATCTTATGGGTTAGAATGAGACTAGATTATGAATATTTATGAAAAAGTTGTATTTTGTTAATTTATTAGAAATTATTTTTTGTCAAGAAATGGATGGTTGAACCGATGGTTTGGTTCAATTGGTTCAACCGAGTTTACGCGATCCAACCGAATTTTGACCAATTTTTATTTTTTTGAATAAAAACTGAGTGATTGGACTGTTTTTCCTTCCATTCTTAATTTAACTGGTTCAATCGAATAACTCAATTCCATAGATATATATTACAGACCCACTTGAACAAAAACCGACGAAGATAGAAACTAATCGTTGACAGCTGACTCATCTGTTAAATTGAGGAATCTTGTTGTGGGGATTATTTAATTTGAAAATGTAATAATGGACCCATTTGTAGAATAACATGGAAAGCTATATTTAAATATGGTTTTCAAATCAAAAAATTATTCAAATTGTCCATCTATGTGTTTGATGTGATAACTTTCTCACATCCATCATGCCAAATTTTAAAATAGATTTGGCTCTCTGACAACATGTTATCATGTTATATGTTGACTTAGAATGATGGCAGGTCTTCAAAGATGTGACAATGGCATGTTTCTCTCGGGCTTGTTCATTTTCATACCAGGTGGCCCTCCTATTACTAGATTGTTCATTCATTTTGATGAGTTGCTCCTCCCACCTGCCATCGAGGTCGTTCTTTTTGTTGACATGTTCCCCTTCTCGCCATTGAACATATCACCTTCTCGTTCCTTCCATCTACCAACCCACCACTGCACATTGCCACTGTCGCATCAGCATTGCAATCGCCACCCTCTTGATTACTGATGAATATCCATTCATCACTCTTTATTCTTATATTTTAGCTATAAAAACCTATGCAAATGCATGTAGATATGTGTAAATAGGAATAATTAGCAAAAGCATGCATGTTTGTAAATACTTATAATTAGTATGTTTTTGTGCAAAAATAAAAGAATAAAGAAGAAAAAGAAAAAGAGGGAAATATTTAGAATAAATATTGAGCAACCTAACCCAAGGGAGGGCTCAGCATGGGCCTGACCGCATGAAAGCCAAGTAGAGGGAGATAGGGGCTCATGTGTATATATTTTTGTAAATAAATAAAATTATATTTTCCTCACCCAAAAATATGCTTGTATATATTGTGTATATATTTAGAAGATATTGAAAAGAAAATAAAAATTTGAAAATAAAAAATTCCAAAAATAACCCTTCACCTTGTACATAGACCATATTCCTATATTTATTTAACCTTATAAATAAATAAAATTATTTTCAAAACTTTTTGTAAATATTCTATGTATATATTGTAAATAAAATAAATAAAAAGAAACAAAACAAAAATCAAATAAAAATAACAAAAATTAAAATTTCAAAAATATATTGTACATATGCCATGTACATAGTTGTATATAACTATTTATTTCACCTATGTATATAAATAATAAAAATAAAATAAAAATAGCCTTTTATTCATCATTTTATTCTATAAATAAATAAAATATAAAATAGGAATAAAAATGTATAAAAATAACTAATTAAAAATCAAAATTAAAAACCCTATATTGTATATATACCTATGTATAGCTATACTATGTAAATACCTTATTTTTATTTCCAAAAATTAATTAAAAATCACCAAAAAAATAGAAAAAATTAAAACAAAAATATTTCATGTTTTGAGTTTTTAATAAATCGGTCATTTCCTATTTTATTTTGAATTTTTAAAGCATTTATGACGTGGCCTCTCCTGATTGGTCCACGGGGGATGTTGACCCCCCGGTCAACTCCCCCCCCTTGGACCACAGGATTGCGGATCTGCATTTGGACCCGACTTCTCGAATTTGTACCCGCTTGATCCGACTCCCGAATCCGCTAACCCCGAGCGCTAATCCGAGCCTGATCTTCCCTGATCCACGCCCGGAGGTTTGCATGGGGATCCGCGCTCCGAGCTTCACACCCGACTCCCATCTAGCCGGACCCCTAGTGGTATATAACCTGAGCTCCGCCGCACTTCATTTCCATCTTTGGCTCTCCACTCTCACTCCCGTGACCTCCATAGCGATCCCCGAGGTGACAGCTCGCGATTGCCCTTGTCGCAGCGAGGAGGAGGTGGCCGGACCACTGATCCGGCGACGTTGCGCCGCCGTGCTCCGCCCAGTGCAGGAGCTCGAGCCTCAGGCCTTGGCGACCTTCGAGGCAACGACCAGGAGCTGCCTAAGCTTAAGCACAGCCTTCCACTCCACCCAGGTAGCATCCTAGCTCGCCTATTTAGCGTAATTTCTAGTTTCCCCCAATTCGTAGCTCCGACGTATTCCGTTGATTCCGGCCATATCGTGTACCTTTTCGATCATCGGAACACTCAGTCACCTCCGCCATCCCTCGACGCACCTTCTCCGCCCCTTCACTCAACCCAGCTCGCACAGGAGCTGGGGTTCGAGCTCCACCGTCCTCCGCTCGCCGGAGCTCGCTCGTCCCGACCCACAGTTCACCCTCACGCCGCTTCTTCGGGTCGAGGCACTTTGCCCTCGACCCGCGAAGCTCTTGAGCTGTTTTGCAGGTCAAGAGGAGGCCATCTGAGGCCCCCTCACATCCAGGCCAGGAGCTCCCCTCCGTCGACCTCGCCGGAGCCCTTCCAGGGCTCGGCTGGGCCATCGGAGGCCACCACCAGCTGCGGGACGACATCGCCGACCTTCTCCGATCTTCGGAGGCAGCTGAGGAGGACCACAGTATGCGCACGAGGCCGGCGAAGCTCGCCGGCTGAGTGTTCTTCCAGTATCCTCCACCACCGTCCGATCGTCCTCAGAGCTCCAGTTCCAATCATCGTCGTCCATTCATCAAGGAGCAGCCACCGTCGGATCCTTTCGAGGGTAGATCTGGACCGTAGCGCAGAGGCAGAGGCACCAGCACCTGAGCACCGTTAGATCCTCCACGTGTCTCGTTCTGCGCCGTCGATCGGCCCACGGGCGGAAGGAGAGAAGCGCCAGCATCCCAGGACCGTCTGATCAGCTACGTGGCGCACATCCAGCCGTCGACGTAATAAGGGGTAAATTACCTTAGGCCCCCTTTTAGTTTCTGTTTTACGTGTCAGTCCTGTAAATATTTTATGCATTTTATTTACGTAGGGTAATTTGCACATTGGACCTCGTGCTTGTTTATATTTGCACTTATGCCCCTGTGTATGTGAGCCACGTGCTTCGTCACGTGCTTTGTCTGGGTTATTTGCAACTCTTATCCTGTAGTTCTGGAGGTTAATGATTGAATAGAAACTTTTTGGTAATTGCATATATGCCCCTGTGAGTGCTTTTATTCCGCATGTGCGCCTTTTAGTGGGTTAATTGCATAACCGTCCCTGGACTTTTTGGTACGAGTTACCAAAAGGTCCTAGGACTTGGTTTTTATTACCAGAAGGTCCCTGAGTGCCCCAGGCACGCGCCACGCGCGTGACTTGCTGGGTTATTTGCACCTGGACCCCCAGTTCTTCGGATATTTGCACTTAAGTCCCTGTGCACAGTGTCCCCTTTTGATTTTCGAATAAAATATCAAATCACCTCCAAATTCGATGAAAATTTGACACATGGCTCTTGCCATGTTGTAGGATTTTTGAGAATTTTTGAGGACATTTTTTATTTTATTTGTTATTTTTAAAAATTCAAAAACATCTATTTTAGCTACTGTCTAGGTTTAAAAATCCCAAAAAAATATAAAAATACCCCCAAAAATTCTAAAAAAATTAGTTACTGTTCTTTGTGGGTTGTTTGAATTTCTAGCCAATTTTGGCTATTTTTCATTGAGCAAAAACCCTAAAAATCTAAAAACACCTAAAAACTCATAAAAATTATAATAAATAATTTAAAAACCCAAAAACAATAATTTTGGTGCTCAAATTTTCCTTGTTTTCTCTAGTATACAGGAAAATTACCTCCAGATCCCTTTGAGATCCTTAAGTATTTTATTTTTGAATTTTGGGCCTGGCTGGACAGTACCTTGTCTTTTTAGCACTGTTTGATTTTTAGAAAATAAAATACACCTTATAAAAATCCCAAAAATTCACCAAAAACATTAAAAAACTTAAAAAACATAAAAACATTTTTTCTGGAATTTTTGTTTGATTTTTGATGCATTAAATAATTAGTTGAAGTTGGCTTGATTTTGTGTTTCTTCTATTTTCCTCACTTTTAAAAATCCAAAAAAATTATAAAAATTATTAAAAACCACTAAAAACATTTTCTTTTAGTTTATTTTCATTTTTACTACTTCGTAGGCCCTAGGCCAACCCGTGCTCCTTGTGTTCGACCCTGAGTGCTATACCAGGTTAATCTCATAGCTAGGCCGCTTTCTTTTGTGCTTGATTGATTTATTTGCTAGAGTGGTCTTATTTTTCTTGATACACCCATCCTCTGAGATCCGGGTCGCAACGACCCTTGTTTCATTACCTTCACCTGGGTCTTCGAGGGTTTTAGGGTTATCAGAATGGCGCCGTTGCCGGGGAGCACGGCTTAGTAGTATTTTTGTCTTTATTTTCGTTTTTGTTTTCGCGGTTTTTCGCGGCTCTTCGGAGTCCGCGGCTTTTCGCGGCTTTTGTATCTAGTTTCGTTTTGTTTTATTTTGTTTTATTTTGATTTTCTTTTATTTTTATTTTTGTTTTATATTGTGTGTTTATTTTATTTTTCATTTTTGCATATATACCCTGACTTGTATCTTTATTTCTTTTTCTTTTCATTTGATTATTTTTGCTGGTCTGACCACTCTTTTCTCTGTCTTGCGAGGGTCCGAGGACCGCGGAGGCGACTTTCGAGGAGCCGGTGCAGCCGAGGAACTTGGAGGCGGCTTCTTTCTCTACGAAGCCGCAGGAGAGAGCGAGAGAGAGAGAGAGAGAGTTGAGTGGGTGAGGTATTAGGATAGAATTTTCATTTATTCATTATTATTGTAATAATACAGGGACTTGAACTCTTGGACTTGGACACTTGTGACCGTAGCGGGTCTGTTTCGCCGAGCACCGGTGTGCTCGGGGGACCCATTAGGACCTCGCGGTTTTTCGCGGTTTTTCGCGGCTTTTCTTTTTCTTTCTTACTGTCATTTTCCGGTTTTCTTCGCGGTTTTTGTCGAGCCCCTAGATTTAGGACTTTCTGGTGATTGTGACGTAATTAAGTAGGATCCACACACCTTAATTGCATATCTGTTCCTATAGATCGTAATTGGACCTACTTAAAATAAATAATAAAAATAACCGACTCACTAGCCTCCGTAGCCTACGTGCCGTAGCTCGTCCTGTAAAGCGCTTACTCCTACCCCCGATTTGTCGGGCAGGGGAGGGACGGGCCAAGACCGGACCCTTTGGCTTGGAGGTCGGTGACCGGTTAGACGGTTCTTCGCTAGAAGTTGCTCGTCTAGGACTCGGCTTCCCGCTGCATCATTTAGCTTAGTTTAAATTCTATCTTTATTTTATGCGCGGATCATTTTGCATGTAGAGAGCTGGAGCAAGGTACGCATTTCTGACTTTGCATGCATCATTGATTTCTCGTGCATCGGCTTTTTCGACTTCTCCCCCTGTTTTGGACTTAATAATCAGGAGAATCGAAAAATTCGTTAGGCGTTCTGTTTGCTTTGAAAAATACCTAAAAAGTGTAACCATAAAATTGGGACTGCTAAGATTATTGACCTTAAAACTCGCTCACCCTAAAAATTTTGTCTTGGGGAGAGCAACCCCCTCATTGCTTGGTTTGTATGCGCGAGAGAGTGACCCGCACCCTAGGTAGAGCCCCCCGTTGCTAAACCCGACTGATTACCGACTCCTCCGTGCGGGCCAGTCGGTTGGGGTTAGCAGCGGATATCCCAACAGGTCACGTAAGCGCTCTGATATCTTGAGTGTTCACCAAAATAAAATCGACAAGATAATTTGACCGAACTTTTACGGTCTTCAGCTCGCGTTGCGTTGGTGAACCGGGGGTTTGTTTTTAGATCATAATTTTTCCATATCTCATCTGCCCTACTCGCCAGATCAAGATGATGGGTAGACGATCTCTTAGGCAGCCTCTGGCTGCACCGCTTTCGGGCGCGTCTACCTCATCATCTAGGTTGGCTCGCGAGAGCTCAGACCCGCTCTCCGAGCCCGAGTACGACTCCACCTTGTTCCCCCTCGATCCCCTTTCTGACCGTCCTGAGAGACACGAGCCCGAGGAGAGACTGATACATTTGACGGCACCTGAGTTGGGCTCATTTGATTTTGCAGACGTCGAGATGGCCGGAGCAGGCAGTTCTGATGATCACTCCCGTCGACCAGAGCACATTGTACTAGACCAGGGAGCGATCAACTCCACCCTGATCGCATCACTCGATACAGTTCAGCAGCAGCTCCGCGATCAGGGAGCATTCATGATAGAGATGAGGAGAGAGTTGGAGAGGCTCAGAGCAGAGCGAGATGCGCAGAGCGAGCCCGAGGAGATCCCGGATGCAGATGCACAGGCACGAGCCGCAGCAGCAGCAGCCGCGGCCGCCGCCGCAGCGGCAGCAGCCGCAGGAGGAGCAGGACCACCTAGACCGATGCGGGAGTTGCACAACCCCGGATCTACACTGATGCACCATTGGGTTGTGGTTCCGGCGATCGTGGGGGACTTCAAGTTCCCCCCGAACACCTTGCAGATGCTTCCTCGGTTCCATGGACTTGCTACAGAGGAGCCCCACCTCCACCTCCAGGATTTTTTGATGATATGCAGCACTGTCCACGACAGACATGTGGACCAGGACACGATCAGGATGATCGCCTTCCCCTTTTCACTGGCAGATAGAGCAGCCACCTGGCTGAAGCACTTGGGGAGGTTTGTCTATACCTAGGAGCAGCTCCGCACCGAGTACTTGAACAAGTACTATCCACTCGGGCGGACGGATGCAGTGAGGGCCCTGATTAGTAACTTCTCCATGTTCCCCAACGAGCAGTTTCACGAGGCTTGGGAGAGGTTCAGAGAGCTCCTCGACAGATGCCCGCACCACGACATCACGAAGCCGAACCTAGTTCAGAGCTTCTTCAGTGGGTTGTCACCAGAGCTACAGGGCCTGGTGAATGCTTCTTGTGGCGGGTCCTACTTCGCCAAGGACCACGACCAGATCTGGGCTATTTTTGAGGAGATGGCAGAGAACTACATGGTGATGTCCCAGACCCGGCTCTACACTCAGAAGACCCAGCCACATCAGCCAGGGCTCGTGCAGTACCAGAGGATAGCACGGGTAGATGCAGGTCCTTCCAGTTCGTCCGCAGCAGCAGCAGCAGAGTCATCAGCTGCAGACATGGGTATCATCAGCGAGAAGTTGGACCGCATGGAGCTGATCGAGAAGAAGCAGTGCCAGAGTATCACGCAGATGGAGCAGATGGCACAGGTCTTGAGCGACATGAAGACACAGCTCATGTGTCTCCAGGAGGCACAGACGGCTTCTCAGCCCCGTCTTCAGTCGCGAGGCGACACCGGCAGCAGCAGCAGCTCGTCCCAGCGCTCCAGCACTCCAGTGCAGCCTAGACAGGTTCACCTTGTACAGGCGGAGCCGTACCAGCAGCCGCAGCCCACCTACCAGTCCCCACCATCTCCAGAGATGCAGATGGTGGTATACCAGCCGGACCAGCCTCTGGCAGTACTCCCGCCAGCCCCCTTCGATGCCGAGCCGTTGATGGATGTCAACGGGATTTGGTACGACCGTCCCCAGCCTGGGATCCGACGAGACCATCCCGGATTCAGGTGGGGGAGTGGTGGTGGTGCCCAGCCCCAGCAGCAGCCGTCAGGACAGGGAGGGAAGTACTCCCAGCAGAGAGACCAGCACCCGCCGCAGCAGCAGCCCCCAGCATATCACCAGCAGTCATCCTACGGTCCTCGTCCCTATCAGCAGCAGGGACAGTCTTGGAGACGTGAGCAGCAGGCTCACCAGGGATACCAGCAGCACCCTCCATCCTACCCCTCTTACCCACAGCAGTTCCAGCAGCCTCACCCACAGAGAGGCCACCCGTCGGGCTCCCACGAGAGCCCCGCCTTGGATGACATCGCTCGCCTCCTCACGGACCAGTAGGCTACATTCCGACGGGAGATGGACGAGTTTCGCCAGGAGATGCGGGACCTGGTGAGAGGGAAGGCCGCCATACCAGCCCAGATAGAGCCCAATCCGAACAGCCTCAAGAGGAAGTCTGAGCAGGTAGTACCTACTGAGTTAGCCACTCCTAGTGACCCATTTGATGATACTTCTTCGGATCTATTTGATGCTGATTTTGTCACACTTAGGAGCGGTAGGACCCCAGCAGGCGGCGGCGCCTCATCTGAGCACCATCCCGAGGCGCCACAGGAGGAGGAGGAGAGCGGTACTGAGGTCGCTCCAGATGATGACGGTGGTACTGAGGCCACCAAGGATGCTGATCCCACCGGCGGTACTGAGGCCGCCGCTTCACCAGATCTAGGAGGTGGTACTGATGCCACCCATTCATCCGAGCCAGCCAGCGGTACTGATGCCGCACGACGTCTACCTTCAGCAGCAGCAGAGCAGCCAGCCCGTGGTGGTACTGAGGCCACCGGTGTTTGTAGAGACAGAGATGTTGTTTTTCCCCGTGTTCATGTATCTCAGAACTCTGCTATTAATAAAGGAAAAGGTTTACTTTCTTCTGGTCCCACTGTGGTGTATGATGTATGTGTGGATCCGGTCCTTGAACCATCTAGACCTTTTCCTAGTCCTTCATCTGAGAAGGACCCAGTGATCCCCTTCCCTGGAGCCCTTCAGATGGGAAAGGGGAAGAAAAATGATCCAAGAAAGAGAGAGCTTGAGGAGTTCAGCCAGAGCATGATTGATCGATTCCATATCCAGCTGACCCTCCAGGAGGCTTTGCAGCACATCCCCCTTCTCCAGCGATCTTTGAGAGAGAGGACTACAGTTAGGAGGAGGAGGAGGAACCACACTTCATAGATACATGTGCTGACCAAAGCCACGTGCTTTGCAATCCAGAACCGACTGCCAGCCAAGAGGCCAGATTCAGGGGCCCCGTATGTCAGATGCCAGATTAGTGAGCAGTGGTTCGACCGTACTCTTCTAGATAGCGGATCATCGATTAACCTTCTTCCGGCAGCCCTTCTCGACCGCTTCGAGTTGGGCACTCTTCGACAGAGCAGGACAGTCCTTCAGTTCGCTGATCGATCTGTTAAGAGGCCGAAGGGGTTATTACGAGACGTTATCGTCACGATTCAGGGCCTGCAATTCCCCGTGGACTTCGTAGTGTTGGACATGGAGATCCCTGAGTCAGTGGCCGATACCCCCATCATCCTTGGTCGTCCGTTCTTGGCCACAGCCAAGGCGGTGACTGATCATGATAGCGGGAAGGTGTGCTTTCGCGTCCAGGGCGAGAGTATACAAATAGAGACGGTCGAGGACTATAGAGCCAGATTCAGATCCCGCTCAGATGCGAGTACCGACTCCGAGCAGCTGACAGACGCAGAGCCAGACATCCACCAGGACTGTGATTTTGTGATCACAGATGATGAGGCAGCTTGGGCAGACCTTGAGACACAGACCACCCTCTCACTTTCAGACACAACTGATGCAGAGATGACAGCAGAGGAGAGTCTGGAGAGCACAGACCTGGTTCAGGATACCATTGAGGCAGCAGAGCCGGTCCTTGATCGCAGCACGATGATTAGTGATGGTGGTGCTGAGGCCACCTTGTTTTCCGGTGGTACTGATGCCACCGTTTCTGATACAGATCCCTCGGATTCAGAGTCTGATTGGGCCGATTGCTATGATCAGATGCCGGACCTGAGTCCATCTGAGCCTATTGATGAGGAGGAGGTAGATGCAGAGCAGGGCAGAGACAGTGCAGTAGTGCAGCCTTCTCCCGATCCAGTTTGCGAGAGTATGCTTTCACTTTCCCAGGCAGATTTGGCCGACCTTGCAGCTTTCACTCAGTTTCTTCCACAGCCAGATTTGCCGGCACCCAGCATTCCAGAGCTGAAGCCGCTCCCTACTTCGCTGAAGTATCGATTCCTTGCGGGCGATCCAGAGATGTACCCAGTCATCATCTCCGCCGAGTTGACTGGAGAGCATGAATCCCGTTTGATGGGGGTTCTTGAAAAGAACCGCAAGGCGATCGGATGGAGCGTAGCAGATCTCCATGGGATTAGTCCATCAGTGTGCTCCCACCATATCTATCTCGAGGAGGGGGCGAAGCCGTCGCGTGAGTTCCAGCGGCGTCTGAACCCCAACATGAGAGAGGTTGTGATGAAGGAAATATCAAAGTGGTGGGGTGCAGGTTTTATTTATCCCATTTCTGACTCCAAGTGGGTCAGCCCCTTGCATGTGGTGCCCAAGAAAACGGGCATCACGACTGTGATCAGTGAGTCGGGAGAGGAGATTGCTACACGAGTACCCACCTCTTGGAGGGTTTGTGTTGACTACAGGAGACTCAACCAAGCCACCAAGAATGACCATTTCCCCCTGCCTTTTATTGACCAGATTATTGAGAGACTGGCAGGGAAGAGCCATTATTGCTTCCTAGATGGGTACTCGGGCTACAACCAAGTGGCCATCGCTCCTGAGGATCAGGAGAAGACCACCTTTACCTGTCCCTTCGGCACATACGCTTTTCGACGCATGCCATTTGGGCTATGCAACGCCCCTGTGACTTTTCAGAGGTGCATGCTGTCGATCTTCTCGGACATGGTAGGGGAGTGCTTGGAGGTCTTCATGGATGATTTCTCGATCTACGGCGACGGATTTGATTCTTGTCTTGACTGCCTAGATCGAGTACTTCAGCGATGTATTGAGTATCACTTGGTGCTATCTTGGGAGAAGAGTCACTTCATGGTGACTCAAGGGACGGTGCTTGGCCACATCATCTCCAACAGGGGCATGGAGGTTGATCCGGCCAAGGTTGATGTCATTAGAAAACTCGCACCGCCGTCTAATTTGAGGCAGTTACGGTCATTTCTGGGGCACGTTGGATTTTATAGGAGATTTATTCAGGATTTCAGCAGGATTGCCCGGCCGTTGACTGACCTCTTGACGAAAGACACCGAGTTCCTTGTCGATGACAAGTGCCTTTCGTCGTTTGCTACTCTCCAGCAGTGTGTTATTGAGGCTCCTGTCCTCCAGCCGCCTGATTGGTCTCTCCCATTCGAGATCATGACGGACGCCTCCGATTTTGCCGTAGGGGAAGTGCTGGGACAGAGGAGGGATGGAGTACCATTTGCTATACACTATGCTAGCCGCACATTGGATTCCGCCCAGCGGAATTATACAGTCACAGAGAAGGAGATGCTAGCCGTAGTGTTTGCCCTGGATAAGTTTAGATCATATATCATCGGATCTAGAGTGACTTTGTTTACAGATCACATCGCCATCAGGTACCTCATGGCAAAGAAGGATGCCAAGGCCAGACTGACTAGATGGATCCTTCTACTCCAGGAGTTCGACATTGAGATTAAGGATAAGCCTGGAGTCAAGAATGTGGTGGCGGATCATCTCTCCCGATTAGAGCAGCCTGAGGATTCTGAGCAGATTGATCCTATTAGAGATACCTTCCCAGATGAGGCGATCCTTGCTATCGCCTCACTCCCTTGGTATGCCGATATTGTGAACTTTCTCGTTGCTGGGAAAGTCCCACAAGATTGGCCCATGCAGAGGCTTGAGACCTTCCTAGCGAAGGCCAAGTCTTACCATTGGGAGGATCCCATCCTTTACCACGAAGGAGGGGATAGCGTCTGGCGTCGGTGTATTCCTCAGGAGGAACACCATAGCGTCCTCACTTACTGCCACAAGCTTGAGGCAGGAGGACATCATTCTGGGAGGAGAACGGCACATAAGGGGGGTGTGTATAGGGGGGTGTGTATATATTTCATATATACTTTAGCCATAACTCGTACTTTGTGTGAGTGTGTTAAGAAATAAAAATGGCTAAAAACCACAAAAATTAAAAATTTTCATAATCTTCTTTTATTTGCACATACATAGCTAGTGTACAAATTATTTGTGTAAAAAAGATTTCAAAAATCTTTTGTGTGTAAAGCTTGTGTAAATATTTTGGTATCAAAATTATGCATATAGTACAAAATTTTTCTAAAATGTTTTGAAAATCAAAAGTTTGCAAAAATCTTGTGTAAATGTGTGTAAATATCTTTTTGCAAAACCTGCACTTCATGCATCATCATTCATGATTTCAAAACATTTTTCAAAAATTTTGCATGATTGTAAAATAGTGTGTAAATATGCATCTTTTTGTACATATGTATATAGTTTTTCTTGGATGATAGTTGACATTTAAACTAGCCTGGAATCAAATTGAGAAATGGAGCTTGACTAAGATCTTAATCCACCTAATTCTAAGAGGAACCTTATAGGGCTTAGGTTTAAGGCTTTTCAGGTCCATGGTGACTTAATTCTTTGAGTCTACTAGGCTATGATCACATGTCATCTCAATGAGCCTAAGTAGAGCACTTAACAACAACACATGACTCATATAGATTATGGCTTTACTTGGACAACCGCACTATGCACCGAGCTCTCTACGGATGAGGTGGTGAGGAGGCAGTCTTCCTTGGCTTGGGGTAGCATATGAGGGTAGTACTTCTAGGCGGAACCTCTCTTCTTCTTATAGTGAAGGAAGTGCGTCTCAACTTGGTCTGGTTGCCATGAAGTCTAACGACGGGAGTTGTGGGTTGCAATAAAGCTTCAAAAGAGGGATAGTCTACTGGCTCAAGAGGAAAAACTCCTTGTATATATGCTGCACATGTACATGTTGTATAGATGCACTCGAAAAAAAATGCAAAAAGAAAAGAACTCCAAAAAAGTGGTGGGTCTGAGAGAAAATGATAATCTCACCGGAGTATGTATATAAGTGCAATAAGCAAAGCTTGGTTTCATGATCCATCTGTTGTAGCTTGCAGCAGGGAGACTTGGCTACACTGGTCAAGCTCCCAAGGGTACTTGGCTACACTGGCCTTGACCCATTCTCTTCTTCCCCCTCTTCTTGAGCCGGTTGTACTTGAA
This sequence comes from Ottelia alismoides, assembly GCA_037367405.1. NCBI lineage: Eukaryota > Viridiplantae > Streptophyta > Magnoliopsida > Alismatales > Hydrocharitaceae > Ottelia > Ottelia alismoides. The sequence continues at coordinate 305,529 of JAZKJV010009153.1, read as the reverse complement.
CTTAGAAGGGAATACCCCGCTCCTCGAGGAAAGAGTGGCCAGATTGAGGTCATAGAGTTACCTTGTTGGGGAGGGTTGTCAAGTTGCCATTTCTGAGGTGGAGAGCTTAGACCTCACTTTCACAGGACAAGGAAAGATTCATGGTCTTCAGGGTTTGTGATTGATGACTTGTTCTGATCTGGAGCATTGAGGAGTCTTGGTTATAGAATAGTGGAACTTAGAGGCTGTTAGGTTTTAAGCTTGAGTCTAAATAAGGTTCCGACACATTAATAATCCAAAGATCTGATTAAGCTCCATACCTCAATTTAATGAAGGCAAGTTTAACAATCAACCTTGATCCATGTACATTCTCTTTTTCTCTTTCTTTCTTTCTTTTTCACTTCTTCTTCAGATAAGTGTTTGCTAAGGGACTAGCAAAGTATAGTATAGGGGGGTGATGAATACCCATTCATCACTCTTTATTCTTATATTTAGCTACAAAAACCTATGCAAATGCATGTAGATATGTGTAAATAGGAATAATTAGCAAAAGCATGCATGTTTGTAAATACTTATAATTAGCATGTTTTTGTGCAAAAATAAAAGAATAAAGAAGAAAAAGAAAAAGAGGGAAATATTTAGAATAAATATTGAGCAACCTAACCCAAGGGAGGGCTCAGCATGGGCCTGACCGCATGAAAGCCAAGTAGAGGGAGATAGGAGCTCATGTGTATATATTTTTGTAAATAAATAAAATTATATTTTCCTCACCCAAAAATATGCTTGTATATATTGTGTATATATTTAGAAGATATTGAAAACAAAATAAAAATTTGAAAATAAAAAATTCCAAAAATAACCCTTCACCTTGTACATAGACCATATTCCTATATTTATTTAACCTTATAAATAAATAAAATTATTTTCAAAACTTTTTGTAAATATTCTATGTATATATTGTAAATAAAATAAATAAAAAGAAACAAAACAAAAATCAAATAAAAATAACAAAAATTAAAATTTCAAAAATATATTGTACATATGCCATGTACATAGTTGTATATAACTATTTATTTCACCTATGTATATAAATAATAAAAATAAAATAAAAATAGCCTTTTATTCCTCATTTTATTCTATAAATAAATAAAATATAAAATAGGAATAAAAATGTATAAAAATAACTAATTAAAAATCAAAATTAAAAACCCTATATTGTATATATACCTATGTATAGCTATACTATGTAAATACCTTATTTTTATTTCCAAAAATTAATTAAAAATCACCAAAAAATAGAAAAAATTAAAACAAAAATATTTCATGTTTTGAGTTTTTAATAAATCGGCCATTTCCTATTTTATTTTGAATTTTTAAAGCATTTATGACGTGGCCTCTCCTGATTGGTCCACGGGGGATGTTGACCCCCCGGTCAACTCCCCCCTTGGACCACAGGATTGCGGATCTGCATTTGGACCCGACTTCTCGAATTTGTACCCGCTTGATCCGACTCCCGAATCCGCTAACCCCGGGCGCTAATCCGAGCCTGATCTTCCCTGATCCACGCCCGGAGGTTTGCATGGGGATCCGCGCTCCGAGCTTCACACCCGACTCCCATCTAGCCGGACCCCTAGTGGTATATAACCTGAGCTCCGCCGCACTTCATTTCCATCTTTGGCTCTCCACTCTCACTCCCGTGACCTCCATAGCGATCCCCGAGGTGACAACTCGCGATTGCCCTTGTCGCAGCGAGGAGGAGGTGGCCGGACCACTGATCCGGCGACGTTGCGCCGCCGTGCTCCGCCCAGTGCAGGAGCTCGAGCCTCAGGCCTTGGCGACCTTCGAGGCAACGACCAGGAGCTGCCTAAGCTTAAGCACAGCCTTCCACTCCACCCAGGTAGCATCCTAGCTCGCCTATTTAGCGTAATTTCTAGTTTCCCCCAATTCGTAGCTCCGACGTATTCCGTTGATTCCGGCCATATCGTGTACCTTTTCGATCATCGGAACACTCAGTCACCTCCGCCATCCCTCGACGCACCTTCTCCGCCCCTTCACTCAACCCAGCTCGCACAGGAGCTGGGGTTCGAGCTCCACCGTCCTCCGCTCGCCGGAGCTCGCTCGTCCCGACCCACAGTTCACCCTCACGCCGCTTCTTCGGGTCGAGGCACTTTGCCCTCGACCCGCGAAGCTCTTGAGCTGTTTTGCAGGTCAAGAGGAGGCCATCTGAGGCCCCCTCACATCCAGGCCAGGAGCTCCCCTCCGTCGACCTCGCCGGAGCCCTTCCAGGGCTCGGCTGAGCCATCGGAGGCCACCACCAGCTGCAGGACGACATCGCCGACCTTCTCCGATCTTCGGAGGCAGCTGAGGAGGACCACAGTACGCGCACGAGGCCGGCGAAGCTCGCCGGCTGAGTGTTCTTCCAGTATCCTCCACCACCGTCCGATCGTCCTCAGAGCTCCAGTTCCAATCATTGCCGTCCATTCATCAAGGAGCAGCCACCGTCGGATCCTTTCGAGGGTAGATCTGGACCGTAGCGCAGAGGCAGAGGCACCAGCACCTGAGCACCGTTAGATCCTCCACGTGTCTCGTTCTGCGCCGTCGATCGGCCCACGGGCGGAAGGAGAGAAGCGCCAGCATCCCAGGACCGTCCGATCAGCTACGTGGCGCACATCCAGCCGTCGACGTAATAAGGGGTAAATTACCTTAGGCCCCCTTTTAGTTTCTGTTTTACGTGTCAGTCCTGTAAATATTTTATGCATTTTATTTACGTAGGGTAATTTGCACATTGGACCTCGTGCTTGTTTATATTTGCACTTATGCCCCTGTGTATGTGAGCCACGTGCTTCGTCACGTGCTTTGTCTGGGTTATTTGCAACTCTTATCCTGTAGTTCTGGAGGTTAATGATTGAATAGAAACTTTTTGGTAATTGCATATATGCCCCTGTGAGTGCTTTTATTCCGCATGTGCGCCTTTTAGTGGGTTAATTGCATAACCGTCCCTGTACTTTTTGGTACGAGTTACCAAAAGGTCCTAGGACTTGGTTTTTATTACCAGAAGGTCCCTGAGTGCCCCAGGCACGCGCCACGCGCGTGACTTGCTGGGTTATTTGCACCTAGACCCCCAGTTCTTCGGATATTTGCACTTAAGTCCCTATGCACAGTGTCCCCTTTTGATTTTCGAATAAAATATCAAATCACCTCCAAATTCGATGAAAATTTGACACATGGCTCCTGCCATGTTGTAGGATTTTTGAGAATTTTTGAGGACATTTTTTATTTTATTTGTTATTTTTAAAAATTCAAAAACATCTATTTTAGCTACTGTCTAGGTTTAAAAATCCCAAAAAAATATAAAAACACCCCCAAAAATTCTAAAAAAAATAGTTACTGTTCTTTGTGGTTGTTTGAATTTCTAGCCAATTTTGGCTATTTTTCATTGAGCAAAAACCCCAAAAATCTAAAAACACCTAAAAACTCATAAAAATTATAATAAATAATTTAAAAACCCAAAAACAATAATTTTGGTGCTCAAATTTTCCTTGTTTTCTCTAGTATACAGGAAAATTACCTCCAGGTCCCTTTGAGATCCTTAAGTATTTTATTTTTGGATTTTGGGCCTGGCTGGACAGTACCTTGTCTTTTTAGCACTGTTTGATTTTTAGAAAATAAAATACACCTTATAAAAATCCCAAAAATTCACCAAAAACATTAAAAAACCTAAAAAACATAAAAACATTTTTTCTGGAATTTTTGTTTGATTTTTGATGCATTAAATAATTAGTTGAAGTTGGCTTGATTTTGTGTTTCTTCTATTTTCCTCACTTTTAAAAATCCAAAAAAATTATAAAAATTATTAAAAACCACTAAAAACATTTTCTTTTAGTTTATTTTCATTTTTACTACTTCGTAGGCCCTAGGCCAATCCGTGCTTCTTGTGTTCGACCCTGGGTGCTATACCAGGTTAATCTCATAGCTAGGCCGCTTTCTTTTGTGCTTGATTGATTTATTTGCTAGAGCGGTCTTATTTTTCTTGATACACCCATCCTCTGAGATCCGGGTCGCAACGACCCTTGTTTCATTACCTTCACCCGGGTCTTCGAGGGTTTTAGGGTTATCAATTACCCCCTAGAGTGATTTCCCAGAATGGAGAGAGATAAAGAAATATCTCCCATTCTGGGTACGTATTCAAAAAAATTCCCAATATGGTGATATATCGGTAAATGGTTTGCTGCGCGCCTATGTGGCGCAGCAAACCATTTGCCGTGTCTACGTGGATGGGGCGGCAAACGGTTTGCCGTGCCCAGTGGCACGGTCTACGAGGGCGCGGTCTTCGGCGCTGAAGACGGGACGGGTGCGCCAGACCCGGTCGGCGACCCGCCATACACGGCAATCCATTTGCCGTGCCGCGGCAAATGGTTTGCCGCTGGCCGTAGTATAAATATGCGGCCGCGGCTCCCCTCTCCCTCACACAGCCCCTCTCCCATTTCATTCCTCTTCCAACCTTCCCTTCCCATTCTCTCCATCCGATCTCTTTCAACCCAAGGTATGTTTTTTATTTCTTTCCTAAATAATGTTAATTTATAGTTTAATCTATTCACTCATTTTTATGTTAAAAAAATAATTAATTTTAGGAATTGTGTTATATTAATTAGATGCATCATTTTGTGTAGTTAAACTTGTTTGTCATAGTTTAGATACTTAATATGTGTAGTGTTTGCCTTATAATGTTTCCTAACATTTACACTTTGCCGTATAATGTTTTCCAAACCTTGCACTTAGATGGTTGAACAAGTGCTATAATGTTTCCTAAACTCATTAGATTGTAGTCAATATGACTAGAAACTCAACATTTACCTTATAGTAGTAAAATGCTTTTTTATTCACTAGATTCTTTATTTTCCCTATACATTAGATTCAAAATTGTAGACACATAGTACCAAAATTGGATTTTAAAGTTTAGACTAATAAATAATGTTAGTAATAAATAATGTATATAATGTTGTTTAGTAATAAGTAATGTATGCTAGAAATAATTAAGTAATGTATTAGTAATTAAGAATGAATATAATGTGTATTAGTAATATTAAATTTAAATATTAAATAATGTTTATTAGTAATAACTAATTTAGATTTGTAATAAAGTAATGTATGTTTGTAATAAGTAATCCTTATTAGTAATAAATGATGTATAAAATGTGTATTAGTAATAATAAAATTAAAATTAAATAATGTTTGTTAGTAATAAGTAATTTATATTAGTAGTAAGTAATGTATATTAGTAATAATTAATGTATATTAGTTAAAAATTACGTATATAATGTGTATTAGTAATAATAAAATTAAATATTAAATAATGTTTATTATTAATAACTAATTTAGATTAGTAATAAATAATGTATGTCTGTAATAAATAATGCATATTAGTATTAAATAATGTATATAATGTGTATTAGTAATAATGAATGATTATAATAATATAGATTAAGAGTCCTAAGTAATCTAAATTATATTTAAATGAAATAATATTATTAAATAATAATTATAATATAGATTAGTAATAAATAATGATTATAATTATAATATAATAATAATTAGTAATAAATAATGATTATAATGATTATAATAATGTAGATTAAGATTCCTAAATACCATAGATTTTATTTAAATGATGTAGTGTTATTAAATTAAAAATTTAAATATTAATTAATTATAATGATTATAATAATATAGATTAAGATTCGTAATTAATATAGATTATAATTAAATGAAATAGTGTTATTAAATAAAAAATTAAAAATTAATTAATTATAATGATTATAATAATGTAGATTAAGATTCCTAAATACCATAGATTTTAGTTAAATGATGTAGTGTTATTAAATTAAAAAGTAAATATTAAATAATTATAATGATTATAATAATATAGATTAAGATTCCTAAATACCATAGATTTAATTTAAATGATGTAGTGTTTTTAAATAAAAAAATAAATATTAATTAATTATAATGATTATAATAATATATATTAAGATTCCTAAATAATATAGATTATAATTAAATGAAATAGTGCTATTAAATAAAAAATTAAATATTTATTAATTATAATGATTATAATAATATAGATTAAGATTCCTAATTAAACTTAAACTACTTTTTACAATTAGGAATTTATTAGAACTTCATTTTTTGTAGATAAAAATGGCATTAACTTTTAGTTGTGAATAGGAAATGGGTGATGTCGCTGCCCTTTATGTGTTCTGGGGCGGGAGAGTAATCAACATAGACTCTGAGGTCGGTTACGAAGGCGGTAAGAGTGATATGATCGGAGTACCTGTATCATGTAGCTACAATGATTTGCTAGCTTACATATACAGTCTTACGGGATATACACCCGACCTGTTCGAGATAACTGTGACCTGCAAGTGGCCCACCAATGCAAGTTCATTCTGTCCAATTGTTATTGGATCGGATAAAATAACGAAGTTGATGTTGCAAGTATGTCGACAACTGGGGATGATGGAACTATTAATAGAGGCGGTAGAGATTCCTTCACAACAACGAGACGTGGGATCGTCATCGATGCAAGGTTTTGACCTTAATGTATCTCTTTACGATGAAGTTGACGAACATGATGAGAATGAAAATAATGAACAAGATGAAGTCCTGCACGAGGTCGAAGAGGAAGACGACGATGAAGAGGGAGAGGAACAGGAAGAGGAAGAAGAAGATGATGAGGATGAAGAAAACTCCATGAGCAGAAGTAGTCATAGAGTGGGAGTCTTAACCGATCATGGTCAAGAGTCTCTTCTTAATTCGATATATCAGGAACCTATTTTCGATCCACCAGTAGACTATGGGATGGATTTAGACACGATGGAGGATCTTCCAGACTTCTTTGGATCAGATGATTGGATATTCGGCATATTTGCAGAGGAGATGCCCTTTTTAAATGAAGTTGCAGAGCCAACATCCGAGGGCGCATCCGGTAAAGAGTTTTGGTTGAATCGTGCCTTCGACTCGAAGGCATCATTAGTGGACGAGTTAACTACTTGGAGCATGGCAAAGCACGTCCAGTTCAAGGTGGATGCATCGAAGAGCTCCCAGTATACCGCACGTTGCATCTTCAATGATTGTGGATGGAGGTTGCATGCATCGTACAACAGTCACCGAGATAATTGGGTTGTACGTAGCTATCGTGCGGAACACACTTGTCGCAATGCAATATTACTTGTGGACAATCGAACATGCACTGCGAAATTTGTTGGAAGATTTATTCTTGCTACTCTACGGTCCAACTTAACTCTTACACCAAGCGTCATCCAGTCACTTGTTCAAGACAGATACAAAGTGCACATTTCTTATAAGAAAGCATGGAATGGGAAGCGACGGGCAATGGAAAAGATTTTTGGAGATGCTGTCGGGTCATAAGCGGACATCCGCCGATTCATGTGGTTGATGAGGCACTGCAATCCCGGTTCATTCTATGAGTTCGAACATCGACCGGCTATTCATCCCAAAACAGGGGCTCCTGTAGAAGGCAGGCATGCCTTCTTTCGTTTGTTCTGGGCTTTTGCTCCATCAATACAAGGTTTTGCACACTGTCGGCCAGTACTGAGTATTGATGCCGCACATCTGTGGGGAAAATATAAAGGGCACATCTTAGCAGCTACATCCGTTGATGCCAATGGACACCTCTTCCCAATTGCTTTTGCAGTTGTTGAGGGTGAAACTTTAGACTCGTGGGGATTTTTCCTCCATAAACTGTCTGGTATCATTGATCGTGAAGGGATATGCTTCATTAGTGACCGATTCGCAGGCCTAAGGAACTTGCTTCCGCAACATTTTCCTCCTGAAAGAGGCCACTGCCATCGTTTTTGCCTTCGTCACATGCAAGCCAACATGCACCGAGCCGGACACACCAACAAATGGATCCAGAAAAAATTCTACAGCGCAGGTGCCGTTACCAGCAAGTTTGAGCACGAGAAGATTCTGCATCAAATCCGTACAGCGGACTCGGAGGCGTACGACTGGATATTGAGGCAAGAAGGTGGGGATCGTCGATATTGGGCATGCACATACGATGAGGGTCGCCGATGGGGTCTGACCACAACAAACCTCTCTGAAAGTTTCAACAGTGTTCTTAGAGGAATACGTGGTCTACCGGTGCTAACACTTGTCTTGGCTGTCTTTTATCGCCTCAACACATACTTCGTGGAAAGACGTAAGTTTGGTGATCGGATGACAGGTCACCTTATGCCGCGATATGAGAAATTAACAGATGGACTTGTACAATCCGCGCGTGGTCTACTGGTCGAGCAATTCACACTTACGGATTTCGAAGTGCGTGCACCTGAGGGAAATTATACCGTTAAAATGAACGGTCAGCATTCATTATGTACATGTGGTTACATGCAAGCTATGGGGATAATTTGCCCTCACATAATTGTCGTTTGTGGGAACGTGAATGTCAGTACAGAGCATGTGAAGCTTTGTTCAGATTTTTATACATCAAGTGCATTCCGGGCCACATACTCAGCTGCCTTCGTTCCGATCCCCGACAGACGGTTCTGGCCACCATTAGAGCCATCACCCTTATTGCACCCCAATGTTGTTCCTACGCCTGGTCGACCTAGGAGACGACGACTTCGCGGTAGCATGGATGAAATGGGAACTGTTCAAGTAAGATGTAGTCAATGTAAGGAGCATGGTCACAACAAAACAACTTGTGACAGAAGGCACCGCTGATTTCTCTTTACTTTTTAATGTAAATGATTGCGACCTCTTATCCGCTGCTCCTTTCTAGTGATATTGTTAATTTCTTATCTTGATGCATATTGTCCTGATGTTGTCAATTACAAAAATTGGTTTGTAGATAATCATTTCCTTCATTTTATAAAGTGTTATACTTGTCTAGCATAGAGATGGAGGATTTTGCAGGACCTGCCGATGCATCGGTACTAACTAGGCTACATGCCTCAGATGCAGCAGATGGGTTCCGCACTACCACCATTTGACTTGCTTTCCACACAGGAAGCTCAGCCCTCTCAAGCACATCAATTCTTCTGGCACATGGGGCCAAGTCAGAGCCAGCCCTCTTTCGTTGGGCTCCCGGGTTATGGTGCTGAACAAGTCACTTGGGGTATACAACCATCAGCAACAGATCTTTCCAGGGTATCCACTGAATCGTTACCGGTGAAATACAGGAGCCACCTCGTGCTTCAAATGTATCAAGTCAGAGAGGGGGTGGTAGATCTACGACCGCAAGGGGACGCTCAACCGTGACTGAACCTGAGAGAAGAACCGTTGCAAGCCATGGTAGGGGTCGGGGTGATGCGGGTAGGACGACAACATCGGGAAGGGGGGATGCAAGCTCAGCGACAACAGAACAAAGGAGGGGGGGAAAGGGAAAGCATCTTCATCAAAGGGACCACTATCACATATTGTAGAACATACAAAAAAATGGTTTCTATAATTGGACTCTTATGTTATCCCTGTTTAAGTAATAAAATATGATGTTTTGGTTTCATTGATTTCTTTAATGTTGTTATGCAAATGGCTGCAAATTATTGTTAATTAAATTAATATTGATGGCATTCATATTGATTTCTACACATACTTTTTCAAATGAATTAACATCCGAACAGGACATGGCCAAGACACGTATCACAGCTCGCAAGTCGGTGCGTCTGCCCGACAATCGTTTCTTAGCAGCACGTGCTCCACCGAGTCGGTCCTCCAGCCGTGTACCATCTCACGTTCCACCGCCAGCGCATCCACCGCCAATCACAACCCCAAGCAGGGCACCAACCGCATCAGAAACAGAACCAGTGGAGGAGTTCGAGTCACAGTTCACCCCGTATTCTCCGCAAGCCAGTCCGATCCCCAGTTCATCCCATGGCGAGACGTCACCGCTTTCAGAATCTGTGGACGAGGAAGAAGCCTTGTACGCTGACTTAGCTGACCTCCATTACACCATCGCATTGAAGTATGCACGTCTGAGTGCGCTGCGTGGAGAGCGAGTGAGGTCGGGTCGTCCGTAGAGTTAGTACATTTTGTTGTTTTGTTTGAAATCTAGTGATATTTATGTGTACTTTAAGGGTCTCTTGCGTATGTATTATGCATGTATCTTTTTCAAGTAAATGAAATATTTCAGCTTCTACTACTTGGAGAATTTATGAATGTATGTGCGTCCCAGTTACATGTTAAATATATTTCAGATCCCATGTTAAAAATGTTCACCTAATTTTAATATAAGTTAAAGAACTTTATTGTTAACTCCATGTTAAAAGAACCAACATTTATCTAGTTATACAGATGTTTATTACAATAGTATACAAATATCTTATATAGAAATTATAAGTACCATAACATATTAATTATAAATATCATAACATATTAATTGCTAAAATTATACGAATTATATTTTTAAATTAAATAATAATTGCTTAATAAAACATAACGTTTATATAAATATATTTTTAATTGTTACATAATATATATTATTAATGTTTTAAAGTTACTCATAAATAAAAACCAAATACACTACTAAAGTATTACTTAAGTTATATCATAACATAATAATTGCTAAAAGTATACGAGTTATATTTTAAAATTAGATAAATATTACTTATTAAAATATCACATTTATATAAATGTAATTTTAATTGTTACATAATATTTATTATTAATATTTTAATTTTATTTATAAATAAATACCAATTACACTACTAAACTCTTGCTAAGTTATATCATAACATATTAATTGCTAAAACTATACGAATTAAATTTAAAAATTATACAATCAGTATTTAATAGAAAATCACATTTATATAAATATATTTTTTATTGTTACATAATATTCATTATTACTATCTTAACTTTAATCTTAAATAAATACAATATAACCATGTAAATTATTAAGTTAAGTAGAGTTGAAAGCTATTAACTTGTAAGCTCTTAAGGGATTTGGGCGGGAATGTCAATATTCGCAGCAAATGGTTTGCCGTAGGCGGCAAACCATTTGCCGCTCTGTCCACATATGCACGGCAAATGGTTTGCCGCGCCACATAGGCTAGCGGCAAACCATTTGCCGATATATACCCAGACCGGGAAATATTTTCAACCGATACCCAGAATGGGAGATACTTTCGTCTCTCTCTCTCCATTCTGGGAAATCTCTCTACCCCCTATCACTGACGTCACTACCACCATCGATGCCACCACCCTCATGCCCCTACAACCACAACTACCATTGCCCGCGTCACCGTTGCAACCAGTAACATCATGTGCTGTCACGCATTACCACGCACCCATCGCTACTCACCTTACCATTGCACACCTTTGTGCACCCAAAGTTGCTTGCCTTGCACACTCTCCAAATCGGGATCCTTAGCCAGGCACTCCCGACTACGTACCTTGGCATTCCGCTCGCCCCTAGCAATGGGGCCCGTAGCATATATGGGGCATTATTGGATAAGGTTAGTGTCCTGCTTGATGGCTGGAAGGCAGCGACCCTAAACATGGTCGGCCGCACCCAACTTATTAGATCCGTCGTTGCAGGTGTTCTCATTTTCTGGACATCTGGCACCCTTATCCCGCAAGGTGTGGTCCGTAAGATCGACATGCTTTGTGCGGATTTTGTGTGGGGTCGTAAGCGCCATGATATTGCTTGGACAACTTTGTGCCTTCCTAAGCATGAGGGAGGTATTGGCATCAGATCTTTGGCTACATTGCGTGAAGCTATGATTGTTGCGTGGTCGTGGAGGCTTCTCACCTCGGATTACTCCATTTGGGCTGTTTACCTTCGCCACAAGTACTTTCTCGGTCGTTCTTTTTGGGAGATCAATCCTTCCTCTTCTCACTGCAGGACTTGGCGGGCCATCCTTAATGGTAGGGAGACTATCCGGCCGGCGATCTCAAATGGGACTCCCCAATATAGATGGATTCACTCTCCGAATGGATACTCTTTTGCAAGTGCCGTTGACCTTGTTCGGCCTAGAGCTGCAACTCAGGCTTGGGTCCCCTTTGTCTGGGCGAAAGGCATCCCGCCGAAATACGCTTTTACCACTTACAGAGCTGTCATGGAAAGACTTCCAACCACTGATAGGCTCTCCAGATTTGGGATTTGTGTCCCAGCAGTTTGCTTCCTTTGCCAACAAAATTGGGATTCCCACTGGCACATGTTCCTTACATGTAGCTTCTCTTACAACATTTGGAGTAGCTCCTCTCTCGACCTCGATCTGCCGTGCCCTCCGCCATTGCTGCTACCTGCGATTTTCGACTGGATTGGTTCCTTCTCGGACCTGTAGCTGCGTAACAGAATCTGCACCCATCTCGCACTCGCACAATTCTGTTTTAGACCAATCAAACACAGTTTTTGAATCCTCACTGTAATCTGCAGGCCATCACGACCATGTATATGTTCTTTTCCCTTTGGAATATACTGATTACTTACAAATCAAAAAAAAAGTTGCTTGCCTTGCTGTGTTCCCCAGAACAAAATGGGAGAATGGAACTTTAGGATCTTAAGGGTGGGAATAAGCAGAAATAAGGATGGGGAATAAGGAGAATAAGGGTCTATTCTTTGTTCGGTTGGAAGATAGGAAAAAGGAGAAAAAGGTGAAATAAAGGTAGGTAGAGTGGGATAAAGATAGGAATAAGAGTGAAATAAAATGAAATAATGGAGAATAGTCGTACCACTGGGAACCGTGTCGGGAGGAGAATTGGCCTCTTATTCCATGGCTTATTCTTCTACCAAAGAGGGCCTAACGGTGAATGTTTTTTTTCCTGTTTTCCTGTCTATTATCAACTTGTTCCTCCAGTGCGTTCTCTAGTGTTTTGCTTATTGGTAGCGGAGGTGATCGATCCCATGGCAGGCAGATGACCTCCTCTTCGTGTTTGGTTTTGTTATGGAAACATGAAGATATTTATAGGGGTACAATAGCAAATAGTTTACAGGGTAGAAATGTACACGTCTCAACTACATTTTTGTGTGTATCTCACAGTAAGAGAAAAAAAATACATTACAGTGAAAGAATAAAGAATAAAAAAATTTCGAGATTTTCACCAGCATACATATGAATCAATGTCACCTCCTCCCCCTCCTCATCTTGAGAGCTTGCTGTGCCTGAGGAGGGAGCTGCCAGCTCCAGTCCCACTTCTCCTCCATCCGGTTCCGCCGCGACACGGCGTAGTGGTACATCCTCGTCAACCTCTTCAGCAGCCGGTTCAAGTCCAGCCTCACCCTCTGCCCGTCCAGGTACACCTGCTTCGTCACCTCCCACCCCCTCGCCGCCACGCTGCTCGGGTCTCGTAGCACCGGGTCGTCCTTCGGGTAGTCGTCGTACAGCGAGCTCTCCTTCGGGAGGATCTTGTATGGGATGTACTTCAGCCCCATCTTCCTCGCCGGCTCCCCGTAGTAGGCGTCGGCTGCCCATTCTGTTCCCAGAGGTATAACCTGTGTAAATATAATAGTTACAGGGGTTAGATTGCAACTAATTAGAATTGATGGGCTGATTTTGAAGAAATCTTTATCGAAGCAGAGTTATTTTAGAACCATTTTGGAATATATTTTTCAGTATAATAAGAAAATTGCTTGAGAGTATATTATGACCCTTAAAATCTTGTCCGATTACACCATAGCCCCTATAGTATTTGTAATTAAACCACATTTTTTTGAAACTTACTCCACAACCCACATAATTTCGCTAACTTTTATATCACAATCCGTGGACCCGGGCATGTGTTAAATAGGGAGATTATAGGAGTGATGGTAAGTATATGGAGCCTTTATCTGAGATAAAATAGTAAGATGAAGCCCCTCTTTGTTACATTTGAAAGGGAAAATAGGCTCATAGTTGGGGATTTTTTTATAATTGACCCTAATTTTTTTAATCGAAAATAAGTTTCAGGTCATATTTGTTTCTTTTTTTGGATTAAAAAACGATAAATATTTTAAAACTTTAAAGTGGACCAACGTCTACCTGCAAGAACGCCGCCGCAGGCCTCAGGAACAGGAGGTGTGTCATGGCCGCCCCGTGGACTCCGATCATTGCGTCGCTACCGTTCATTTCCCTGTAGATCTTCGCCATCTCCGTCGTGCGTTCGGGTCTCAACACCTTCACGCTGAACCCGATCTCCACGCAGAGCTCCACGAGCTCCCTCTCGTTCTCGATCCCTCTCGACCCATTCCTCGACACCACCAGGAGCCTCGGCCTCTCGAATAGGCTTGGCTCCGGAGCCTCCTCCGGCGAAGCGGGTACCTCGATTTTCGCCTCCTCATTCTCCAAGAACCTTATCCTCGGCGTGTAGGCTCGATCGAGAAGCTTCCTGAATTCGAGGATTGTGGCGTTTGTACCCATCTTTGTTGGGTCGACGGAGAGCTCGTCGTGGATGCGGAGACCAACTATGGCCTCCGGGAAGCAGTGGATACGTTGGTCCTTGGAGAAGTCGATGATGGGTTGGTCGGAGAGCTGCGAGAGCACGTCGGCGTACTTGGAGATCCACCAATCGTGGTACTCGAGAACGACGAAGACCACGTTCTTGTTGAGATGTCCGGCGGTTATGAAGAGAGGGAGAAGCCCGTCATTGAACTCGTGGTAGACGTTGCCGGTGTAGCCGCCGGTGGAGAACACCACAGCCGTGGAGTTGTGGGTCACGTCGCAGTGGTGGGTGGACTCTTCGGGTAGGGAGGTGGTGGCGACGAGATCGAGCTCGTCGATGGTGGACATGAGATTAGCCTCCCACTTACGAGTATAAGGTCGGATCTTCTCCACCACGGTCTCATTCTTCATGGCAGAGCTGTAGAGATGGATGGAAGAGGAGGAAGAACGTGTCCTTATGTCCCCTTTCATGATGCACACGTCTGTTCTGAAGCTGCTGGTCCTGTCGCAGCAGATGGAGCCGAAGGGCACTGCAGAACAAGGCAGCTCGTCGCTCCTCTGCTGCTGCAGCTCGCCCTGACCTTCATACGCGCCATATGAATCTGACCAACAAAAAAAAGGACCCATTAGCAAAGAAACGCGATATGTAAGCAAGAACAGAGCATTGGGGGAGAGTTGTGTTGTGGTTGTTCTTACCTAAGGAACCAAGTAAAAGCCTCAGAGCTGCGAGAAGGCAGAGGCACACGGCGGAGAAGAGGAAGAGGGGGCGGAGGAACCTCCTGTTTGTTCTCTTCGACGGAATGTGGTCTCGACAGAAGAGGGGTATGTAGATTTGAGAGGCAGACACGTGGTCTTCTTCTGGGAGGTGGAGCTGCTGTTGTTCCTCGTCTCCTTTCCTCTGTTGCTGCTGCTGCTGGCGGTGGTAGTAAACCATGGCTGCAGGTTGATGGAGGATTGAGGGAGAAGTGTGAGATGTGGATACGGAGGAAGTGGAGCTTTGCTTATAAGCGACGGAGCGAAGCGCGTAGGGAGGGTGGGAAGGTGATGGCGTGTTGGCTGAGGAGAAGAGGTCGTGGTCGCATACGTAAGGCTGGAAAAGGTCTGGAACCCAAATTAAAAACACACACATACACGGCTCTTTGCTTTTGGCTTCCCCGTAAATCTGAAATGGTCCAATTGCTTCACAACCCCTATAATCTTCGAAAACTTACTCTACATAACAAGACGCCCTTGGTCCAAAGGTTGTGACGTCAGAATTAAAAAGATTAAAGAGTCGCAATTTAATATTGAAATTGATTTTTTGTTAAACTACGTGCATGATCGCAATAACTATGAAAACCTCCCATGGAAATTTTAGCACAAACTGGTGCTTTACTTATTGTTCTAAACCATTTTTTATGGTATTATTCGAATCATAATAGAAGCTAACGTGCTATTATTATATTAACCAGCAAGATGCAAATACCCAAGTATTCTTTACCCACAATTAAGGACAGGTCACTATCGTACATGGTACTATTCCTTTTAGTTAAACGTGAAAACGATGCCTCGGATTAAAAAACAGGCGAGAGGAAAAGGATACGTGGACAAAAATTGCGGGGCATTGGATTCCTCGACGCTCGTTTGAGAATCGAGGCGGAATATCATGGGATAGAGACTTATCCCCGTTCTCCTATCCCACAAATTCGTGGATAGCATGGGGTCTACAAAAAATTAGTTGCTCGTTTTTCTATCAATGTCAAATCACATTAATTTAAAATTACATTGAGACAAACCTTTGTACTATTTAAATTTTGGATTTTTACCTCCATAAACTTTATAAACTTTGCCAATCACCTCATCGATATTTCAAACAACGTATTCACCTCAACCCCGTAAACTTGCTTCGTCTTACCCCACAGACCATGTTGCCAGTTTCAACTTTATTTGAATCAATTATTTGAGTTAGCCTAACCAATGGAATTCTAACGGTGGATATTCCACATCCATGTTCATCCTCTCTCCCTTCTTCTCCAAGCACACGACGGTGGATGTTGGGGATGAAGGAGGTGGAGCAGCCTAGAGGTTTGACAACAATGTGGTCGTTGAAGAAGAGGATGTGGAGTGGGGGAGGCAGAGGATGAACGGTCTGTAGGAGGAGGTGGGGCGAATGGCCAGGAGGAGGAGGTGGAATTTGGGGAGGAGGTGGCGTTTGTGGAGGTCCAGGAGGTTGGGGTAGGCAGAGGTCGAGGAGGGGTGGAGGTTGGGGAGGGGCAGAGGGTGGGAAGGTCGGGTGGATGGAGGTCCATGAGGGACATAGGTCGGGGAGGGGCAAAGGTAAGGGAGGTCGGGGTGGTAATTGACAAAGTTTATAGGGTATGTGGGGTGAAATTCCCTTTAAAGTTTATGTGTGACATTGAAATTCGATATAAAATTTGGAAAAAAATGGGACTGCCTCCACCTTATTTTCCGACGAAGTTTTTTCTTCAAAAATATTATCATGTACTTTCATCACTATATTCCTCTAATATGTCATTTCAATTTCGTCAGAAATAGAGACTACTGTGCCTTCCATCTGAAACAAGTAATTTTAACAGTCTTAAAATTGATATAATCGACCTGTTTAGATGGAGGGAATAGGACTATCTGTTTCTGATGGAATTAGAATGATATATTAGAGGGATACATGATGAAAATACATGACGATATTTTTGAAAAAAAAAACAAAATCTCCAGAAAATGAAGCGGGAGCAACCAAGCCCCATTTTCCCCATAAATTTTAGACTTTTATGTAATTTATTTTTGTTTTTGTAAGCGCAGCACATATTTATTTTTCAAGTAAAAATATTTTTTAACCTTTTGTATAATTATCAAAAAAAGCTATTATAAAGTTCTAATTTAAGGATTCTTACCAACATTAATTCTATAATGATATCAAATTATACCACGGGTCCTATAAACCTTGTAATTACCCAATGGTAACATTATGCGTTCTAACACCCCTACCCTAGACGAAGGGCTTATATGCTCCTAAGTAAATCATAAGAGTCGATTGTTAATTACAAAGATTACAGGGTTTGCGATGCAATTGAGTAAGGTTTCAGGGGTGGCAGTGTAAAAATTCGTTAATTTTACAGAAAAAACCAAAAGTAAATATCTCAACCATATGTAAATGCCTATGGTCGGTAAATTCATAACAAGAAGGATAAATAAATCCCACCTTCTTAAAGAAAATCCAGATATTGGTATAACTTAGGTGTAAAAATGTGAATTCCTGTAGCAAAATATGACTTGATAGCAAAGTTTTGAATATGGTCAGCAGAAGCTAACATATGTGTGAATACAGTGAAAAAAATATTAAGTTATACGGAAGTTTTTAAATAACAAATCCAATTTCAATTTAGTACCAGAGTTTAAAAAGTAAGAATACGATGCTCGATCTTTAAGAATTGTCATAGTATGATCCATGGCTATCGAAATTTAATTTTTAATTTTGTCTTTCTAATCTAAAATCGCAATAGTCAAAACAAGTACGATATAGAACTTGAGAATTGAGTAATACATCGTAAATTTTTGATGTTCGAATACTACACTAAAATTGAATATGTACCTCACGGACTTTTGTGTAATTTGCTCAACGTGATGATTATATGATTATGACTGCGTTGTAACCGTTGGATCTCTTTCCGGTCATTTTGTAACTGGAGATCGAAACGTATGATAATCAGATGGGATTATTAAGCATTTTAAATGCAACAACATTAGTTGATGGAATACTATTGAAGGATAATATTGATATCCCACGCAAATTACGTGACGTAATAGTGAATATTTACAGAGACGTCCATACAAAAATTTATTAATTAACGAAGGTCTCGCCCTTTCTTCGACCAAGTCCCAGCTAGAGCTGCAATTCCCCATAACGTTTTTTCCGTTTTTTGCGTGCCAACAAGGGAAACATCTTTTTATGGATAAGCGTGCTTATATTTTTTAAGATAATCGAGAAAAGCCTTTATGAATTATGATAATAATCATAATAAAATCAAGCCCCAAGCATCTCGGATAATCAAGATCATTAGACTGGAATCCAGATCTTTTTCAACAAAATAATCTATTTACACACGTAATTATTTATTTTGTCAAAATACAATTTTAAACATTGTTTGAATTATGTATATGTACATATTACATATATTTTGATGAAATCCGATTTGATGAATCGATTCAACCACTTTTAGCTCGCCGAGCCACCGGCCGGCATGGATGCCATTTTTCCAAACATGCCAGGTTTTTGAATGGTGAAGGTTGACGATGGATCAGACAGTTGAATACCAACCTCCTTGGCCTAATACACCTTTGAACATTTCGAATTATATCACGTAAATAATAATACGAGTAATTATGAATATTAATTAAAATTTCTTAAATAAAGCAGGCAGCATATAGAGGTTGATACGAGTGGTGTGGTGAAGGGGACAACTGGTGGCGGCGCCCCCGCGTTGGAGTCGTCCTCGTCCTACCTTCAAATAAACAGCTGGCCCTACTTGTATCGAGGGATGCATGCACGCGTGGACCCCCTACGTATATGATTTGATTATTGCCCAGAAACTATCTGCATGAATCTCGAAATTCCTAATCCACTTCCGTATATGACAGGTATACGTACCCATAATACAGCTGTACTCCATTGGAAATCGATGTCTGGTTCCGAGACAAACCAACCGTCTGATCAATGAGATATTCAGATCATGGAAGGTCATATGGATATCGATATCCTGTCGTGATATCATGTCGATACGATATTTTGGTTGTCTATATTGACATATTTTTGTGAAAGAAATGTTTGAAAAGGAAGATATATCATCATATCGATACCGATATCGGTCTCATCTCGATATCGATATATCGCGACATCGTCGATATGTCGCGATATTTCCTTCCATGATTCAGATATGTTTTCAGATTTTTTTGTTCGAGTAGAAGATATTTGATCAAAAATGCATCTTACGTCGACCAAGCTTTGCCTTAGGTGGTGTTTGGATAGTGGGTTTAGGTAGGTTAAACTGGTTGCAGGTAACCCATTTTTGAGTTTTGGTGTTTGGATAGAGGGTTAAACTGGGGGTGGGTTAGAAGTGGGTTTGGGGTGATGTGATTGTATTGGAGTTTGAAAAAGTGAAAAGTTATTGTGATGTGATTGTATTGGAGTTTGAAAAAGTGAGTAGAAGTAGAGTAATTTATAATTTTTATATGATATGATGGTATAGTATATTATTTTTTGATGGAATTGATGATGGAGAATTGATTTATTTAATTTTTTTAAAAAGATAAAAAGTGGGACCCACGTGGAGGGAGAAAATATGGGGTAGGGGAGTTAAACCACCCTTGGGGTGGTTTAACCCGATACAAGAACACACCCTTAGGGCCCGTTCGGGTCACGGGGACCGCACTTAACCCACTTCCCTCTCTCATGCATGGGCTCCACTTTATTCCTTTTCTAATAAATTAAATAAATCAATTTTACATCATCAATCCTATCAAAAAATAATATATTATACTATCATATCATATAAAAATTATAAATTACTCCACTTATACTCACTTTTTCAAATTTCAATACAATCACATCACAATAACTACTCACTTTTTCAAACTTCAGTACAATCATATTACAACAAATCCACTTTTAATCAACCCTCAGTTTAACCCTCTATCCAAATACCAAAAACTCAAAAACGGGTTACCTGTTTAACCTGCCTTAACCCGCTAACCAAACACACCCTTAGGGCATGTTTGGTTGCTGGGTTGGACTGGGTTGGGTTGGCCTGGGTTGGGGTGGGTGAATAGTAATCTGTGAGGAGAAAGCACCCTTGTGAATAGTAACCAGGGTTGGGCCAACCCTTCCCAACCCTGCAACCAAACAGGCCCTAAGGGACAAGGGCACGTGTTGTTTGTTTGAGGAATAACAAGGGACATTCCCCCTCATTCCATTCCCTCCATGTACATTTGGGAGGTTAAACGAGGAATAAGATTTCCCTCACTATTCTTCCACCACAAGCTTTTCTTACAAAAACAAAAACTACCACTTATCTAGTAATTTTAGCTAACATAACCCCTTAATCCTCGTTATCCTCTCGCTCTTATTAAACAAACAATAGCAAATAACTACCTCACATCCCTCCTTATCCCTTCCTCCAACCAAACAGAAATAATTTCTTATCCCTCCGTGTATCTTTCCTTTATTCCTTTACCGAACGACCCTTTAGTCGAGATAAAAATTTACCACAATAAATATACTACTTATACTAATAAATAATTCGAAAAATCGTCACTATAAATTCGAAAAAAATTATACTGCAAGACAAATTACAGAGCGGTTCTTGCCTGAACTATAAATTTCAAAAAGGTCCAGATAAAACAAGGTAAATAATTGAAAATTGCATTTATGTCATTAATAAGGAACTCAATGTTATAGAGGTCTTAAAGCTCCTTGAGCTTCTTACATAGCATGGGGGTTGTTGTGCTTCTTTTCTTCTTCATGTGAGGGAAAGCATCAACAATGCCTCGGAGTTCATGGACACACAAACAAAGGACACAAAGGAAAAAAAATCAGAAGAGAAACTAAAAGTAAAAAAATAAAAAAAACACTACAAGAAAAATCATTATTAGCCAGGACATACTTTACAAGACCGCGAGATTGCAATCCTCGTAGTGACTATTTCAAGGACATCGCGAGCACTGCCCTCAGCAGATCGCCTCGCTAAATGAAATCGATAGGAACAAAGGAAAAGGTGTCACGTCATTTGATGGTGAGGACGTGCGCGGTGATGTTGCAAGGCCTAACTCATTTCACCCAAACACAAGCCCCTACCCCTCTCTTCTCCTCCGATGGACAACCCCTCTCACCTTCGTCGTCGCTTTATCGTCGTGCAGGTTGCTTCATCATTGCTTCATCGTCGTGACATTCTAGATGACTACGAATTCTACAGAGGATGTGAAGAAAGAGCAAATCTAAACTCATTTGGTAAATTTTGCGAAAGTCACAAGGTAAAGTTGCTATCTATTTTAACTATTTAAAATTTAATTTAATAATGATTAAAAAATCCCCCTACCAAATAGAAGGCAACATTAATTTCGAGGAAAAGTTCTGAAGTAACCGATGGTATCTTCAAGTTTTATTTCCATCTGATTCTACGATAACATAATTTAAAATTAAAAAGATAAAACGATCACAAAGATAACATGAGCAGTTCGATTCCTTCACTTTCCTATCACACTGCGGATCAAATATCATATTTTCACATTTTCCAAAGAGCATGCGATCATGCATTGGCTGTAGTGATGATATCCCATCATTGCCTTCTTCTTCCTTTCCTCCTCATCCTCACGCCCTTTGTCACCTTCTACACAACTTTGTTTGGATGTGCTTTTAATCTTCATCTGTTTATAAATCTGCATTGATTTATCCCCAAGTTGCAATGTGCACGTGACCCCGTAGCCATGCAGATAGTAAAATGCTCTGTATACTGCTGGCAAATATTGCAATACGGCCCCTGTTCTTCACGTGAAGGTTGCAGCAGCAACGGAAGCAAAAGCAAAGCTTTCATCAGTTGCTGTACAAATTTGTCTCTGGTTGAGTGGGCATCATCCTTATGTATGTATGTATGTGGGTCTCTCTCTCTCATGATTCCCACCACAGTACTGGAATCATGATGATTTGCCCCATCTTTCAATACCACCGTATCCCATCCATGTCTTTTTCATTTGATCTTTTGACAGGATAGTGGACCATGACTGGTTATATCCAAATCCTATGATGTAAATAGTACGAAAAAATATATATGGGGTCCGGTCGATTTTGGGACGTGTCTTCTGCTTGGATTCCTTTGACATTCCCTGCTCACAGCTTACTTGGGACTGCCCCTTGCTTCCTTGTCCAAAATGTTCTACGGGTCGATTTTGAGACGTGTCTTCAGCTTGGATTGCTCCGGCACTCCGTGCCCACAACCTACTTCGGACTGCCCCTTGCTTCCTCATACAGTTGGGGCTTTGCAGCGCGGCTGCTTGAGGACAGGCTCTGGGCCTTGCTGTGTGGCTGGAAAGCAAGGGCCTTATCTATGGCCGACCTATTACAGCTCTTGACGACTGCCATTGCTGGCGTTGTTCTCTACTGGGTTGCTGGCACGATCATCCCATCGTGTGCTGCTCGTAGGGTTGACATGCTTTGTGCGGATTTCCTCTGGGACTATGGGCTTCATGCCATTGCTTGGGGCACTATTTGCCTCCCGAAGGGTGGGGGGGTATGGGGTTGCATTCTGTGACTACCATTAGGTCTGTTATGGTTATCTCCTGGTCGTGGAGGATCTTGAACGAAGGCTCCTCCATATGGGCTAGCTTCATAAATACTGCATTCTAGCTCCCTCTTTGACGTGGAACCGACAGTTTCGTCATCTCCTCTGTGGAAGCTAATCCTCTCCTATCGCCCTCTCATTCGAGGTGCAGGTGGTGGTTCTCGCCCCCTTTTTGTGTGGCTACCAACTGGGAGTCGCCACTCCTTTATTTCAGCTGTTGACATTATCCGTCCACGACATGATCTGGTGCCATGGGTTAATGAGGTTTTGGTTAAGGGGGGCGCTCCCAAGAATTGATGCACTCTCTACAGGGTTGTTCATGGTCATCTCCCCACTACAGATAGGCTAGCGAGACATGAGATCACTACCCATATCTCTTGCTATCTTTGCAACATGACTTGGAATCTCTGAGCCACATCTTCTTTGACCGACACTTGCTTTCGAAGTATGGTCCACGACTTGCTTCGCTTTTGGGATAATGGCGAGTGCATCTCGCAACCTTATAGAGACCTTGGCATGGATTAAATGCACAAACTGCTCCGAGACCCGACAAAACAGTGGCATTGCTCTCGCTGCAACGATCTGGGAGATTTGGAGAAAAAGGAACGGGTGGTGGGCGAGTGGTAGGTTTTCCTCCGTTTAGTCCACTGTGAACAAAGTTTTGTCTCAAACTGTTATACTTGGAAGCTAACTGCGGGCCCAGGATTTTATCCTCCTCGAGCCTCTTTTTTCTGTTTAATATTGTGTAACTAAGGCTTGAGCCTTCTCCTTGTAACTCTACTTATTTTCATAGCAATATACATAAAACTTTCCATATATGTGTGTGTATATATATATTGGTATGTACAATTCTCAGTTAGAAAATGAAGTACTGAGTAATTCCGCAATTACTATCATAACCTTGCATAATCATGAATTACATGAGAAATCCCGAGTAATGCGTAATCTTGCATGAAATAATCCCGTATTGTATTCCGTTTGGGATACCTGTTATATTTGATGGTTTCTGTTGAAAAAGACAAAACTACCCCTAAAGCTCATTCTTATTTACAACACTGATGAATCCACATTTCATCATCTTTATTCTATCATTTTGGCACCAAAAACCCTAGCAAATGCCTGTAAATAGCATTAAAACCATCATCTTAGCATCCATGCATGTGCATTCAGATTGTGTATAAATCACTGTAATTAAGGCCAAAATTATAGAATAAATAAAGAAAAGAAAAAGAATAAAATATTGTAAATATTTTATGACCCAAAACCCCCGAGACCTAGGCATCTTGATGAATAGGTCGACAAGGAATAAAGTAGGGGGAGATAAGGTCAGAAATACAGTGTAAATACCTATACAATCTATTCATTCTTTATTCATTTTGGGACCTATTTTTGGTTCCACTTTTTATACATCAAATAAAGAAACTTTGTACATGAAAGTTGTAGATAATTTTATAAAGAAAAATACAAAATTGATTTCACAGAAAAATAATGTACAGATAAAAAGTTATGGTCTGAATAAAAATCCAAAATCCCAACTTCCCAGACCTGTATCTCACCAATAAAAACTCCAAATGCAGCCTACTCACCTTTAATTGTATATAGAATAAAATAATCTATCCAATGGTGGTGGTTTCGCATTTGACGGAGCTACGGTCTGAAAGTTGAGTTTTGGACCCACATTGTACCTTGTACAGATTAAAATATTCAACTTATTCTTTATTCATTATTTATTCATTTTTATAATTTTATATTGTTGTAAATATTACTTATAATATATATGTACATTAAAATCAGAATAAAAATGCAAAGAAATCACAAAATAAAAATACTTGTATAAAAGGTACATAGGTATACTACCTATACATATACCTATACAAAACATACTTGTATTTTATTAAATATATAAAATATATCAGAAAATTAAAATAAAAATATATTTGTGTATATATAAGTATTTCGTAATTTCATAAAATGATAAACAAAAATAATAAAAATAAAATACACAAAACAAAAATAAAATACTAAAATATGTAGATAATATACCTATATAAGGCTAAAAAGTAAACTTGTAAAAATATATATCATAAAATTAATTAAAAATCATGATAAAATACTACATAAAATTTTAAGCATTTTTTATTTAATAACCAAAAATAAATTCGATTGTTTTCTATTTTTTATCGAATTAATAAAATAATTTTCCAATCTTTTCCCTGGTTGGTCCACGTGGACCAACCAGGAACCTCCGACTGTTGACCGGCGGGTCAACAGCTTGTCCTTGACCCCCTTGAGCTCCGCGCGCCTCGTTTTTCCCCCTCTTTCGCCCTTTTTTCGAGGCTGCGCCGCTCGTCCTCTCCAGCCGCTTCCTTCATGGAAGTTGTGCACTGTACATCCATCTCCATCGCCGCTCCATCAGATCCACTCAGATCTTCTTCCTCCACCCGTGATCATGCCTCGAAAACACGCACCCAACGCTCTTCAAATACAACCCACCATCTTCCTTTCTCGGGTTGAACCGCGAACTACCCATGATCCTTCCCCCTTGGTCGAGCTAAAGGTACCCGGAGGTGACAGCTCTGAGCTCCAAGCTTCCAGGCGTCGGGAGAGCACCTGATCGTCGCGCGTTCCAACCTCCGGCGAAGCACTGCCGTCGAGGTAACCACCCTCTGGCCCTAGGCCATCGAGGCTGTTCTTGCCTTCTCTTTATCCCCTTCCAGTTCCTGTTAGTTTTCGGATCATTTCGCCCATCTTCATTCGTCAAATCGTCCATCGAATAGTTCCATAGACCACCTTGCCGGAGCGCAACTCCGGCGAGCCCACATCTCGCTTTCCACGCTACCTTCGAGAGTCACCCGAGGTCGAGGCATTTTGCCCTCGACCTCTCTAACGTTTTGGTGCAGGTATTGAAGCACATCGAAGCTCCTGGAGCTATTTTGCCCTCTCGCCGGAGCACCTGGAGCCTCGCAGCTCCGCCACCTCCGTGCGAGAGCACCGGCGTCCGCCGGTGGATTTTGAAGCCTCCAGACGTCAGCCAACACCTGCAGGAGAAGATCTGGACATTTTGAAGCTCCAACGAACGTCGGAGGCAGGCGGGGGCTCGAAT
The DNA here is from genome assembly GCA_037367405.1 of Ottelia alismoides. Classification (NCBI taxonomy): domain Eukaryota; kingdom Viridiplantae; phylum Streptophyta; class Magnoliopsida; order Alismatales; family Hydrocharitaceae; genus Ottelia; species Ottelia alismoides. Next base: position 279,739 of record JAZKJV010009153.1, on the reverse strand, counting down.
CAAAACTCGCCATCGGCGAGTTCATCTGCTGTTCCTCCTCCATCATCCAGAGCCGTCCGATCGACTCCAGTTCTTCCAAGCCGTCCTTCCTCCGTTAGATCTTGCGCTCCCAGGACCGTTCGATGCACTCCTGATCTTCTAATCCTGGCCGCAAGCTGCGAAGGGGTATCGGAGCGCGAGAGCAGGACACGTGTCTAAAAGAAGCGATATCAGCCGTCCGCTCCCGCTTTGGCGTGGGTATTTTGCTACAAACCCCCGCCCATTTTTGTAATATTTTAATAGTACTAAAACTTTCCTCGGCAGTTTAAATATTTTTGTAGTATTTGCACGAAGACCCCCGTTGTTTACTTATTTGCACTCGGGTCCAATCCACGTCATCTCACGTGCCCGTGCGCGTGAGGTGGCTGGGTATTTTGCAGGGACCCCCCCTGGGGTTTGTTTATTTCGTTTAGGTCCATGAACATTTATGTCAAGTTGTAATATTTTGGAGAAATTGCATCGAACCCCCTGAGCTTTGTAATATTGCAAAAATACCCCTCCCAGGCGCGTGCAAGTCACGCGTCCTGTGGGTAAATTGCACATATACCCTTGCGGGTTTGGATATTGGTGTTTAATCCTTGAAATGCAAGTTTTAGTGTAATATTTTGTGGAAAAATTGCATGTTTGCCCCTGGAAGTTTTGAAAATTGCATTTCTGCCCTTGCCAGGACTGTTTAATGTTGGGACTCTTGTTCTAATTGTTTAAAATATCTTCTTAAGCCCAAAAATTCCACAAAATTAGATTTAGGTCCCTGGACACTTGTACTTTAACGCCACCTAGTTAGTTTTTGATTTTATTTTATTTTCTTATTTATTAAAAATCAAAAACATGTCTTTTTCCTACTGTCTAGCTTAGAAAATACCAAAAAAATAGTAAATCCCCTCTAAAAATTCCAAAAAAATTACCTAGTGTCTATTTTATCATCTTTTAGTGTCAGTCCAAAAATCATTAAAAATTTCAAAAGAAAAACACTAAAAATATAAAAACACTCAAAAACTTCAAAAAAATATAAAAAATAGTAGAAAAACCCAAAAATTGCAAACTCAGCTTCTGTTTCTTCCTTATTTTATTCCCTTTATTAGAAAAATAGTGTGAAATATTTTTGGTACTGGTTGCTATTTTCAAATCTCATTTTTGTCACAGCCAGCCCTTATTTCCACTGTTTGCCTTATTTCAGACTTTAAAAATACCAAAAACATCTTGAAAAATCCCCAAAAATCATAAAAACAGTAGAAAACCTTAAAAATACCAAAAACATTTATTTTCTGAATTTTGGAGCATTTTTGTGCATTTTTATAAATATTTCACTTTGCCTTGTCTTATATTGCCTTTACTTTCCAATATTGAAAAAGAAACAAAAAAATATAAAATATAAAATATAAAAATCAGAAAATTAAAAATCAAAATACAAAATTAAAAATTAAAAAAAAAATTAATTAAAAACCCACAAAAATCGTAGTTGCTTGCCTGCTTAGTGTAGATACTCACACACACACACACACTTGTGCAGTCATTTGCTTGAGCTACACTGTTTGCTCCCTGTGTTCGAACTCTCTGCATACTTGCCCTTTACATCATTTGTGCAGAGTTAAAAATAAATTTTAACTCCACATTGTTTCTAATTTATTGATCTTAGTGTGGGTTAATTGTTGACTTTAGTCCGAATTTAGTGTGGTCAACACACCGACTGAGTTCACGCTTTGTGTGAATTTAAGACCACCTATTTTTGGCTAAATCAAATGGCGCCGTTGCCGGGGAGCAACAGCTTGTAGTTCATATTTTGATTGATTGTGTGATTGTTTACCATAGCCTCGTTTTCCATTTCTCACATTTTTGATATATCTTGATTGAGTTATCTGACCATCTCTTCTTTGTCTTCTTGCGAGGGACCGCGGAGCGAGGCGGATCGCCTAGGCGACCGACGCAACCTTGGGACGTGGAGCCGGCTTTTCTTTAGCCAAGCCGGCAGGAGAGAGCAAGGAGTGAGAGAGAGAGGGATTAGTTAGCTTTTCTTTAATTTTGTGAGAGAGTGATTCATTTTAATTGTAATAATACAGGTACCTTGGACACTTGAACATTCGGGCCTAATTTCCGGGTGTTTGTTCACCCGGGGGCTCACCGCGGTTTTTGACGAGTTTTCATCGCTTGTCATTTTCCGGTTTTGATTTCCTTTTTCATTTATTTTGTGGATTGAGCTCTTAGTTTTAGGTCCTGCTTGACTCGATTAGAATAGGTCCAAACACCTAATAATCTTTGCATGTTCCTATAGATACGTTTTGGACTTAGACTAATTAAACAGTTGGTTATCCACTTTTGATCCACGCGCCGTGAGCGAGCCCCATCAAGCGCTACTCCTGAACTCGAGTGTGTCGAGAAGAGGAGGGGTGAGCCAAGACCGGACACTCGGATTGGGAGTTGATAATTAACTTGTGGTGCTTCACGCTAGCAGTTGCCTAATCTAGGACGATTTCCGTGTGCATACCGGCATGTAGTTTAGGTTTATAAATTTCTGCTTTGCATCCCGCATGGAGAGAGCTGGGATTCACTGTAAGTCTTCTTACTTTGCACGCATCATTTAGGCACAAAGGTGAGATCTCCATCTTTGTGTCAACTTGCACGGCTTTTCCGACTCTTTTCTCCCTCTGTTTTTGGAACAAAGTAGGATAAAGAAAATACAAAAACCGTTAGGCGCTTGTTTGAATCTACTCAAAAGAAGCGATAACACCAAAAAAAAAAAATTAAAAAAGGGACTGCTAAAAAAACTTGACCAAAATAAAAAAGGTAATTGGATTCATTGCTTGGGGTGAGTAATACCCTCACTTGTATTCAGGTTGCATGGGAAGGTCTCCTTCCAAGTGAGGTGAGCGCTTCGTAAGGATTAGAGCCAAAAACCCAGCTTGTGGCTGCCTTGTGTATCGCCTGGATTACCGAAGTATTGGCGCTTCTATCGTACGTAGTCGAGTAGGGCTTGGTCACCATTGGTGACTCACTATTGTGTGAGCATCGACCTAGTCCGAAGTATCGAGCATAGGCCACGCCTTCACGGGGGTGTCTGTCTCACCGGCTGCGTCCGAGTAGGTTCTTGCACGCTCACGGGTGATTCCGTTGCGAGCGAGATCCGAAGTATCGGTTTCGCCTATTGGCTTCCTCTCTTATTCTTTGGCTGAGTAGGGATCCAGGAAGGGTTACAAGGACCTCAACTGCACAAGCTACAGGTTACACAGGAGGAGGACAAGTACGGGATACTTTTCCGGCAGTACTCTCTCTCCTATAGGCGTAGCGTTCTAAGGACTCGTGAAAAGATAAATACCTGAAAAACAAGCTAAAACTGACAAGATAAAAGCCGAACCTTCACGGCTTCACGAGTTGAGTTGGTGAACTTACCCTTGCTTTGTGTTTGATTTCTAGATTTGTTAAGGTCAAGATCAAAAACATCGCACAATTGTGCACAATTTTGTTGCATATCATCTTCTTCTTCTCTTGCATTATCCCCACTCTTCTCAATAATCAAGATGATGGGACGGAGATCTCTTAGGCCGACCCTGTCGGCACCGCTATCCCGCACTCCTCCCTATTCATCTAGGAATACCTCGGAGAGTCCGCTCTCCGAGCCTGAGTTTACATCCACCCTGTTCCCCCTCGACCACCATTCCCATTCTCCTTCCCTCAGTCCAATTGTGTCAGAATTCAGTGCATCACAGAGTTCGGCCCATTCTACAGCACCTGAAATGGCCTCTTTTGCATTTTCAGAAAATCCAGCCATGTCAGACAGAGGCGAGCATGAGGATGATCATGAGCACCCTCCATTCTTATTTGATCAGGCAGCCATCAATAACTCCTTGTTAGCATCCCTGGAGACCATGCAGAGACAGATCCGTGACCAGGGTACATTCATGGGTGATCTCATGAGGGAGATAGCTCAGATGAGAGAGAACCGACCTGGGGGCGGTGGAGGAGGAGGAGGAGGAGGACCCGATGCAGGAGGGGGCGATCCAGACGGTGAGCGACCGCCACAGACCATCATGAGGGAGCTGCACAACCCAGCTTCATCCCTCACTCACCGGTGGATCAGACTCCCGCCAATCCACGGAGACTTCGAGCTTCGGCACAACACAATTCAGATGCTACCCAAGTTCCATGGGTTGCCGACCGAAGAGCCGCACCTCCACCTCCAAGAATTCGAGATGATTTGCAGCACCATCCATGATCGGTTGATAACCGAGGACACAATCAAGATGATTGCCTTTCCATTCTCTTTGGTTGATAGAGCCGCATATTGGCTCAAGCATCTTGGGCAGTTCGTCGACACTTGGACAGATCTCCGGACCGCATTTCTGAAGAAATACTATCCTCTCGGCCGGACCAATGCAGCTAGAGCTATGATTAGCAATTTTGTCATGATCCCAAATGAACAATTTCATGAAGCTTGGGATCGATTCAGAGAGCTCATCGACCGGTGTCCACATCATGATATATCCAAGCCCAACTTGGTTCAGAGCTTCTTCTGTGGGCTGACACCTGAGCTGCAGGGGCTTGTCAATGCCTCTTGTGGTGGATCCTATTTTTCTAAGGGTGAAGATGATGTATGGGCTATCTACGAGGGCATGGCAGAAAATTCTACAGTGATGACTCAGGCCCGTGTCTACACCCAACAAAAGCCACCACAAGGAGGCGGATCATTTCATAGGATCGCTCGCATCGATGCCGGTCCCAATACATCATCGGTAGCCGCAGCCCAAGCTGAATCAGCAGCAGCCGACATGGGGATCATCAGTGAGAAGCTGGACCGCATGGAGATCCTTGAAAAGAAGCAGAACCAAGGCATGGCCCAGATGGACCAGATCGCCAAGACAATGAGTGACCTAAAAACTCAAATTCTCTGTATTCAGCAGGCGCAGGCCCATTCACAACAGCCTCCCAGGTCACAGGTTGCTTCCAGCAGCAACAATCCCAACCAGGTCTCCACCTCATACCGCCAGGTGAACCATATCCAGGCGGAGCCGGTTCCATTGTTGCAGTACCATCCAGAGCAACCGCCATCTCAGGAGACTCAGATGGTGGTTTATCAGCCGGAGCAGCCACTGGCAGTTCTTCCTCCACCCCCCTTTGAGCAGGAACCGTTGATGGAAGTCAACGGGATTTGGTATGACCGATACCCTCAGCCCGCAATTCGTAGGGATCACCCCGGATTCCGTTGGGGTAATGGTGCTTCCTCATCCCAACAGCACCCTCCTGCTCAAGGACAGCAGAGCAGCCAGCCACAACAACAACACCAGCAGCCCCAGTATGCCCAACCGCAGCAATATCACAGTGGTCCTCGTCCCAACTATCAGGGACAGCAGTGGAGGCAGCGCCAGCCGCCTCAGCATTTTCAGAACCAGCCTCCTCTCCAGTACCAGCAGCAGCAGCCTCATTTCCAGCAGGGACAATCATCCGGTTCTCATGGCCCATCTTTTGAGAACCCCGCTCTAGATAGTCTTGCCCGCTTGCTTTCCGAACAGCAAGCCTCTTTTAGGCAAGAAATGGATGAGTTCCGGCAGGAGATGCGGGAGATCATCAAAGGCAAGGCCGCCATACCCGCTCAGATCGAACCCAATCCTAATAACCTAAAAAGAAAATCTGAGCAGGTAGAGTTCACAGAGTACACCTCTCCTAGTGATGATCTGAATGACATATCTTATTCCTATTATGATGCTGATTTTGTTACTACTAGGAGCGGTAGGATGCCAGCCGGCGGCGCCTCTTCTGAGCGACAGCCAGACGCAGAACCAGGAGCGCCAGAAGAGCAGAGGAGCGGTACTGAGGCCGCTAATGATGATGTTGAAGACGGTGGTGCTGATGCCACCAATGATGGAGTTCAGGACGACGGTGCTGATGCCGTCGTGATACCAGATGAAGACGGTGGTGCTGATGCCACCATTTTTGATGCGGAACCAGAGAGCGGTGCTGATGCCGCAAATGCAGGTGCTAGTGGTGGTGCTGAGGCCACCACATCTACTTTTGTTGAGCCGACTTCTGTGACTTCACCACATTTTGTATCTAGAGATTGTGGGAAGAGAAACAAAAACAACAAAAATATAAATAAAGGAAAGGTTTCTGTTCAAATTGCGGATCCATATGTGTTGAATGATGATTGTTGTATGGATTCTCCATCTTCACAGGCACAGGAACCGATTCCTAGTCCTCCATCTGAGGAGGCCCCTACCATCCCCTTCCCTGAGGCACTCCGCCGAGCGAAGGGGAATAGGAAAGAAAATCCCAAAAAGAACCAACAGGTAGAGTTCGGCAACGAGATGATTGACAGATTTCATATTCAGCTGACTCTACGAGAAGCGTTTGAGCATATTCCCTTCTTCAAGAAGAATCTGAAAGAAACAACTACTGTCCGAAGAAGGAAGAGGCACAGAGATCAAATCCATATGCTCACGCATAACACTTGCTGCGCCATTCAGAATACATTGCCAGCCAAGCGACCAGACGCAGGAGCTCCTTATGTCAGATGCGAGATTCAAGAGCAGCAGTTTGATCGTACTCTATTAGACAGCGGCTCTTCGATTAACCTCCTTCCGGCAGCCTTACTCAAGCAGTTTGAGTTTGGCCCTCTTCTTCGAAGCAGAACCGTCCTTCAGTTTGCTGATAGGTCGATTAAGAGGCCGAAGGGGTTATTGAAAGACGTGGTCGTTACCATTAAGGGCCTGAAATTCCCCGTGGACTTCGTTGTGTTGGACATGGAGATCCCTGAAGCGGTAACTCATGCCCCCATCATTCTCGGACGTCCATTCTTGGCCACAGCCAAGGCGGTGACCGACCATGATAGTGGGAAGGTATGCTTTCGCGTAGAGGGCGAAACCATACAAATAGAGACGATCGAAGAGATCAGAGCCAGAGAGGCAGAATACTCAGAGCAGTCCAGCGAGGCAGAGCAGATGACAGAGGAGGAGCTAGACATCCACCAGGTCTGTGACTTTGAGATGACTGATGATGAATCCAATTGGAAAGATCCTGTAGCATCGACCCTTGCCTTGCCTACAGATTCACTGTATCTCAAGCTCATGGCAGTCGAGAGCCGGGAGAGCGCATTCCTGGATGAGGATATTTCTGAGGCTGACAGTGTTGAGATGAGTGGTGCAGATGAGTTTCATTCTTGCTCATCTTCTTCTGATCCCTCGGATTCAGACATTGACTGGGATGACTTTGATGATTATTTGCCTTGTCTGATTCCTTCTGAGCCAGCAGCCATGACGGATTGCGAGCCCGTGCAGTTTATTGATGATCCATCAGGCCGCCCTTCGTCAGAAATTCATACAGAGCGAGAGTTCTCCCATGCAGACCTGGTAGCCTTTACACAGTCATATCAGAAGCCAGATCTGCCACCTCCCAGTTGTCCGGAAAGGAAACCTCTGCCGCAGTCAATGAAGTACAGATTCCTTGCTGGAGAGCCAGAAATGCACCCAGTCATTATCTCAGCAGATTTGACTGGAGAACAAGAATCCCGTCTGATGGAGGTTCTTGAAAGAAACCGCAAGGCAATCGGTTGGAGTATAGCTGATCTCCAGGGGCTGAGCCCGAAGCTTTGCTCCCACCACATCTATCTCGAGGAGGACGCTAAGCCATCACGTGAGTTCCAGCGACGGCTGAACCCGAACCTTCGAGAGGTCGTCATGAAAGAAATTTCGAAGTGGTGGAGCGCTGATTTCATCTATCCCATCTCCGACTCTAAATGGGTAAGTCCTTTACACGTGGTACCCAAGAAGACGGGTATCACTACAGTTGTCAATGAGTCTGGAGAGGAGATCGCTACCAGAGTACCAACTTCTTGGAGGGTCTGTGTGGACTACAGACGATTGAATGAGGCCACCAAGAAGGATCACTTCCCGCTACCATTTATTGATCAGATTATCGAGCGGTTAGCTGGGAAGAGTCATTATTGTTTCCTGGATGGGTACTCTGGATACAATCAAGTGGCCATTGCGCCCGAAGACCAGGAGAAAACGACATTCACCTGTCCGTTTGGGACTTATGCTTTCAGACGGATGCCCTTTGGTCTATGTAACGCTCCGGCGACATTCCAAAGGTGCATGTTGTCCATCTTCTCGGACATGGTGGGTGACTGTTTAGAGGTCTTCATGGATGACTTCTCGGTCTATGGCGATGGGTTTGATGCTTGTCTTGACTGCCTAGACCGTGTGCTGAAGCGCTGCATAGAGGTCAATCTAGTCTTATCCTGGGAGAAGAGTCATTTCATGATGACTCAAGGGACGGTCCTTGGTCATATCGTCTCCAACAGGGGCATGGAGGTCGATCCGGCTAAGGTGGACATCATCAGAAAACTCAACCCGCCGTCCAATTTGCGTCAGTTACGGTCTTTTCTGGGGCATGTCGGTTTCTACCGACGGTTCATTCAGGACTTCAGTCGAATTGCCCGACCGCTCACTGACCTGCTGACAAAAGACACCGAGTTTATTGTCAATGATAAGTGTCTTGAATCATTTGAGACTCTCAAAAATATGGTTGTTTCAGCTCCTGTCCTTCAGCCACCCGATTGGTCTCTCCCATTCGAGATCATGACGGATGCTTCAGATTTTGCCGTTGGGGCTGTGCTTGGACAGAGGAGGGATGGATTACCGTTTGCCATTCACTACGCCAGCCGGACCTTAGATGCCGCTCAAAGGAATTACACTGTGACTGAGAAAGAGATGCTGGCCGTAGTCTTTGCTCTTGATAAGTATAGATCATATATTCTCGGATCTAGAGTGACCATTTACACCGATCATACCGCCATCCGGTATTTAATGGCTAAGAAGGATGCCAAAGAACGTCTCACCAGATGGATCCTTCTACTCCAGGAATTTGATATTGAGATTAAGGACAAGCCTGGAGTCAAGAATGTGGTGGCGGATCATCTCTCCAGATTGGAGAATCTTGAGGAATCTGAGCCCAGTGCACCTATAACCGAGACTTTTCCAGATGAGGCGATCTTGGCTGTCACCTCACTCCCATGGTATGCTGACCTTGTAAACTATCTTGTTGCTAAGACAGTCCCTCAGGGTTGGCCCAGGCAGAAACTTTAGACCTTCCTAGCTAAGGCCAAGTTTTACCATTGGGAGGATCCCGTCCTTTATCATGAAGGAGGGGATAGCATCTGGAGAAGGTGCATTCCTCAGGAAGAGCAGCATAGCGTCCTCACATACTGCCACAAGCTTGAGGCAGGAGGACATCATTCTGGAAAAAGGACAGCACAAAAGGTGCTTCAATCCGGCCTATGGTGGCCTACTCTCTTCAAGGATTCTGATGAGTTCGTGAAGGAATGTACTGACTGTCAGAAGATGGGAACCTGCGGACAGAGAGACATGATGCCCATGCAACCCATTCACTTCTGTGAGGTTTTTGAAGCATGGGGGATTGATTTCATGGGCCCATTTCCTAAGAGTCAGGGATTCGAGCATATTTTGCTCGCTGTAGATTATGTCAGTCGATGGGTTGAGGCCATCCCCGCCCGAGCCGCAGATGCAAAAACCGTGTGTAAATTCTTGAGGAAAAATATCATTTCACGGTTCGGGGTACCTAGAGTTTTGATTTCTGACGGGGGGTCTCATTTCATCAATGACAAAGTTAGGGCCCTTGCTGACGAGTTCGGTATTGACCATCGGGTTGCCACTCCTTATCACCCTCAGACTAATGGTCTTGCTGAAGTATCGAATCGGGAGATAAAGACTATCTTGCAGAAAGTTGTCCGCCCAGACCGAAAGGATTGGTCACAGCTTTTGGACTCGGTCTTGTGGGCCTATCGGACATCTTTCAAAAATCCATTGGGAACATCTCCCTTTCGTCTCGTCTATGGCAAGCCGTGCCATTTGCCAGTGGAAATCAAGCACAAATCTTTTTGGGCAGTTACTGAGTTACTTCTAGATCCCGAGAGTATAGGAGACCAGAGAAGAGGAGAATTGGCAGCCCTGGAGGAATTGAGAGATACAGCCTTTTCGAACAGCCTACAGTACAAAGAGAAAGTGAAGACATGGCACGATTCGCATATCAGCCATAAACAGTTTGAGCCAGATCAGAGAGTATGGTTGTTTGATTCCAGGCTGAAATTATTCCCAGGAAAATTACAGAGCAAGTGGAAAGGGACCGTAGTGGTCAGGAAGGTACATGACAATGGCAGCATCGACATATCCGAACCGTCATCTTCGTCCACCTTCCGCGTCAATGGTCAACGCCTAAAGCTGTATCGAGATCATGATCCGCCGACCATGGACGTTGCCCCCATTCTTCTGGTATGAGATGTGCCCTTTGATTCTCATCATCTACATCTCATACATGGTGATCAAATCTATCTTCCGCTGTACAGATCCATCTGTTCATATCACTCTGTTTCCGTTGATTTATTGTCTTCTTTTCTTCTTTTCTTCTTTTCCTTTTCTATTTTCTTTATCTATCAAAAAGGTGCCGCCCTTGTAGACAGTTTTCCATACTTAGGACGTACTTTGTCCTAAGTATAGGGGGGTGTGCACCCCGAGTATTTCTATTCTTTTCGATCCTCTCCATTGTCTCCTCTTCTTGTCTATACTTAGGGATATCTTACCCTAAGTATAGGGGGAGACAATCTGAGTACGATATGTGCATTCCCACCCTTGACCCTCCCTACGTTGTGTACAGTCTGCTATACTTAGGATTATTTAATCCTAAGTATAGGGGGGACGGTCAACTTCTCATTCGTTGATTCCTTCATTCATTTATTCTCTATTCTTTAGACTTGTCTATACTTAGTACGAGTTATGTCTTATCTTTTCTCTCCGATCTATGAGGACATAGCTCAAGCTAAGTATAGGGGGGTCGTATATACTACGTATATACTTTAGCCATAACTCGTACTTTCGTATATTCCCTAATAATATGGCTACTAATTCTTTAAAATTCAATAAAAACCTTTAATAAAAAGATGTGATTATTCCTCAAAATTCTTTTTGTATATACTGATTAATAAATCAGGTGAAAATGTTTTTTTTTGCAAAATGTTTGAAAAATAGTTTGAAAATCTTTGTGAACATCTATTGAAAACTATTTTGAAAATATTTTGTTACATGTTTTCAACCTTTGTAAAAAAGTGTGGTTTGTAAAACTTCTTTTCTTTGTGTGAAATAAAATGTTTGAAAAATGATTTGCAAATGGTTTGAAAAATGGTTGCAAAAATATTTGAAAAACCTATATATACTGTTTTGAAAAACCGATTGCAAAATGATTTTCAAATGAGTGTACATGTTTGTAAAAATGTTTGTAAAAACTATTTTGGACTATAAGTTTTCAAAAATTGTGTGAAAAGCTTGTGTCAAATAAGTTTGAGGAATATTCACATCACACCAAAAATCCACTGTATATATATGTATAAAATTGATCACTTACCCTGTAAATTCTTAAAATCCACTTCTTGTATATATAAGAAGCACTCCCGTGTACATAGTTTTCACCTAGTTTGTAGCCAAACTTTTTGTTTTCAAAATTCCCAAAAACATTTGCAAAATTTAAATCCAAAAACATTTGAAAAATCTTTTTGAAAAAGACAAAAAAATGCATCTGCATGTGCATGCATCATCTTTTCAAAAATCCATAAAAAGTTCAAAATCTTTGAAAATTGCATCACAAAAATATTTTCTGCATTGCATTGCATAGCATGAGCATTTTTCGGATTGAGTTTGATAATTGAACTAGTCTAAGTAAAATCCGGAGATTGGAGCTTGATTGGACCTTAAAACCTACCTAATAACAGGAACTTTATAGGAACTGGGTTTGAGGTACTTCAGGTCTAGTTGACTTAATTCTTTGAGGATCACGAGACTTGGTTCAATGGATTCTTGACTGCCTAAGTAGAGTATTTCGGAGCACACGCACGACTCTTGTTGATAATGACCTAACTTGGACACCTGCACCTTTCACATAGCTCTCCATGGATGAGGTGGTGAGGAGGCAGCTTCCTTTAGCTTGGGGTAGCATATGAGGGTAGTACTTCTAGGCAGAACCTCTCTTCTTCTTATAGTGAAGGAAGTGCACCTCAACTTGGTCTAGTGGTGATGAAGGCTAAAGACAGAAGCCGTGGGTTGCAATAAAGCTTCAAAAGGGGGATAGTCTACTGGCTCAAGAGGAAAATTTCTTGTATATGCTGCTCATGTAGATATGTTGTACAGATGCAATTGAAAAAAAAAATGCAAAAAGAACTCCAAAAAAGTGGTGGGTCGGATTGAAAATTTAATAATCCCACCGGAGTATGTATATAGTTCAATAAAGCAAAAGCTTATGGTATCCATGTTACATCTCATGAAGCTAGCAGCGGGAGACTCAGCTACACTGGCTGAGCTTCCAAAAGTCTATACTTCTTCCCCCTCTTCTTGAGCCGGTTGCACTTGAACTTAGAAGGGAATACCCCGCTTCTCGAGGAAAGAGTTGCTAGACCGAGGCATTAGAGTTACCAGGTTGGGGGAGGTTGTTTCCTCGTCACTTCTGAGGTGGGGAGCTACATATCACTTACACTGTACGAGTCAGACTCATAGTCGTAAGAGTTTGCGTATGAGTTGAAGTATTTCTGACCTGGCTATTGAGGAGACTTGGACAGAGTTTTGGGATTCTCAAGGACTGTTGGATTTCAAACTTGGTTCTCATTAAGGTTCCGACCACACTAAATTTCCAAAGGTCCGACTTAAGCTCCAAACTTCGATTTTGCAAAGACAAGTTCGATAATTAAACTTAATCTAATGTTCTTCTTTTTCTTTTCTTTCTTTTCTCTTTTTGCACTTATTGCATAAGTATTTGCTAGGGACTAGCAAAGGTAAAGTATAGGGGGATGATGAATCCACATTTCATCATCTTTATTCTATCATTTTGGCACCAAAAACCCTAGCAAATGCCTGTAAATAGCATTAAAACCATCATCTTAGCATCCATGCATGTGCATTCAGATTGTGTATAAATCACTGTAATTAAGGCCAAAATTATAGAATAAATAAAGAAAAGAAAAAGAATAAAATATTGTAAATATTTTATGACCAAAACCCCCGAGACCTAGGCATCTTGATGAATAGGTCGACAAGGAATAAAGTAGGGGGAGATAAGGTCAGAAATACAGTGTAAATACCTATACAATCTATTCATTCTTTATTCATTTTGGGACCTATTTTTGGTTCCACTTTTTATACATCAAATAAAGAAACTTTGTACATGAAAGTTGTAGATAATTTTATAAAGAAAAATACAAAATTGATTTCACAGAAAAATAATGTACAGATAAAAAGTTATGGTCTGAATAAAAATCCAAAATCCCAACTTCCCAGACCTGTATCTCACCAATAAAAACTCCAAATGCAGCCTACTCACCTTTAATTGTATATAGAATAAAATAATCTATCCAATGGTGGTGGTTTCGCATTTGACGGAGCTACGGTCTGAAAGTTGAGTTTTGGACCCACATTGTACCTTGTACAGATTAAAATATTCAACTTATTCTTTATTCATTATTTATTCATTTTTATAATTTTATATTGTTGTAAATATTACTTATAATATATATGTACATTAAAATCAGAATAAAAATGCAAAGAAATCACAAAATAAAAATACTTGTATAAAAGGTACATAGGTATACTACCTATACATATACCTATACAAAACATACTTGTATTTTATTAAATATATAAAATATATCAGAAAAATTAAAATAAAAATATATTTGTGTATATATAAGTATTTCGTAATTTCATAAAATGATAAACAAAAATAATAAAAATAAAATACACAAAACAAAAAATAAAATACTAAAATATGTAGATAATATACCTATATAAGGCTAAAAAGTAAACTTGTAAAAATATATATCATAAAATTAATTAAAAATCATGATAAAATACTACATAAAATTTTAAGCATTTTTTATTTAATAACCAAAAATAAATTCGATTGTTTTCTATTTTTTATCGAATTAATAAAATAATTTTCCAATCTTTTCCCTGGTTGGTCCACGTGGACCAACCAGGAACCTCCGACTGTTGACCGGCGGGTCAACAGCTTGTCCTTGACCCCCTTGAGCTCCGCGCGCCTCGTTTTTCCCCCTCTTTCGCCCTTTTTTCGAGGCTGCGCCGCTCGTCCTCTCCAGCCGCTTCCTTCATGGAAGTTGTGCACTGTACATCCATCTCCATCGCCGCTCCATCAGATCCACTCAGATCTTCTTCCTCCACCCGTGATCATGCCTCGAAAACACGCACCCAACGCTCTTCAAATACAACCCACCATCTTCCTTTCTCGGGTTGAACCGCGAACTACCCATGATCCTTCCCCCTTGGTCGAGCTAAAGGTACCCGGAGGTGACAGCTCTGAGCTCCAAGCTTCCAGGCGTCGGGAGAGCACCTGATCGTCGCGCGTTCCAACCTCCGGCGAAGCACTGCCGTCGAGGTAACCACCCTCTGGCCCTAGGCCATCGAGGCTGTTCTTGCCTTCTCTTTATCCCCTTCCAGTTCCTGTTAGTTTTCGGATCATTTCGCCCATCTTCATTCGTCAAATCGTCCATCGAATAGTTCCATAGACCACCTTGCCGGAGCGCAACTCCGGCGAGCCCACATCTCGCTTTCCACGCTACCTTCGAGAGTCACCCGAGGTCGAGGCATTTTGCCCTCGACCTCTCTAACGTTTTGGTGCAGGTATTGAAGCACATCGAAGCTCCTGGAGCTATTTTGCCCTCTCGCCGGAGCACCTGGAGCCTCGCAGCTCCGCCACCTCCGTGCGAGAGCACCGGCGTCCGCCGGTGGATTTTGAAGCCTCCAGACGTCAGCCAACACCTGCAGGAGAAGATCTGGACATTTTGAAGCTCCAACGAACGTCGGAGGCAGGCGGGGGCTCGAATCAAAACTCGCCATCGGCGAGTTCATCTGCTGTTCCTCCTCCATCATCCAGAGCCGTCCGATCGACTCCAGTTCTTCCAAGCCGTCCTTCCTCCGTTAGATCTTGCGCTCCCAGGACCGTTCGATGCACTCCTGATCTTCTAATCCTGGCCGCAAGCTGCGAAGGGGTATCGGAGCGCGAGAGCAGGACACGTGTCTAAAAGAAGCGATATCAGCCGTCCGCTCCCGCTTTGGCGTGGGTATTTTGCTACAAACCCCCGCCCATTTTTGTAATATTTTAATAGTACTAAAACTTTCCTCGGCAGTTTAAATATTTTTGTAGTATTTGCACGAAGACCCCCGTTGTTTACTTATTTGCACTCAGGTCCAATCCACGTCATCTCACGTGCCCGTGCGCGTGAGGTGGCTGGGTATTTTGCAGGGACCCCCCCTGGGGTTTGTTTATTTCGTTTAGGTCCATGAACATTTATGTCAAGTTGTAATATTTTGGAGAAATTGCATCGAACCCCCTGAGCTTTGTAATATTGCAAAAATACCCCTCCCAGGCGCGTGCAAGTCACGCGTCCTGTGGGTAAATTGCACATATACCCTTGCGGGTTTGGATATTGGTGTTTAATCCTTGAAATGCAAGTTTTAGTGTAATATTTTGTGGAAAAATTGCATGTTTTCCCCTGGAAGTTTTGAAAATTGCATTTCTGCCCTTGCCAGGACTGTTTAATGTTGGGACTCTTGTTCTAATTGTTTAAAATATCTTCTTAAGCCCAAAAATTCCACAAAATTAGATTTAGGTCCCTGGACACTTGTACTTTAACGCCACCTAGTTAGTTTTTGATTTTATTTTATTTTCTTATTTATTAAAAATCAAAAACATGTCTTTTTCCTACTGTCTAGCTTAGAAAATACCAAAAAAATAGTAAATCCCCTCTAAAAATTCCAAAAAAATTACCTAGTGTCTATTTTATCATCTTTTAGTGTCAGTCCAAAAATCATTAAAAATTTCAAAAGAAAAACACTAAAAATATAAAAACACTCAAAAACTTCAAAAAAATATAAAAAATAGTAGAAAAACCCAAAAATTGCAAACTCAGCTTCTGTTTCTTCCTTATTTTATTCCCTTTATTAGAAAAATAGTGTGAAATATTTTTGGTACTGGTTGCTATTTTCAAATCTCATTTTTGTCACAGCCAGCCCTTATTTCCACTGTTTGCCTTATTTCAGACTTTAAAAATACCAAAAACATCTTGAAAAATCCCCAAAAATCATAAAAACAGTAGAAAACCTTAAAAATACCAAAAACATTTATTTTCTGAATTTTGGAGCATTTTTGTGCATTTTTATAAATATTTCACTTTGCCTTGTCTTATATTGCCTTTACTTTCCAATATTGAAAAAGAAACAAAAAAATATAAAATATAAAATATAAAAATCAGAAAATTAAAAATCAAAATACAAAATTAAAAATTAAAAAAAAATTAATTAAAAACCCACAAAAATCGTAGTTGCTTGCCTGCTTAGTGTAGATACTCACACACACACACACACTTGTGCAGTCATTTGCTTGAGCTACACTGTTTGCTCCCTGTGTTCGAACTCTCTGCATACTTGCCCTTTACATCATTTGTGCAGAGTTAAAAATAAATTTTAACTCCACATTGTTTCTAATTTATTGATCTTAGTGTGGGTTAATTGTTGACTTTAGTCCGAATTTAGTGTGGTCAACACACCGACTGAGTTCACGCTTTGTGTGAATTTAAGACCACCTATTTTTGGCTAAATCAAACACATGCCATCCGCTCTTCATGCCCGTCCCTCTCCCCCTCCTCGAAGCCTGCTCGAAGCAGCCGCCGTCGCTGATCCTCCCCTGCTCAAAGCCCCCCAGAGCAGCTCCTCCCTCCTCGTCGCTGCCGACCCCCCTCGTGCCGACCCTTCCCTCCCTCGCTCAAAGCCCCCCACCCGACCCCGCAGCCCGCCGAGCTTCTCGTCCTGCTCGAAGCCAATCGACGAGCTCTCCTTGGAGACCCCCTCCCACCGCTGCCTGCACCCACGAGCTCTGACGAAGCCCCGCCTCCGCCAGCAAGTCCCCCACCTCCCACCAACCTGCTCGAAGGTCGAAGCCCTCCCCCATCGAGATGCAACGAAGCTGCCCTCTCACCGTCGTCGCTCCTCCTCGAACCCCCCCTCCCCGCGTTTCCTGCACCCACGAGCTCTGACGAAGCCCCACCCCCTCCCCACGTCCCACTCCCCCCACCGACCTGCAACGAAGCTCCCTCCCACCGTCGCCGCATCCGACTGCAAGCCTGCCTCTGCCTTGTCATTTATTTTTTTCCTTTCGTTTTTTCATCTTGGCTAACCCAAACCGTTAGATCATAGATTAGTTAGATTAACTCACTCATATGGTTGAGTTAACATATTAAACAAGTGGAGGGTTGTGAGTGTGAGACGTAGTGACTATCCGGAGTTTCTCATGTAATTCATGATTACACAGGGTTATGATTGAAATTGCAGAATTACTCAAGGTTGTGGGTATCCCATAAAAGAAACAAGAATTAGAACCAAATCTATCCAACTGAATTAAAAAAAATCAATGTCGATTGGAGTATGTCGTGGATTGTGATTCTGCATCATTATATAATTATATTACTAATACTTATCAAGTATCAACTATTAAATAAAGTACGTACTGAAATCCATCAAATTTAGCAATATGGCTACATATGTCGATATCTTGCGAAAAATCGATCCATATCTTGGAAAATGATATGCATATAGATAACGGTACCTCCATCTCATCGATATTGGTATATCGTTGACATATCTAACATATTAATAAACATCATATTGCACCTATCATAGTATCGTATATACAATACCCCGTAGAGTATTGACTGTTGGAAGATATTAGAAAACAATAGATGAAATTTCTCTAATTACAATTTACAATTTATGGAGTACATATTTCATAATAATAAAAAATCACATGTTATAAAAACAATAAGATATGCACTTTAATAACAAAGTAAAATCTTATTTAATGATAATCAAATCAAAGAGTTGATTGACAGTTCCACGTAAGCATTCCTTCGTTGTCGTTCATGTTGCATCACTAACTCTATGCACTCAAAGTAAATCTCCCGTATTATATATACACGTATATAGCCTTGTAATGCATCATGCATGAGGACATGCATGAGGATAAGCAACGACAATCGTTGAGTTGGAGATGGTATCATTTGTAGCAAAACAGGAAAATGAAAGAGCTTAGGAACCTCGTAAAGATAATGGAGCAGGTAATGATCGCTATGGTTGGATGCTTATTTAGGAGGAGATTGAACAAGTAAGATTGTATATTATGGTGGTTAAGGTAAATCAACAAAAACCTTGAATAAACACGAGCATATACATTAAAAACTCTACAAACCATCTCCATAAGATCTTAATAAATACAAAAAAATAGTAGGCTAACACTAGAAGAAACTCAATACTAAGTAACATAGCACGGACTATACAAAACCCCTAAGAAATCCACCTAAGGCGGGTTAAACTGATAGAGGGTAACTCGTTTTTGGGTTTTGGTGTTTCGATAGAGGGTTAAATTAAGGGTGGGTTAGAAGTGGGTTTGTTGTGATATGATTGTATTGAAGTTTGAAAAAGTGAGTAGTTATTGTGATCTGATTGTATTGAAGTTTGGAAAGTGAGTAGAAGTGGAGTGGTTTATAATTTTTATATAATATAATGGTATAATATTATTTTTTGATAGGATTGATGATGTAAAATTGATTTATTTAATTTTTTAAAAAAAGAGAAATGTGGGACCCACACGAGAGAGAGGGAGTGGATTAGGGGGGGTAAACTCCCCAAAGGGGAGTTTAACCCCACCTCCCGAACGGGGCCTAAGTGCATATAAATGACCTATATCCATGAAAATGACAGACATTGCAGTATCAATATTGACAGATATCCAATACCTGATATATCATCGATATATCGGTGAATGTATCCTGATATATCTGAATCCATGGAGTCACCTAACACTCCCACTGCATGATTCAAACCAAATCCTCCATTGCAACTCTTGGAGCAGAAGAGCTTACTGTTCGAGGCATTTAGTTTAAAATCGAGCATTGAATAAAGTCCTCTATTCTTTGAGATGGAGGAGGTTAAGGCCTCCATCACACTTGTGAAGAGCAAGGTGTTGAGAGTATCCCAAGGGCTTTAAAGTGAGGCCCTCATTGACAGTCACCAATAAAAACTCTGCCACTTCTAATTCCGATCATGCTTTAGCATTATTGGCTGCCCAGGATTTAGCGCCGCCTTAACAGACTTCATCTTCCGTTCAAGAGAAAAGAGAGGATTGCTTGTACCACTCTGCTTCAGGCCTCCTCCACGACCTTGTTGTATCCCTCACAGTGAATCCATTGGTTTAAGAATCTAAATGGTCAGCCTCGAGAGATTACAGGGGAGAGCTGGTGGTTACTTAACCGCCGGGAAAATATTTGAACGCGAGATGATCGTCTACTGTAATACAACAGGTGTTGTATTACAGGACCGTTCGATGAGGATCGAACGACCCTCCCGACCCAACAATGTGGTTGGGTTCTGAGAAAGAATTGGACCAGGATCAAGGATTTCTCAAAGAAGAGATCTCAATCAGTCCTGTCTCATTAATACAAGAGTTGAAATCATTCAGCGCCACTAAACTCTAGGCATGCCTCTCTCTCTCTACCCTCCCTTTATAAAGTATTTATAAAGTAGAGGGAAAGAAAAAGAGAAGGCTGCTAAAGATGATGCACTCAATACCTTTGAAATCAGGGGCGGGAATTTTATGAAGGAGGGGGCAACTAAACAAAAATAAAGGATGGAGAGAGATAAAGTGAGTAAAGCCAATTTTTTAACAAAAAATGCCACAATGGGATTCGAACCTTGGTTCTTGGTTAAAGAAAACAACACTTTACCAGTGAGGCATTAAGCATTAAGTGATAGTATTCGACACTATACTTACTATATTTAATATTTAAGCAGGGCCATATCAAAATTTAACAACATTATATAAGAGAAATGTAATAATTAAGGATGGGCCATGGCCCCACTAGGCTATATGCTAATTCCGCCCCTGTTTGAAATGGTGTTTGATCATCTCTACTAATTTTGGGTTGGATTACGTTTATATGCACTGTACTTATTTGCATAAAATTTGTCAACGTGGTGGTTTTTTATTGGAGGGTGGCATGTGCGTATCAGTAAAAGGTAACGTAAGCAGATTAGTTTCTTACATGCTATATTTCCATTTGTTGCAAGTCTAAATACTGTTATTAGGAGACTATCCGCGTAGATCAGGTGAGAAGGTGCCGTGGTACGTCCTCGACCCATTGGGAAGAATCTACCATCATTTACGGCCAAATTGACCAAGGATGAGAGGGATTCCATCCCAATAGTGAAGAGAAGAGGGCTCAAAGGATCCCCTTGCCTTAGACCTCGGGTACCTCTGAACATTCCATGGGGAGACCCATTTGTTGGGTTTCTTTGCATGTCCAGCCCCAGCTTGGGGGGTTACAACAATTTGCCCATACTGCAGGGGAATCTATGCTATTTTCACAAGTTATTGGGAGCCCCATTCGTCCCCTATCCCCTGCCGATTCCAGGGTTTTTTTTCCATTCCAGAGGAGCACGGAAGCCCCATTCGTCCCTTTTGCCTCCCCATTTTTCAGCAAGCCGCAGTGAGGATTTTGGAACCCCATCTTCTCCTCTTCCTCCACGTGAGCAGGAGAGCGAGAGAGAGAGAGAGGCCGAGTCCATGCTCGAGGGCAGCAACAACTCGAGCTTGGGAGCAACGGCTAGGGCTTTAGGGTTGGGCTTGGGAGCAACGTTCGGGCGTGCTCGAAAGTAGCAACAACGAGAGGTCGTTGGGAATGACCTCAAGGGAGCCGAGCATCAATTTGGGTCTCCATCCGGAAGCCCACAAGGGAAGCCACCTTATCTTCTTGATTAGAGCACATTTGGTATTGTTAGATTGTTGACGCATATTTAGTTATTGTGTCTCTTCGCTATTTTATTTTCTTGTTATCCTCTTTATGTAATTTACCCATAGGCTACTCTCCTATATAAGAGAGCCTAGGGCTATGGAATAAAAAATTCATTCACGTTTCCCAACATGGTATCAGAGCGACGGTCCTAGACCGGAGTTCTCGAAACCCTAACCCTAACCCGCCCCACCCGCCGGCCCTTTCTTCCCTCTCTCTCTTCTCTCGGCGCCGCCCTCCGATCTCCAGCGCGCATCTCCAAGCGCACATCACCGACCTCCATTGCGCATCCTCCTGCGCTTGATCTGCGGCGCCTGATCTACCTCACTGCGGCGCTTCTCCAGCGCTGATCAATCCAGTGCTGATCGAT
This sequence comes from Ottelia alismoides, assembly GCA_037367405.1. Classification (NCBI taxonomy): domain Eukaryota; kingdom Viridiplantae; phylum Streptophyta; class Magnoliopsida; order Alismatales; family Hydrocharitaceae; genus Ottelia; species Ottelia alismoides. Next base: position 258,434 of record JAZKJV010009153.1, on the reverse strand, counting down.
CTCGCGCTGATCTGCATCTCACGCTGATCAATCCTCCAGCGCTGATCGGTCCCCAGCGCTCCGATCTCCAACGCTCCGATCGCCAGCGCATGCGCGCATAGCGCACCGTCTCCACGCCGATCCTCCAGCGCTGATCAGAACAATTTGCGCGCATTTCTAGCCCCAGAAAGGAGACTCTCTCGCACGCATACTCTGGATCTCAGCCTTGAACGAACACTTTGCGCGCAGCCCTGATCACGCACTTTGCGCGCAGCCTCCGCGCAACGTGCAGCATCCACGCCCTAAACTCTAGGGCTCAGATCGTGATACATATGGGGTTGGTTGCTTGACGTCTACACATGCAACCAATCCCGTTTATGTCATTGTAGACAAAGATCACTGTCTCTTGGTCAATCCAGTCTTCCAGTATGTCAGAAAGCAAGGCTGATATTCCATCTATGGGCGCGTTTCGTGGTCCAGCGCCAATCGTCAAGATGGATGGTACGAACTATGAACTGTGGGCAATGCAGTTCATGAGTATGATGAAGTCCACGGGCAAGAAGCATATTCTCACAGAGCCCGAGCCTGCAGAGAAGACTGGAGTTCATGCCTCATGGGAGGCTGACGACGCATATGCAAAGGTGTGGCTTTCTGGCACATTGGCTATTGAGATCGCCAATGACATTCTACATCAACCCACAGCCAAAGACATGTGGGATATCCTAGCAGCAACATATTCCCAGGCGAAGAATGAGACCAAGATTCTGCAACTTCAACATGATATATTCACAATTAAGCAGAATGACCGCCCATTACATTCTCTCTACACATCTTTGAGAGGAATGTTTGAGAAGCTACATAGCTTCATGCCTCTTACCGCCACACCAGAGCAGCAGAAAACATACAGGAATGCGACGATGGTGGGTGTGTTTCTCGCTGCACTCGATCCAGAGTATGAGGCAGCACGTTCACAGATTTTGGCGGACTCGACTATTCCTCCCATGGAGGAAGCCTTTCACAGATTGAGCAGGATTACTGTACCTTCAGCAGCCACTAGTCAGAATCCATCTGCCATGGCAGCCAACAGAGGCCGTGGTTCTCACTACCAGGGCCGTGGACGTGTTCCCCGTGGAAGGGGTGGGCGCACTAGACCAACATGCTCATATTGTCACAGAGTCGGCCATACTGAAGACACATGCTACTCCAAGCATGGATTTCCTGCATCTGCACGAGCTGCTGAGCAGATAGAGCCCCCATCCGCTTCCACACTGGATCAACGATTTGATGATCTGGTTGCCCATCTCAGAGGCATTATACCACCATCTGGCCTGGCACCGTCGACAGAAAATCATACTGATGCCGCTGCTTCTGCTTCTGCTTCTACGAGTACTTCAGGTAGTACACTTGCTCTTCACAGTAGTAGATCAGTTACATTGCCGTGGATCATGGACTCGGGCGCTACACATCACCTATGTGGCGACCAGAGTCTTCTTACAGGATATACTCAGATCCCTCCAGGACGGACAGTAGTGATTGCCAATGGCACTCATTCCCCTATCACGGGTCAGGGGGAGATTAGATTGACATCCTCGATGCAGCTCAAGAATGTTTTACATGCACCGCATTTTTCAATGAATCTGTTGTCGATTAGTCAGATTACGAAGGATCTCCATTGTCGAGCTATTTTTGATTCATCTTCTTTGATTTTTCAGGACATCCGTACGGGCAACGTGATTGGTCATGGCTATGAGCAAGGAGGCCTTTATCGTCTGAACCAGACCCCGTTTGCCGGAATCACAGCCTCCTCCGCAGAACAAGTATCTCCTCTCCTGTGGCATCTGCGCTTCGGTCATTTACCGCTTCAGAAGTTGCGTCTTGTCCTACCCTATAGTCTGTCTCACACAACTGTCCAGTGTGAGGCATGTCAGTTGGGAAAACATCACAGGTCGTCTTTTCCCAGTAGTCAAGGTCGGAGTAGTAACTCCAAGTTTGAGTTGTTTCATGTCGACGTCTGGGGTCCGAGTCGTGTTCCCGATCATCAGGGGCACAGGTTTTATATTGTATTTGTCGATGATTTTTCTAGAGCATCTTGGGTATTTCTAATGAAAAATAAGTCTGAAGCTGGAGATATTATTATTCACTTTCTAAATGAGATTCAGAATGTCTTTTCCACAACGGTCAAAATTATGAGAACTGACAATGCCTTAGAGTTGTGCACCAACAATCTAGCCAAATACTACTCCTCAAAAGGGATTGTTCACCAAACATCCTGTGCTCATACGTCTCAACAAAATGGGGTTGCAGAAAGAAAACACCGTCATCTTCTTGACGTTACAAGGTCTCTTCTCATTCAGAGTCATGTCCCGTATACCTACTGGGGAGATGCAGTCCTTACTGCATGTTATCTTATAAATCGTATGCCCTCGTCTGTCTTGAATGAACAGGTTCCTTTCTCAATTATATATCCTGACAAGGAGCTGTTCACTCTTACCCCTCGTGTCTTTGGGTCTGTCGCATTTGTCCATCAGTTGTCACCCGGTTCTGACAAGCTCTCTCCTAGGGCTGTCAAGTGCGTCTTTGTGGGGTACCCCAGAACCCAAAAGGGGTACAAGTGTTTTGACCCTGTGCGTCGGCGGTATATGATCAGTGCGGATGTTACATTCTTTGAATCCATTATGTATTTTTCAGAATCCGGGAACATGCAGCCACCACCATCATCTCCTGATACCGTATTCATGGCACCACCAACATCACAGCCGTCACCACCATTACCACCACCACCACCACCGCCGCCGCCACCAATAATTTCCCCGTTACCATTCCATTACACCCGGCGGCCGAATCAAGCTCATGGTCCTGACCAGTCAACTAGCTCGCCTATGGTATGTAATGAAAATATTAATGTTGATGGATCTGACGACATTTCTCAGCAGGATGCATTACAGGAGCATGGTGATACCACAGAGGATCTGGATGTTCCAATCGCTCTACGCAAGCCGAAGAGAAGTTGTGCCAAGTATCCAGTATCAGCAGCAGTTTCGTTTGAGAGGCTATCTGGACCATTCAGGACATTTGCATTGGCACTTTCAGCTACAGATATTCCACGGAACCACCATGAGGCTTTGCAGGATTCTCGATGGCGGCTAGCCATGGAGGAAGAGATGGCGGCACTTCAGTCTAGAGGAACATGGAGCTTGGTTACTATACCACCGGATGTCAACCCAGTAAGTTGCAAGTGGGTATTTACAGTGAAACATAATGCAGATGGCTCCATTGACAGGTACAAGGCACGCCTGGTTGCAAGGGGATTCACACAGACATATGGAGTAGATTACCTTGACACGTTCTCCCCGGTGGCTCGTCATTCCACTCTGCGGATCCTCTTATCAGTTGCAGTTACTAGGGACTGGCCTCTCTATCAACTGGATGTGAAGAATGCCTTTCTGTATGGCGACCTGCAGGAGGAAGTCTACATGCAACAGCCACCAGGTTTTGCTGTTGAGGGGGAGTGTTCCAAGGTTTGCAGATTACATAAGGCTATCTATGGCCTTAAGCAGAGCCCCAGAGCATGGTTCCAGAAGCTGTCAGACCTTTTTGAGAAATAAGGATATAAACGCTCCAATGCTGATCATTCCTTGTTTGTACAGAAGACGGCAAGAGGTATTGTTGTAATCATGGTTTATGTTGACGATATCTTGATTACAGGTGATGATGACCAGGGCATTAAGCAGGCAAAGGAAAGGCTGGGGACCGAGTTTGTAACCAAGGACTTGGGAGTCCTTAGATATTTTCTGGGGCTGGAGTTTGCCAGAAATCCGTATGGATTAGTCATGTCACAGAGGAAGTATGTCACAGATCTACTGAGTGAGACAGGTATGCTAGGGTGTCGACCTGCCACAACACCAATGGACCCTAGCATGAAGCTGTATGATGATGACACAGAGGAGGTTGACAGGAGAAGATACAGAGAGCTGGTAGGCAAATTGTTATATGTCACGATCACTAGGCCAGATATATTATTTGCAGTGAGCCGTGTGAGCCAGTTCATGGAGCAACCACGTCAGGTGCATATGGATGCAATACACATGATACTTAGATATCTCAAATCTTCTCCAGGTAAAGGTCTGCTATTCAAGAAAGGAAAGGGGATTTCTGTCTCAGCATGCGCAGATGCAGACTATGCAGGATGTCCTAAGGATATGAAGTCCACCTCAGGGTATGCTGTTTATGTTGGAGATGCTCTAGTTTCATGGAGGAGCAAGAAGCAAACTGTGGTAGCTAGATCCAGTGCTGAATCCGAATATAGGGCTATGGCCCAGGCTACTACAGAGATGATGTGGGTGAAAGCGGTGCTGACAGATTTATGCTTAGATATACCACTTCCTATGAACTTGGAGTGTGATAATCAGGCTGCTTTGTTCATTGCAAACAATCCTGCATTCCATGAACGGACCAAGCATATTGAGGTGGATTGCCACTTCATACGTGATATGATTCAGAAAGGATTCATTACCACATCCCATGTTACTTCAGAGAACCAGACTGCAGATATATTCACCAAGGCATTGTTACGTGGCCCATTTCAGAAGTGTGCTTCCAAGCTGAGCATGATTGACATCTATGCTCCATCTTGAGGGGGAGTGTTGACGCATATTTAGTTATTGTGTCTCTTCGCTATTTTATTTTCTTGTTATCCTCTTTATGTAATTTACCCATAGGCTACTCTCCTATATAAGAGAGCCTAGGGCTATGGAATAAAAAATTCATTCACGTTTCCCAACATAGATACCTAGGGACAGTTAGATACTTGTTGAAGAACTATCTATTGTGTGTGTGGCTTGTACCTCACTTTTGTGGGCAATAAAACCAAGAAGAATATTGGCTCATCTTGACCGTAGTGGATTTATTGCTGGTCTTGCCCAGTGGTTTTTCCCTTACTCACTTCGAGTAAGGGTTTCCACGTAAAATCTTTGTCTCGTGTGATTGCTTGTTGTGCTTGCTTGTCATATTATTGCCATTGAGTTCCCGTGTGGGGAACATATATTTTGTTGAGCCATCTTTGCTGCAGGATAGTTTTAGGGGATACTCATGGTTGTGCATATCCCCAACAAGTGGTATCAGAGCAAGGCTTCAAGAGGACTACAACCGATCCATGTGTATATGTTCGTCGTCTTTCCAATGACAGGTTCGTCATTCTTTTGATCATGTGGATGATATGTTGATTGTAGGTCATGATTCCAACTTGATTGCAAAGCTCAAGAGAGAACTCTCCAAGGAGTTTGAGATGAAAGATTTGGGCAAGGCAAGCCACATCCTTGGGATGCAGATTACAAGAGACAGGAAGAAGCACATGTTGTGGTTGTCACAAGAAAGTTATGTTGAACGCGTGTTGGAGCGGTTTAACATGAAGAATGCAAAGCCTGTCATCACGCCCTTAGCCTCTCATTTCAAGCTAATCAAAGAGTCATGTCCATCCACTTCTGAGGAGAAAACAGAGATGGCCAAGATCCCATACCAGTCCACAGTTGAGAGCCTCATGTATGCCATAGTTTACACTAGCTACGACATAGACCATGCAGTGGGCATGGTAAGCAGATTCATGTCCAATCCGGAGAAGGACAATTGAGAGGTCGTGAAATGGATCTTGAGATACTTGAGAGTAACCTCAAGTATGTGTCTTGTGTTTGGGAGGTCAGATCCCAAACTTTGTGGCTACACTGATGCAGGTATGGCAGGAGACAAGGACCAGAGAAAGTCTACCTCATGCTACATTTTTACTTTTGCAGGGGGAGACATATCATGGCAATCCAAGTTACAAAAATGTGTTGCTCTCTCGACTACCGATGCAGAATACATAGCAGCATCAGAGGCTGGGAAAGAAGCGTTGTGGTTACAACGTTTTCTTGGTGAGTTTGGATTGAATGACAGTGAGCCAGTTGTGTTTTGTGATAGCCAAAGAGCTATAGACTTGAGCAAGAGTACCATGCACCATGCTCGGACAAAACACATTGATGTGAGATACCATTGGAAAGGGATGCAATTGAACAGAAGCAGCTCATGTTGAAGAAGATTCACACTGTTGAGAACCCCTCAAACATGTTGACCAAGGCAGTCACTCGTGACAAGCTTCAGCTCTGTAGAGAGATGAGCGGTGTCACCTCTTCTTGATCTCCATCACCAAGGCAACACCTCCCCGTTGGGGCTGGAGGGGGAGGTTGTTGGGTTTCTTTGCATGTCCAGGCCCAACTTGGGGGCTGCAACAATTTGCCAATACTGTAGGGGTATCTATGCTATTTTCATAAGTTATTGGACAACCCCATTCGTCCCCTATCCCCAGCCGATTCCATGATTTTTTCTTTCATTCCAGAGGAGTACGGAAGCCCCATTCATCCCTTTTCCTCCCTATTTTTCAACAAGCCGCAGTGAGGGTTTTGGAACCCCATCTTCTCCGTCTTCCTCCACGCGAGCGGGAGAGCAAGCGAGAGAGAGAGACCGAGTCCGTGCTCAAGGACAACAGTAACTCGAGCTTGGGAGCAACGACTAGGGCTTTGGATTTAGGCTTGGGAGCAACGTTCGAGCGTGCTCGAAAGGAGCAGCAACGAGAGGTCGTTGGGAACGACCTCAAGGGAGCCGAGCATCGATTTGGGTCTCCATCCGGGAGCCCACAAGGGAAGCCACCTTATCTTCTTGATTAGAGCACATTTGGTATTGTTAGTTACCTAGGGATAGTTAGATACTTGTTGAAAAACTATCTATTGTATCTTGTACCTCGGTTTTATGGGCAACAAACCCGAGAAGAACATTGGCTCATCTTGACCGTGGTGGATTCGTTGCCGGTCTTGCTCCATGGTTTTTCCCTTGCTCACATCGAGTACGGGTTTCCATGTAAAATCTTTGTCTCATGTGATTGCTTGTTGTGCTTGCTTGTGATTGCTTGTCATATTATTGCCATTGAGTTCCCGTATGGGGAACATATATTTTGTTGAGCCATCTTTGTTGCAGGACAGTTTTAGGGGATACACTGGTTGTGCATATCCCCAACACCATTAACCAGAATGGAGAAGGACATGGTAGTAATACAATTGGCTATCCAGGTAACCCAAATTCGGCAGAAACCTATAGCTGTAAGGGCATCAAGGATGAAGTTGTGATCAATTGTGTCAAATGCTTTGGAGAGATCGATTTTCAAACAAGCCTTGTTGCAGGATGACCTTCTATCAAAACCGTGCAGTAGTTCATTAGCCAGTCTGATGTTATCACTGATTGATCTGCCCTTAATAAAAGCTGATTGATTGAGTGAGATAAGATGTGGAAGGACGACTGCTAATCTGCTTGCCAATAACCTCGCAAAAATCTTATAGATTACATTGCAGCCTGAAATTGGTCGGTAATCACCAATGTCAGACGGTGTTTGTACTTTGGGTATTAGAGTGAGGAAGGTGTGGTTAACCTCTCTAACCATTCTGCCACCGTTGTAGAGGAAGTGCATCGCAGCATGAACGTCATCCTTGACCAAGGTCCAGTGAGTTTTGAAGAAGTTTGCATTAAATCCATCCGGACCCGGTGCTTTAGACGAATCGATGGAGGATACAACATTCCAAATTTCTACGTCCTTAAACTATCTGTGGCTGGGCGGGCTCAGTTTCTAAACACAGTGATTCGAGGTGTCTACTTATATTGGATTGTGGGTGCACTCATTCCAACTATGATAGTCAAAAAGCTTGACATGATTTGCGCAAACTTCCTATGGGGGAAAACGCTGTCATGACATTGCCTGATCATCCATTTGTCTTCCTAAATCGGAAGGGGAATGGGCTTGAAGTCTTTCATTGATCTTCACGAGGCTATGATCGCTTCTTGGGTTTGGAGGTTTCTTTCCGCGGACATGTCTATCTGGGCCGAATTCTTGCGCAAGAAATACCTTCCTTCTGGATCGTTCTGGGATATCCAGGCATCCTCCTGGCGCAGGATGCTGGATATTAGGTCCTTTATTCGCAATGCTATTAGTGGTGATGCTCCCCCCTTCTTGTGGGTCCATTCGCTTAGGGGATTCTCTTTTGCGGCGGCTTTTGATATGCTTAGACCAAGGAGCTTGCTGGTTTTCTGGGCCCCCATTGTTTGGGACTGTCGAACTCCTCCCCACTGCGCCTTCATGCTTTATCGTGCTGTCCTTAAGCGGCTTCCCACAACAGATAGACTTATCTCCTTTGATTTGAAGCTTCCTGCTATCTGTAACATCTGTTCCTCGATGCCGGAATCCCATGAGCACTTGCTATTCGATTGCCACTTTGCATCCATTGTTTGGCATGGCTCCTGTGCTGCCCTCTCCTTACGGGCACCTCAAGCTCCTCACCTCACTGACGTGCTCGACTGGATTGCTGGTTTTGGCTCCACTCATGCACATTCTACTGCTGCAACTCTGCTCGCGGTCGTGGTTTGGCACATCTAGCGCGAGCGCAATAGTCTATGGACTTCAACTGGTACTCCCTCAGCTGCTCGCACAATTGATGAAATCACCTAGACAGTTGCTTTGATCAAACACAACTGAAGAATCCTGAGTTTTTGTTCCTCTCAGATTTCTACCAATTTACAGAAATTATTTGGACTGCTGTTCAACTTAGGTCCATTACAATGCCACCATAAGTTCTAATTTTGTAGTTACTTCTTTTCTTGGAATATATACATTTACCCTTACTTACTAAAAAAATACTGTTATTAGGTACATGCAAGGAAACCCAATGGATGCCATTTCCATTTGTGCACAAGATGATTGCCTGAGAAGAAGATAGAAAACAAGAGGGCATGTCCTTGGAACCAGATAACCCTCATTTGGTTGACCGTAGGAGGATAACCTTGACGACTTCCTAGAATATCTAGTACGGGCAACATTAGCCCATGGGAAGGTGATGTAGAGTCCAATTTTGTCCATTTAGGATTTTCCATCTTATTAAGTAGAGTCTAATTAAATTAGGGTCAAGTTAATTTTATTTATGGTTAATTGAGTTCATTGCAATTTTATTTCTATTTAAATAAGGAGATTGCATGTGATCTCCGAATCGATTAGTTAGTTGATTAGAGATGTTTAGCATCCAATCACGATATATGTTAGAATTTGATTTTTATCCTCTTTCTATTTTTGTAATACATCTTCTCATATATAAAGGGGATGGTAGTCCATGATTTTAATCAGTTGAAGTTGAATTAAAATTGAAATTTAATCCAATTACCCTCCCCACTCCTCCCTCCATACGATCTCCGTGTTTCTTCTCCCAAATCCTGTACAACCAGCACGTCTTCTCCTCTTCCCCACTACTCTTTAAATTTCTTCCACCAAATATTTGTCCACTTTTCAACATTTTCATCAGCATCAGAATGCTTGAACTTAGTCGAATACGTAAACAAAGCTCCTTAAGGTGGTTTCATATCCTAGAAGTGTCGTTTTACATTGGTCAGGAGTCCAACAACCTCAGCCAGGTTAATTTGACTGAGTTATAGGTTGAGCCTTCTAGAGGGCCTTCACTAGATATCATGTGACATTGACGAACCGTTGTGCCAATTCAGTTCATACTTATTGGGGTTATCTGAACATGCCATTATTTCTTGCGAGAGGGAACAAGTTGTATGGAAAGCACCATAAATATGGCCTTGCATCGAGGGGATGGTCCTTCCAGAAGTGAAGGGCATAATTGTTCAAAGGTAGCAGTTCCTTACCTTGTTTGTCCCAACTCCGCGTACTTGAGTTCAGATTACAATCCAAGAGTATAGCTACTTGTTGGACTTTACAACCCAAGCTCAAGGAAAGGAACTAGCATCCTTGGACTTATGCTCACCTGCCGATATTTATCCCCATCAGTATGCTTCTTCTCAAAGTTCTTTCATTAGGTGATTAAGACTAAGATTCCCAGTGATCTGCTCACATATTCACAAGAATCACAACAAGTTCATTTGAATGTGAGATAACTAAGTAGAGACGCAAGATAAAATTGACTTAGGAGTCCTAAAGTCAATTTGTAAACGGTTTATAGACAAAGAAACAGAGTATTCTGGCGCATTTGGTAAAAGAAATTATCCTCCGGCAGAAATGCAGACTAGACTACATGAAAATAGCTTCTCTAACCATCGCATGCAAAACAAATGATGAAACTAATCACTAGAGGAAGGATGGATCATAACCAGAAAAATACTTGAAAATCAGGTATTACCTTTCCCTCCACCACACTATCTCTTCTTCTAGTGCATTTCAAGAGTTGGATCATTCTCAGTAGCATCTTTGGCATGTACCTCGCAAATCTTCCTCATAAATCCCACAGACATGATCCTCATCTTCGAGAAATTAATGTTGTGTTCTAGCCTGTCAACGAAAGCAGGAACCATGCTCTGGAGTTGCATCATAAATGATGAAACGGACGGTAACACGCATCAACAACCAACTTTATCACCACAAAAACAGAAAATCGATTAAGAAGGTACCCTGTGCAAGTTTTGCCAGACAATCACATAATATTACCTTTAATAAGTACAATCCTGCTTAATGAGTTTCAAAAGAAAGGAAAGAAATGACAAAATAAGAAAGCTTTTCCATTATATTGACAAACTACTAGGATGGAGTTCGCACAAACTCTAATTTAGATCTAGACTAAATTAAATCAACTGTTTGCTTGAACACAAATATGTACCAAAATTACCACCAGATGCTAGCATCTGATGCACCTAGGTTACAAAAACAAACAAAAAGGGTCACGTGTTACCGGCAATTACCATCAAAACCATATCTTCAGTATGCCAGTGTAGGGAATGAAGTTAGCATGTCAATCAGCAGAATGGAGCTAAGGCATCATGCAGATCTCTTTCGGCGAGGAGAGATGCCTCTTTCAATTTCTGGATCTCATCTAGAAGTTCATCTATGTCAGACGTGGCATTTTCATGCTGCAATCTTCTTGATTGTAGTCTTTCCAACAAGATGGCCAGAGACTTCTCCAATTCCTCACGCTCTTTAGTCATTGCATTGATCTCTTCATCAAGCCTCGCTATATCATTCCTGCGATCCTTCATCCGACCTTCCAACATTGACTTGTCCGGTTGTGCTTCTTGGACACGCTTAATTCTAAGAGCTTTATCCAAGCATTCCTTCAAAAGGAGGATATCAAACCCCTGCTCTTCAAAATGGCCTAGAACGCTCTTTTTCTTCTCGAAAACAGTTACAGGATCATGGATCTTTAGCTCACTCAAACTCTGTACGAAGTTTGCAAAGCTCACCATACATCCTATTGCAACACCTTCTCTCAAATCTTCACATAACCGTTCCAAGGGACGAAAGTGAGGTCGTTGCATCATTGTAGAAAATATGCCCTTCGACTCGATTGAATCCCATAACGGTGATGTTTTCAAGAATGGAAGTAAGGGAGGATCCAAACGGTCCAATTTAGCATCCACAGTGGCAGCATTGTAGCCATGATGTACTTGGTTCACCTCCCCGCAAACATATGTATCACCATCTTTTTGCTCCGCTCCTATAGATTGTGGAGTACAGTAAAAGAGATCAAGGAGCTCACAGTTGCCAGTAGTACGGTTCATCTTACCTTGACGGGATTGTAGGCAAGTTTGCTGGTCAGCACCATCCACCATTTCATTGATATTGGAACTGCAGGATGGTGGTCCATTTACTACTTTCTCTTTCCCATCACTCAACTGGTGAAGATCACCTTCAGTGTTAACTGAAGAAGGTTCACCAGAGAGTTTAAGCTTGCCATTTGTCCCAACTACATCAACTACCTTGGTCATCTCGAGATCGGGAATGGAAGCAATGCTTGATTTTGCAACGGCAGCCGTTTTTCCGCCAGCCACACCATGCTCATTTTCAGATGCTCCAGGATTTGCTCCTCCCACGTTCAGGAGTCCTGCAGTTAAACAGTTGTAGAAACTAAATAATGCGGCAAGTAAAAAAATCTAGGAAATTCCATGGAAGATAACATCCGAAACAAAGATCGAATTTGAAAAACCGGAGTTTGGATCTTTGGAAATTATTCAGCACACGTGGTTCTGCATTATAACAAAGTTATCTTGGATCTTACCAGAATAAGGACTTAAGTTATCTTGAGGAAGTGTTGTATGCCTGACTTCAGAGGGAATATCCAGAAACCTGCTACTAGCAAATTCAGAATCTGCAGAAGAAAAAAAATTACATCACTGTGCCATAGCTAATGACATCTTCCTTGGGAGTAGAAAAAGGAAGGTAGCCGAGATGTTATGTGAAAGCTAAAAATGTAGATAAATGTTATGCAGGCCATTCAGATCTCTTTCTTCCGTATTTAGCTATTTATTTACTTGTACTTTTGATAGCAGGCGAGGTCGACAGGTTTAGATTCATACATCTGACAATGCCCATAGTCAAGATTTTTGTTTTAACTTAAGATGACGACATTAGATTTACATTCCATAAAGTAACACCTCAGTTTGCTTCCAGTAAAATCATATGGAAGTTGTCTAAATGGTATACTTTTGGATGTGAGAACATGCACAGAATCTTCGATTTGAATAGACATATCTTCCAGGATGCTAACTAAGTGATCTTCTTGAATAGCATCGACACTGTTATGCGAGGCATTACATGGAGCGTTCGAGGTGCTATTGCTGACATCCTCAGCTCTGGCAGTGGTAGCATCTGCTGTCTCATGACATTGGCTTTGGCTCAAACCTGGAAAAGAGAATTTTCATAACTTAGTTTATTTTGACTTAGAAGCAAGGCTGCCCAGCAAATTATATACCATTATCAGCTACAACAGGAGCTTGCATAATTCGAGGTCTACCTCTTCCCCTCCTGATCAATTTACTATCTTCAGTAATTTCCTGTATTAAGGAAACAATGGTTATCCTAGAAATGTGAATCACTCCATCTACAGCCTTGTATTGCTCTTAAAAGGAATATACTTTTATGTAATAACATTTCCAAGCATTCTATGCAGATTGCGTACAAATGTTCAAATTCATGAACTTTTACACAGCTATTGTATGAATGTTCAAATATGTGGAATTTGATGGAATGCACATCTTCGGATATAGAGACACCCTTGGAAAGCAAGAAGCTTACCTTCTTTTGAAGAAAATCCAATTTTGCATGTGCACGTCTAGAAACCAACTTTTTACGTCCAATACGTCCACCATGGTATTGTCTAGAGGTATCATTGATAACACTAGCAGGAGTTTTTTTTGTAAGAAGATTAGAATGTGGTTCCAACACTTTTACTTTCTTACTGGAATCCGCAAGTGCAATAAAAACATCATCATGGATTCGGCCAAAAGTATTTGTGGTCATTGCTTCTGTAAAAGGCTTCTGAAAATGTATTTCAGGAGAAGACGATGCGGACTTCAGTTTTTTGTAATCCTTCAAAGGTGTATCCATATCAAGACTTTCCTTCTCTTCATTGCAAATTTGAGCATCTCCTGCCAGAAATCGAAGTAAAAAGAAAGTTTGCGCTAAAATTTTTAGGTGTCTTTTAATCATCGAATGGATTCTGAATGATATCAAACTAGGATAGCTATCATCCCGCCTTTCAAAAAAAACTTTTTCATAGAGATGGCACAAGGAAAACCCACCACTAAGTGGAGATCCCCCATTATTTGCAGATTTGGGACTCTGAGACCACACTCTGGCTGATCTTTTCTTTGTATATGAATGCCTCTTCAGACCATGATGAACAGGATCATCACATCCGGTATCTTCTACTTCGATAGGCTGCAAGATATTAACATTGTCAAGTAATAACTTATTTACTTTAATGAAGAATATCTTCTAAACGGAAACATCACTGTTGGAAAAATGAGAAAAGATGGATCAAAAATGGCTCGACAATGTAAATCCTTCGTGATCTGGCTAATTGATAACAAATTCATAGAGAAATCAGGTGCATGTAACACATTCTTTAGATGCATAGAGGGTGTCAAGCTAATCTCCCCCTGATCAGTAATCGGGGAGTATGTCCCATCGGCAATAACCACAGTGCGTCCTAGAGGAACCTGCCTGTAGGCTGTAAGTTGACCCCTATCTCCACACAGATGATGTGTGGCACCGGAGTCCATAATCCACTCTATAATATCAGATCCACTACTGCTAGTGAGTGCATAGGTACTACCTGAGGTACTGGACGAGGCTGAAGCAGCAACATCAGAATGACTCTCGGGAGCCAGCGAGGGTGTCACATGACCAGATGGAGGTATAATACCCCTCAAACGAGCCACAAGATCATCAAAACGTTGATCCAAAGAGGAAGCAACTGAAGGCTCAATCTGTTCAGCCACTCGTGCAGAAGCAAGGAATCCATGCTTGGAGTAGCACGTATCCTCGATATGTCCAGAACGATGGCAGAAAGAACATTGTTGACGAACACGACCCCCTCTACACCGAGGTCCACGACCACGAAACTGAGGAGAACCACCGCGACCTCGGGATGCTGCCATTGCTGAGGATGTCTGATTGACAGTAGAGGATGGAACAGTAATACGACTGAGTCTGTGGAAAGCTTCCTCCATAGGAGGAATAGTAGGAATCTGCCAAGATCTGGGAACGTGCCGCCTCGTACTCTAGATCAAGGGCTGCCAGGAATACACCAACCATGGTCGCATTCCTATAAGCCTTATGCTGCTCAGGGATAGACGTGAGAGGCATAAAGCTATACAGCTTCTTGAATATCCCACGTAGGGATGTATATAAAGAGTGGAGTGGTCGTCCATTCTGTTTGATAGTAAAGATATCATGTTGAAGCTGTAGGATCTTCGTCTCGTTCTTTGCTTATGAATACGTAGCTGTAAGAATATCCCACATTACCTTGGCTGTGGGCTGATGGAGAATATCGTTGGCGAACTCTATTGCCAACGTACTTGAGAGCCATACTTTGGCGTATGCATCATCTGCCTCTGTTGGAGTATTTGGTTATGCGCCTATTGAGTTGTACATGAGTAAATGGATACCTTCAGGATCCATTTAACCCATCCAAGTGTTTAGTCCCACATTGTCCAGTGGTGGGACTTTAAGGCTCTGAGGAGGCTATATAAGGAGCCCCAGACCTCCTGTATCAGACGAGAAAGTCAATAGACAAACACGACCCTTTGAGGCCTTCTCCCGTGGTTTCATCCCGCTCCTCACGGAGTAGGGTTTCACGTAAAATCCCGGTGTTCTTCGTTGTTCTTTATTCCTTTTCCATGTTTTCGCATCCGCTTCCGATTTTCTAACATGGTATCAGAGCGGGTTCGGTTCTCGGGATTTTCACGTTCTTAATTTTATTCGAGATTCGATTTCTAGGGTTCATGAAACCCTAGTTATGTTCATACTGCAAGCAAAGAGGATTTGATTCGAAGTTTATTCACTGTATCTGTTCATGATCTTCGTAATCTATTCTGAGTTCGAACGACAGATGCTCCCAGGGCTATTGCAGCAAGCCCTATCATCCCCGTCGGCTGCATCCTCGATGCTCCAAAGGGGTGGCGCACCCCCAGCTTCCCAGATCGCCGCGCTCAGGCGGCACTCCAGCCATGACGATGTCGAAGAAGAAGATCCCTCTCCATGGCCCTACCAGGCCAACTCTGTGCACATCCCAACTCGGCGCCGCTACCTCTCCATATCTCCCAGGCAGATTTAACAAAAAAATTCAATCGATGGCGATGGCAGCCCCCCAGGCGGGCTGTATGTTCTTCTTCCAGGCGTATCCTCCTGAAGCTCTAGCCGCATACGGCTCACAGGCGCAGACGGCGCTCCAGGCGGAGCCTTCCGCCCTCCTCACTCGCCGCGAGCCTTAGGTAGCCCCATCTCCTGCAAGATCTATCAGGGCGGCGACACTCTGCACCGTTCATCTCCTCGCCGGCGATACAACAACGCCCATCGCGGCGCACCCTGCACATCTCGGCATCGGCGATCGACTCCTGACCCTCGCGGCAGCCGCACATCTATCCCTCTTGCACAGGCGACACGAGAGCACTTCGAGCGTGAGGCAAAAGAAGCCCTTGAGGGCAGCGAGGTTCGTGCGTGGGAACCCTAGAGCCTCGTGACATTTTTTATAATATATATATATATATATATATATATTATATGATGGCCCAGTTCGGCCATGAGAATAGGGGGAGTGTCGAGCCGAATATTTAAAAAAATGATGAGGGGCTATTACATAGAGAGAGAGAGTTGAGCTAAGTTTTTGGGCCGAAATTAAAAAGAGAGAGAGAGAGATTTCAAAAAAAGGGAGAGGAAGCGTTTCGGTTATTCAAAAAAATGAAAAAGGAGAAAAGGCGCGTACATCTCAAAAGCCGTATGCAAACTGTAAAAAAAATGATGAAAAGCCGGAAAAAAAGAAAAATGTCAACGGCTTAAAAAAATATATTTTTTAAAATGTGACGGCTTAAAAAAATGATGAAAAGCCGCAAGAATTTTTTCGAGAATTATTCATGTTTTCCCCATTATCTTGTATTCTCCCAACTTGATCGACGTCCATGTTTTCCGACAAGTATGGGAGAAAGGGGGGGTATGGTGTAGAGTCACATGTCCTGTTGCAGATTCAGATGTCAGATGCAGACCAACCAGATTTTCTCAAACTCTACAGTTTTCATATGAAGATTCTTCATGCGCAAGATCCAGACTCGACGTTCAGATTCCGAGTCCACAGGTGTGATGCGCAGATTCAGACTCGACACTTAGATTGGTCAGAGTCCAAGTTCGAGGCACTCCATGTTTGAGTAGCCCATTTCGAGTTCTCCAGAGATAGACTCATTTTCAGACATGCATATGTTTGCGGTCATTTTCAGATGTGCACATGTTTACCATCTTTTGTGTGGTCCCCATTTTTTCTTATTGTTTTCGATCAGAGTTTTCATGTGAGCCATAGGGACTCTAGAGTAGAGGACCATTCCCTAGGCCATGTTGGCAAGGGTTTTCATGTCGTATCATAGGGACACCAGAGAAGTGTACCACTCTCTAAGCCAGATGGGAGAGACCCAGTTCTCCGAAGAGGAGACTATTTCAGACTCCATTCTCCAGCGACCGTGGACTCCGACAAGGATTGCACAGCCACGGCTCTTTTTCAGTTCGGCCCTTTTCAGAGATGGAGCCGTTGTCCATAAGTTGTGGCGGGCCAGAGTACTCCGACGAGGAGACTCATTTCCAGTTGCAGTGACTCTGACAGGCGTAGTTCAGAGCGCATGCTCTCCGATGAGGAGATTCAACAGAATCATACTCCAGTCCGTTCGTCCTCCTCACCTGCACGGCATGAGAAGCAACGTCCTCGACAGCAGCAATGTGCGCGTTAGGTTGATATTGTCCGTAGTGTCATGTAGCATTGAGTTGGGTTTCTTGTTTGTCCAAGCCGAGCATTGCATGCTCCAGCTTGAGGGGGAGTGTTGGAGTATTTGGTTATGCGGTGCGCCTTGTGGAGAAAAGATGAGAAGAATATTGTGTGTTTATTCTGTGAGGTCTAGGGGTCCTTATATAGGACTAAACCCTAGGGTGCTCAGAGGAGAACTTACACAAATACCCCTGTGGGCTTACATAGGAAAACAATACATAAGGAAACAGTGATACATAGGGAAATAGTGAATAAGGAAACAATGATACATAGGGAAACAATGCATAAGGAAATAGAGGTAAATAAAGAAACAACAATATACGGTAATCTCTAACACTCCCCCTCAAGTTGGAGCATATTCATCAATCATGCCCAACTTGGAAGTTATCCAGGAAAGCCGCTTCTTAGTCACTGCCTTGGTAAAAATATCAGCAAGTTGAAGATCTGTTGGAATGTGTGGCGTGGTTATCTTCCCTCGTACAACATCTCTGATAAAGTGACAATCAATCTCAATATGTTTTGTTCTCTCATGGAACACAGGATTGGTAGCAATGTAGGTAGCTGATTTGTTGTCACAGTACAAGGGAATAGGAGTGGATGTAGCAACATTTAGTTCTTGTAGAAAAGTGAGCAGCCACGTGATCTCACATGTAGCCTGAGCCATTGCTCTATATTCATCTTCAGCACTAGATCTTGAAACAACTGCTTGTTTCTTGCTTCTCCAACTAACCAGGTTTCCTCCTACCATCATGGCATGTCCAGTTGTAGATCGACGGTCTTCAGGAGAGCTTGCATAATCGGCGTCAACATGTGCAGTAAGATTTGTGACCATTTGCCCCATAGAAGATTCCTCGTCATGCGAGTCTTTTAGGTAGCGAAGGATTTGAAGAACATCTTGCCAATGGTTGTAGCATGGTTTCTCCATATATTGGCTAGCTCTGCTTACAGCATAAGATATATCAGGTCTAGTAACTGTAAGATATAGAAGTTTGCCAACTAGGCTCCTATATCGTGTAGTGTCTTCAAAGAGAGGATCATTGGATGCAGAATGTTTTCTAGGCTCTGCTGGAATTCCTGAGGGTTTGCACCCAAGTAGTCCTGCCTCAGTTAGTATATCAAGGCAGTATTTCCTCTGTGACATATGTAAGCCTTTCTTAGTACGTAGAGCTTCTATGCCTAGAAAATAGCGAAGTTGTCCAAGATCCTTGGTGACGAATACTTTTTGCAAGAAAGCCTTGGTTTCCAGTATCCCTTGGTCATCATCTCCAGTAATAACCATATCATCTACATATACAGCAAGAATTACAACACCAGTCTGTCGTCTCCTGACAAAAACCGAATAGTCAGATGTAGTCCTCTGGAAGCCCATGGTGCCGAACTCTGTACTCAGTCTATCAAACCAAGCTCTTGGACTCTGCTTTAGTCCGTAGATAGCTTTGTGAAGTCGGCATACATACTCCTCCTCGACTTCGTAACCTGGGGGTTGTATCATGTAGACTTCTTCGTCAAGCTCTCCATATAGAAATGCATTCTTGACATCTAACTGAAACATAGGCCACCCTTTGTTCACAGCCACAGAGATGATAGTTCGTATGGATCCCATTTTAGCCACAGGGGAGAATGTTTCGAAGTAGTCTACCCCGTATATTTGAGTAAAGCCCTTTGCTACAAGTCTTGCTTTTAAACGATCAATAGAACCGTCAGGGGACTGCTTTGTAGTGAAGATCCATCGACATGCAACTGGTTTACATCCAGGAGGGCATTTGACAAGGTCCCATGTTTTTCGAGACTGTAATGCTTCCATTTCTTCATTCATTGCCATTCTCCATCCCTTATCTTGTAACGCACTATGATGATCTTTGTGAACAGAAATAGCCATTATGGCATCTGCATATCTTTTGTCAGAGCAAGATAACCCATTAGTAGAGGTGAAATGAGATATTGGGTAAAGTGTACATTGCCTCTTTGTTCTTCGTAGTGCGATCGGTAGCTCCTGAGGACTATCCGGGGTAGCATTGGTGGGAGCACTCGAGGATGGCGTAGTGTCCTGCAACAGTGGAATAGGTAAAGGAACCTGAACAGGATTAGACACAGTTCTTCTTTTATACACAATTGGTGGAGGGGGGAATTTTAGGGGAATATCGGACAATGTCTGAGTAAAGAAGTTGTTTTGTTCAAAGAAGGTGACATCAAGAGAAACGTAGTAACGATGTCCTGTAGGATCGTAACATATGTATCCTTTTTGAGTTTGAGAATACCCTAGAAAAACACATTTGATAGCACGAGCAGATAATTTGTCCGTGGTATGGAAATTATGGACAAAGGCAGTGCATCCAAAAATTCGTAAGGGCAGAGGGAAAGGTTTCTCCTTGGGATATAGTAAGTTGAAGGGAGTGGAGCCATGTAGAAAAGCAGAGGGGACCCTGTTTATAAGATGAACAACAGTAAGGATAGCATTGCCCCAATATATCTTGGGAACATTCATATGGGTGAGTAAGGATCGAGCAATATCAAGAAGGTATCTCAGTTTTCTTTCAGCAGCCCCATTTTGTTGGGATGTATATGGGCAAGATGTTTGATGTATGGTTCCCTGGGAGGCAAAAAAGGTTATCAAGTCATTCTGAGTAAATTCCAGAGCATTATCAGAACGAAAGATTGTAATAGTAGTAGAGAAGAAATTTTTGACATAATGAAAGAAGTTCTTGACAACGACATTAATTTCTGAACGTTCTTTTAATAAGAATACCCAAGATAAGCGACTGTAGTCATCCACAAAAACAGCAAAGTACTTATGACCACTAATGGTTTTGACCGGACAGGGTCCCCAAATATCACAATGAATTAGGAAGAAAGGAGTAGTGCGACGAGGCTCAGTTATAGTAGGAAAGGAAACTCTATGATGTCTTCCGAACTGACATGCTTCACACTCAAAAGGTTTTAGCGTAGACAGTTCAGGGAACAACATAGAGAGAGCTTTGGCAGAAGGATGTCCCAGACGAAGATGCCATAGAAGGGGATCTTCAGTGATGGATGTAGCGCCAGCAAAGTTGGAAGTAGTAGGGCTGTTGAGGTAATATAGGCCATTCCTCTTATGTCCCCCACCAAAAATCTGCCTCGTCCGGATGTCCTGAAAATAGCAACAGAATTCATCAAAAATAACACGACAATGTAGCTCACGACATAGCTTTTGAACAGATAAAAGACTGAGCAGGAAAGCAGGAGCACAATGCACATCTGTCAATCGAAGTTTGTTGGAGAATTCAATAGTTCCAACAGCAGTAACGGGAGAATGATCCCCATTGGCAACACGGACACACTTTATAGAGGTAGAGGGTTGAGATGTGGTGAGTAGACTTACATCTCCCGTTAGATGAGTGGAAGCTCCAGAATCAATAATCCATGCATGTTTGGTAATAGAAATTGAGTTTGCTACTGTACCTGATGTAGTGGCAGGGCTAGCAGTAGTAGCAGATGCGGTCGTGTCTTTTGTTGAGGGAGCAGAATCATTTAGAAGTTGTCGCAACCGAGTATATTCAGAAGCAGTGAATGGAGTATGTTGTCCACCTGCACTCTGAGTAGTTGTATCGTTGTTCGTATCATGTGATTCATCATCATAAGTGTTATGAGCACTAGGTTGCCTGCCAAATGTTGCCCAGCAACGTTCAGACGGATGATTCATGCGACCACAGTGTATGCATGCAGGATAACGACCAGTAGAGGAATCACGACCTCGTCCAAGGTCACGTTCGCGGCCACGACCTCGACCT
Organism: Ottelia alismoides; assembly: GCA_037367405.1. NCBI lineage: Eukaryota > Viridiplantae > Streptophyta > Magnoliopsida > Alismatales > Hydrocharitaceae > Ottelia > Ottelia alismoides. Next base: position 237,367 of record JAZKJV010009153.1, on the reverse strand, counting down.
CTAGGATAAGACTACCGTCCTCTTTGCCCAGATGTATAGTGGGTTGTTGTCTCTGTGGAAGAATGAACCAAAGAATTTTGAACCAGAGCTTCCAGTTCCTGTAGTCGATCGAATATGGTTTCGATCGTAGGCAATTTATCTGCCATAAGAAATTGATCTTTTGCAATTTTGTACTTCGGGTGAAGTCCCGAGAGAAACCTGTAGACCTGCCACTCAGCACGTTCGCCTATTTGTTTATCACAACATGCAGGTTGAAAGATTAGAAGTTCCTCAAACAAGCTTGTAAGTGTCCGGTAGTATTCAGTTAGACTGGTCTCTTCTTGATTAGTAGACAAGATTCTTGTGTATATATCAGAGAGACGAGACTTGGTTGTTTTCTGGGAATGTGTGCTCAAGATTTTCCCACATGGCTTTTGCAGTATCTATATATAAGAGATTTGCAGCAATATTTGGATCTACACTATTAGTCATCCAAGTAATTACCTGGCAATTGTCGACAAACCAGGCTTCATATTCCGCATCAGTGATAGCAGGAGGAGTCTTCGTGAGGATGGCACCCTTTCGTTGACCACCAATAAATATCTTGAAGGATCGAGACCATAGAACATAGTTTTCCGAGCCTTTTAACTTGATAGATGTGCCTTGTACAATTAGATAAGAAGGCGGGTACATAGGCTTGGTGTCGATGGACGTCATGATAGCGTTTCTAGGTCAAGAAAAAGTGACCTAGATGAAGTTGTAGTTGATATGTAGAGCCTCCTTAGTTGCACATTAGTAGAGAGTTGTGGAGGGTGAACGCCCTAAACCGGAGCCGAACAGGGGCCTAGGGCTGCAGTGACGAGGTGCGCGCAGAAGCTCGATGCAGGGGCGCGCAAGGGCAGGGAGCGCGCGGGGGCGCTGTGCGCGCAGGTGCGTGAGTTGCGCAAGGCGCACAGGTGCGCTAGGTGCCTAGGGCTTAGAGCCCAAGGCGCAGGAGCCCGAGGTGCGTACGCCTAACGCAGGGCGTCGTGGATGGGAGAGAAGAAGGGGCGGGCGGTGGTAGGAGAGAAAATTAGGTCAGAACACCAGTCTAGGACCGCTGCTTTGATACCATGTGGAGAAAAGATGAGAAGAATATTGTGTGTTTATTCTGTGAGGTCTAGGGGTCCTTATATAAGATTAAACCCTAGGGTGCTCAGAGGAGAACTTACACAAATACCCTTGTGGGGTTACATAGGAAAACAATACATAAGGAAACAATGATACATAGGGAAATAGTTCATAAGGAAACAGTGATACATAAGAAAACAATGCATAAGGAAATAGAGGTAAATAAGAAACAACAATATACGGTAATCTCTAACACGCCTATTGAGTTGTAGATGGGTAAATGGATACCTCCAGGATCCATTTACCTATCCAAGTGTTTAGTCCCACATTGTCCAGCGTTGGGACGTGGAGGCTCTGAGGAGGCTATATAAAGAGCCCCAGACCTCCTGTATCCGATGAAAAAGTCAATAGACAAACACGGCCCTTTGAGGTCTTCTCCCGTGATTTCATCCCGCTCCTCACGGAGTAGGGTTCCACATAAAATCCCGTTGTTCTCCGTTGTTCTTTATTCCTTTTCCATATTTTCGCTTCCGCTTCCGATTTTCTAACAGCCTCCCATGAGGCGTTAATCCCAAGCTTCTCAACTGGTTCTTCCTTGGTAAGAATGTGTTTCTTACCAGTAGACTTCATCATACTCATGAACTGCATACCCACAGTTCATAATTTGACCCATCCATCTTGACTATACGCGCAGGATCTCTGAAGGCGCCTGTGGAGTGAATATCGGTCTTGTTTTTTGACATGGCGGCTTGAACAGACTAGGTTTGTAGACTAGACAAGATCGTGTCTACAGTGACATAGAGAGATTTGATTGCATGTGTAGACTCATGCAACCAATCTCAACATGGAGAAAGGACTGGACGGTGATGCCTCTAGATTAGGTTGAATGCACCTCACGAAAGGGAGAGAAACACGCAAGGTGCGATGACGCACATGGATATACACACGCACAGGGATGCACGTGCTCACGGGCGAAGGCACGCGCAGGGATGCACAGGCTCATGGGCGCATATGGATGCACACACAGTGGTGCATGCGCACGGGGGCTATGTGGCCGCACAACATCAACCGCACGGCGATGGTGCGCTCACAGGTGATGGCGCGCGCACAGGGACGGCAAGGCGACGTAACCGCAAAGCGAAGGCGATGTGGAGACAGGAGTCGCGAGGCGATGATGCGTGACAGGAGCCTCGAGGCGGTGCAGAGAGGGAGAGGACGAAAGGTGGGGCCAGGGTTAGGGTTTCGGGTACGAGAGCTCCGGCCTAGGACAGCCACTCTGATACCATGTTGGGAAAATGAGAAAAGATGGATCAAAAATGGCTCGACAATGTAAATCCCTTGTAATTTGGCTAATTGATAACAAATTCATAGAGAAATCATGTGCATGTAACACATTCTTTAGACCAACAGTGTGACCGTTTTTTTAATAAAGGAAAAAGTACTTTCTCTGGATAAAACTTAGCATGCAACATCCACAACGTCAAGTTTCTAGACACCACGGAACAAATGGAGAAACAACAATACGAGACCTCAAATTTGAGAATGATTCCATGTTAAAATTATCACAATATATAATCCCTGGCAAACTCAATACACTTGGGAATGATAGTCTGAAATAAATAATGCAACAACAATATCAAAATGTTCATTTACATGGTTAGAGATGCTCGAGATGACCATCCTACTCCATGAGATAAGGATCCTCAAAGGTTTGAACTTATAGAATTTCTTCTCACTGAAACATGTAGTGCATGGCTCTATATATAAGCCCACTCACAAACAGCTCTCTCAATAGGTGATGTCGGGGGTCGAGACTAAATATATGGATACACATTCAACGCAAAAGGGACCTTCCATAAGATCTAGTTATCCAATATTCATTATTTTCAACGCGAACACTCAAGTAAAGAGTATAATGATTGGTCTCACACCTAGACATACAAAGAATTACAAGAACCATTCCTCATCCAATGATCTGTCCAAAAGCGTAACCCTCTCCTTTATTAAAAAAACCCTCTCACTATCGTTGCATGCTCCTCTCCTCACCTCCCAACCACCCTTTCGTAGTGAGACTCCACCAACCCTACCTCCAACAACCTATCGGAGTGATACAATAACATGGTTTTGTTGTAAATTTTTTATTGTAAAAAAAATAAAAGTCACAATCTTAGGATGCGTCTTTCGGTTTAAATGTGTCTTTTGGATGAAAGGTTGCCTCTTCAATGTGTTGGTTCCCTATTTAAAGCAACCTACTCCTTTGTAGTAAGGATATGGAATGAAGTTGAATTTGGTTAGCCATTGTTTTTCTCCTCTTCCCATGAATATCCTCTCTCCTCTTCAATCCTCCAATCCGCTCCTCTCCTCCTTTCTTCTTCTCCCTCAAGCAGCTTGGCATGCTCCTCCTTATTCCCTTACCAAATTTCCTCTCCCACCTTTCAACAATTCTTCCCTAAAATTCAATCGCATTAATTGGTATCAAAGCATGGAGCACAAATCGTTCCTACGATTCGACGACAATGACGATGTTCAACTTGAGTCGTCTTGACCAGGGCTCACATTCCAGATAGAGAAATTCAAAACTCGCATTCTATCAAGAACCAAAGTGCAACTATGACTGGGATTCATTGCTAGAAGAAAACACACCCAATCACGATGAAGATTCGCACCATAAAACATCAAAACAACACGCGCTCGATGAAAACATATTCATTCAAGATCATAATTCCTCTGTTACAATTCATGTGTAAGAATACAAATAAGAAATAGGACACATATTCGACAAAAGCCCCATGGATGGAGAATATGAAGTTTTAGATATGTTCTACATGGGAAACAAATGAGAAATAAAAAAAGACGCCGACAACGATGCTTTAGCCATGTTCCAGGCTGATGTACATGTAATTTCAGATATTCATCTACCACTTCTGAAATCTTCTCATGCATCACATATGTCCAAATCCCTCCGGCAATGCCATCAATCTTGCAACAACCCCCTTCTGCACCAACCAAAGCACATGATGTCAACCTCGCTTTAGAAAACATTATCGCCGACTCACAATGAGATCACCACCGCGTGCGGATCTGCAAGATTGAGCTCCATCACTGCTACCTGACATGTTGCCCAAGCAGGATCCACCATAACTTCCGAATCGACCGCTACCGATGGATTGGGAGAGATGAAACACTAGCAAGGGTCCCTTTAAGAAAGAAGGGGATCTCTAGAATGGGTTTCGTATCCCCCAAGAAAAAGGAGAGAAATATCTCACGGAAGAATTGCAAAGAAGTCCCTCACCCCAAAGTTATTTATACAAAAGGTTAAACTTGGTAGAAAAGGAAAGAGAATGCATTGTTTAAGTAAAGGGGTAGAAAATTGCAACCATGCCCCTGATGGGAAAGAATTAGGAATGTAATGGTGGAACAAAAGGAAAGTGGCTTAAATTGGATACATCGATCCTACAAATTCAGATGGATTTCTTCTCTGCCGAACACGATGATCAAGCAACTCATTAAGAGATTAGTTTTTCATAGCGGAGGAGAATTGACTCGGTACAAAACATGATTTTGTTGTAATTTTATTTTTATTATAATTTTTATTGTAAAAAATTAAAAGTCACAATCTTAGAATTTGTCTTTTCGTTTAGATGTATTTTTTGGATGAAAGGTTGTATCTTTTAATGAGTCGGTTCCCTATTTAAAGCAACCTACTCCTATGTAGTACGAGATGAAGTGCAATTGAATTTGGTTAGCCATTGTCCTTCATGAATATCTGTTTCATTCAATCCTTGAAGGATGAAATATGGGAAAGGGATGATAGAGATAATATGATTGCCGATCTATTGCTTAATGTGGCTCAGACATGAGTTTCATCTTGCATGATACATAGATGGATTCATATCACATCCTCAGGAAAGACATAACTACCTCATGAATCATATTAACAAAATTAAAAAAAAGAAAATATATATCGTGGAGATGAAAATAATCAATTGCATTACTGAGAGGACCTAGGGTTCTCTTATGTAGGAGAGAAACTGGTTGGGCAAATTACAAGAAGATGACAAAGAAAAAGAAAATATATAAATAAGATGATAGATAGCTAATATCTCAACACTCCTCCTCAAGTTGGAACGTAGATATCGATCATGCTCAGCTTGAAACAATCTCTGATAAGGCCCTCTGGCTAGGGCCTTAGTAAGAACATATGTTGTTTGGTCTCCAGAGCTGACATGAGTAGTGACGATAAGACCCTTCTGTATCATGTCATGAGTGTAGTGGTGGTCCACTTCAATGTGGTTGGTCCTCTCATGGAAGGCATGGTTGCTTGCAATGAAAAGAGCAACCTGGTTGTCACATTGGAGGTGCATAGAAAGATGCACCTCGATAGTCGGATCAATAAGAACAAATCTGACCCACATCATCTCTATGCTAGCATGTGCCATGACCCTGTATTCTAACTTAGCACTCGATCTGACAACCACAATCTGCTCCTTGCTTTTCTATGAAACTAGAGAATTCTCTATGAACACTGCAAAGACTGAAGTAGACTTCATATCTTTGGACACCCAACATAATCAACATCTGCACATGTTGTAACGGAAATGAATGTACCTTTGCTGAAAAAAAGTTCTAAGCCCAATGATGCCTTCAAATACCTCAGAATCATATGGATTGCATCCATGTGTGTTTGTCTGGGCTGCTCCATGACTGACTCACTTTGCTCACTGCAAAGGATATGTCTGACCTGGCAATAGTCACATATAGGAGCTTGCCAACAAGCTCCATGTACCTCCTCTTATAGATCTACTCAGTGTCATCATCGTAGAGCTTCATGCTCGGGTCCATAAGAGTAGTGGAAGGTCTGCAACATGTCATGCCTGTCTCTGAAAGAAGATCTGTAACATACTTCCTCTGGTTCATTACAAGATCTCGCTTGTTCCCGGCAAACTCCAGTCCAAGGAAGTAACGTAAACTACCAAAGTCCTTGGTCACAAAATACTGACCTAGGAAGTCCTTGGTAGCCTGAATGCCTTGCTCGTCATCCCTTGTAATAACAGTATCATCAACATAGACAAGAATGGTGACTATACCTCTCTAGGTCTTGTGCAAAAATAAAGAATGATTGGCAGTCAATCAAACAAACCCCTGTTGCTCTCTTGGACTCTGCTTAAGGCCATATATAGTCTTGTGTTTGTGTAGCATGTAAACCTTTTGACACCCCCTCAACAGCAAGCCCAAGTGGCTGCTACATGCAGACCTCCTCCTGTAGACCACCATATAGGAAGGCATTCTTCACATCAAGCTGGTAAAGGGGCCAATCTCGTGTCACAACAACAGAAAGAAGGATACGAAAAAGTAGAATATCTGACAACTGGAGAAAAGTATCCTGATAGTCCACCCCATGTGCCACAAGTCTCGCATCATAGCGATCCACACTGTCATCTACACGGTGCTTCACAATAAACACACACTTGCACCCAATGGATGCGCCAACTGGAGCTGAAACAAGATTCCAAGTACCACGTGACTGTAGCACGACTATCTCCTCCTCCATGGCTAAACATCACTGATTGTCTTGAATAGCCTCCTGATATATCCGTGGTATCTCCACAACTGATAGTGCCAAGGTAAACCTCCTGAAATCCTTTGACAATCTGCTCAACGAAACCTAGGTTGCAAGAGGATAAGTAGTACATGTATGTCTATGCTTTCGTAGAGCAATCAACACATAAAGATCATCTCCCAAGTCCTGAACCTGTAAGTTCCCCTCCGGAGAGGGCACCTGCTCATCTTGTATGAAATCCTGTTGTGCAAACAACTCAGTAGTGTCATCAGTAGAAACAATGTGCTCATTACATACCTGAGGTGTGCTGGATGATGGGAAAGACATGTGAGCAGAGGGAACAAAGCGAGACCCATGAGTACACACGTGGCAAAAACTGAGTCAAGGTAGGTGGTGGTACAAGGGTAACCACAGAAGCAGGTGGAGCAGGAATAGGTGTAGGTGGATGTAGTGGTATGACAGTAGGAGGTGGATGCATGTAGGTCTCTGTATCAAAGTTTGATGAGGTGATCTGTCTCCTGTAGGAGAAAAATACATCATAGACTCAAAGAAAGTAATGTCAGCACTGACAAGGTATTTCTGCTGGAGCGGATCGAAGTAACAGTACCTTTTCTAGTACGAGAGTAGCCGACAAAAACTTACGTGATAGCTCTAGGAGAGAGCTTGTCACGACCTTGAGAGAAATCATGAACGAAAGCAACCGAGCCATACATACGAGGTATTAGGGAGAAAAGACCATTCTCAGTGACACAATCGAGAAAGGGATCTTCTCTCCCAACACAGAAGAAGGCATGCGGTTCACTAGGTAGCATGCAGCGAGGACGATCACCCCAATAAACGTGAGGAGCACGGCTCTAGATCATCACATCAAGTAAGTGACGATATTTACGCTCGACATTACAATTCTGGTGGGATGTATAAGCACATGAGGTCTGGTGAATAATGCCAAGAGATCTAAGAAACTCAGAAAGTTGTACGGTACAAAACTCTAAAGCATTATCAGAACGAAGATATTTGACATTGGCGGAAAAAATATTCTTTATCTCATTAATATAAGATTTGATAACAGACCCATCCTCAGCTCAAGAAAATATAGAGAAATCATCGACAACGATCAGATAAAAACAATGTCCCTGGTGATTAGGGACACGACTCGGACCCTATATATCTAAATGAAGGAGCTCAAACGACTTTGAATTGTTCCGACTCAGACGAAATGGAAAGGAGGAACGGTGGTGCTTCCCAAGCTGGTATGCCTCACACTGGAAGGAAGATCGTAAGGAAATCTGTGGAAGGACATGACACAACTTATGTAAAGGAAGGTGGTCAAAACAAAGGTGCCACAGATACGATGAGATTGGTCCAATAGGAATAGTGGAGACACCAGCATGAGGAGGTTGGACCAGTCTATACATCCCTCCGCTGCTCACAGCTACATCCAATCACCCTGCCTGTGAGTACGTCCTGAAACACAAGAGATGAAAGGTAAAAAAAGACATGACAATGCAGATCCATAGTAAGATGACTAATAGAAAGCAAGTTCATCTAAAAATCAAGGGCATACAAAACATTCTAAAGATGCATGGAAGGCGTTAAATGCACCTCCCCCTATCCTGTAATGGGTAGGTGGACTCCATTGGCAATAACAACCATCTACCGGGAGGTATAGTCCTGTAAGACCTCAGTTGGGCTCTGTCTCTACACAGATGGTGGGATGCATCAGAGTCCATAATCGACCCTGTCATACCTGCATCGCTACTACCAGTAAAAACGTAAGTAATATCTAAGGAGCTCGAAGATGATCTGGCTGCGACTGTGATATCTGTGGTGGTGGTACCTGCAACATGAGTCACCATCTCTTGTATATGAGAGATAATATCATCCATGCGTGGATCGGCCTGTAGACTCTCTGAAGGCTCAATCTGTTCTGCCACACGAGCATATGCATGATATCCATGCTTCTGGTAGCATGTATCCTCTGTGTGTCCTGACCGACGACAGTAGGTGCAAGGGCCACACTGACGCTCATCGCCTCTGCCACGAGGGGTGCATCATCTGAACTGAGTGGTCTCTCCTCTGCCACGAGAAGCGACCATCGCTGAAGAGGGATGTGGACATTGTTTCAAATTTCACGAAATTTCGGTTTCAACACTCCACCGAAACCGAAATCAAAATCTCGATATAGACCATTCCTTCACAAATCTTTTCTATTTCGGCAGAAATTGGCGCTTCAAAATTATTTCATTTTTTCGCCATCTCGAATCGAAATCGAAATCGAGATTTAAAATCTTGGTTGTGGAGTGACAGTAGGAGGCATGAGAAGTCTGCTGAGATGGCTATAGGCCTCCTCCTTGGGAGGTATGGTGGCTCCACTGAGAAGTAGTGTACGTATAACAGCATACTTTGGGTCTAGTGTAGCTAATTCACAATATCGTTGGCTATCTTCGTGGTGAAGGTCTCGGAGAGTCAAATACGTGTATATGCGTCATCTTGCTTCCAAGAAGCATTGGTCCCAATCTTATCCGTTGGCTATGGCTTTGTCAAAATGTGCTCCTTGTTATTGCACTGCATGAGAATGAAAAACTGCATGGACCACAATTCATAGTTGGTCCTATCCATCTTTATGATGAAAGTCAGGCCCTTGAAGGCACCAGACGAAGAAAGGACATCACCCTTATTCTTTGACATGATGGAAGAATGGTCGAAAATGGAACTCAACTGGGAAGGAGACCGATCTGAGCACTACACGATCATATGGAGAATTGGTTGTATGTGTAAACTCATAAAAACCATCCTCGTCAATCCTCGGTGCGTGCTAGGGCTGAAAATATGATTTATAGGTTTGACATCACATTTTTCGGCAAAATCAGACTGTTTCCAGATCAGATCAGGCCGCTAGGTGGCCTTTTAAAGGACCACGACAATATTTGGAGGCACACGGCGGCACCCATGACCGAAATTCAGCCGAAACTGTCTCTATATCGGCAGAAATTTGGGGGTCCTAGTTCAAAAAACGTCCGAAATGACCGAAATTTCGGTCAATCACCGAAACAAAATCGAAATCCAACATTTAAGGCCTTGGCGGCACCTGGGGAGCTGCATAGAGCCTTGGACTATCGCGTGGTGGCTAGCGGGTCCCAACGATGGCTTAGAAAGGGGTTGGGAGCCCTAGAGGTCGCACGTGAGAGCGTTAGAGGGTCCCAGCAGCGGTGCTCCTCCATGACGACACCTTTGAGAGAGGCTTGGGGCCCCTAGGCGGCATAACAGGAGGACGTCGGTGGCTGGGTGACAACCCAGGTGGCTGGGCGGCAACCCCTGGAAGGTGGGGGCAGCGGCACGAGAAGCCTAGAGGCGTGGGGGGCAGCGCGAGAGGCCTAGGGCTGGAGGTGGGGGCAGTTTTTAGGTCAGGGCTCCGGACTAGGACCGTCGTTCTGATACCATGTAGAGATGACAAGAATCAATTGCATTACCAAAAGGTTCTATGGTTCTCTTATATAGGAGAGACACCGGTTAAGCAAATTACAGAAAGAAGACAAAAAAAAAGAAAATACATAAACAATATGAAAGATAGCTAATATCTCAACAGATATCAATATAAGATTCACATCTATAAAGGAAAAAATGACTGGCAGATAGAGGAGAAGCTGATTTATATGGGAACACCGGAGATGCAACGTCGTTGTCTACAAATTAGGCTTGCATTACATACTAAAGTAGATAGCCAAAGTGCATCTGACATCTTAACTCAATGAATGGAGGTTTGAAGCAATATTAACCTTGACAATGTTCAAGCAACACCAAAAATTATTGCATGGTGAAGTCATGGTGAATGGTTTTAGAGAACTGGGCTGCTGACTAAGATTGGAGATGATGAATAAATACTAAGAGATGCTTAGTGATTGCTTGATAAATTGACATCTCAAATATGTGCAAACCTAAAACTACAGCTCATAGAGAAGAAGACAAAGGAATCTAGAAGTATTGTAGTCTGATATTTTTTATTGATAATCTGAATGAAATTCAAAAAACAAATTACATCAGATTTCCTATATACCGTTAATAAGAAGTATATGCACAGCTGGTGCGTGTAAAGAAGTGTGTGTTGCCACAGGTGGAGATTACATCATCTATTTAAAAGTATAACCTTTTTCTTGGGATATATAATATCGTAGAGATGCCTAAGTGCGTACTACCTAAAACCATATTAACATTGAGATTCAACACAAGAAGCACATAACAAGGATTGCCCTTATGACCCTACAGCCCCAGGATCCTCTAAAACATCCACAAAACAGGAAAATATCCACACCTGAGGAGAGTTCTGATCAAAAGCAGCTTTCTCATTTCCCTACAAAAACGAAAACATAATTTATGAAAAAAAAAAGAGAAAAAGATTTAAAAAAAAAGTTTTTTCCCTCCAACCTTCTTGGTGGATAGCAAGAAAAACCTTGACAAGCATTGGCCTAGTAATCTTAATAGCTCATGAAACTCTATCACACCATACCATCTCCAACCCAATACACAAGCATAAACAGGCCAATATTCATACCTGTGGAGGACGGAGACGATCGAGAATACTCCTACCATTTTCCTACAAAAACATGCAACGAAGTCATTTTTCAAAAACAATATAAAAAATGTCTTCTTCAAAATAAGGCATTCCAAACCAAAACCAACCTTTCTACCAGTCACTGAATCACCAGAGGACAAAAACAAATTAGAAAAGTTAAATATTTTCACTAGAAGGAACATCCCAACTCAAAACACCAACAAGAACAATATAATCATAGCAGTAACAACAATGAAACAAAGTTAGAACTCCGTTTTCTCCCAACCTTGCTGGAGGATTCAAGACTACATTAGTAAAATCATATATTTCATGAAAAGGGCAAACACGAACAAAATCACCAAAGTAAAACAAGCACAAAATAATTTTTCACCCGTGGTCTCCGCATGACCCACTAATCAACCTCCACCTAACCCATTGAAGAGCAACCCCCCCACCCCACCCCCCCAAAAAAATCATTTTTTCGTATCCAAACTTCTTGGAACAACAAGCATTATCCAGAAACAAAAAGAAGAGAAGATATCATGGGAAAAGAAGGGGCCAAGCACACAAGAGTCCCAATAATAAAACAAAAGCAATAAGCTCAACAACCACCAACAAAAAAGGAGGGGAAAATGCGACTTTTGTACCTTGGGAAGAGCCCACTCTCCCCGAACCCACTCGAGATGGGGCCTCACTTCCCCTTCCTCGAACTCGATCTCCTCCCTACTGCAGGGGAACCACACTTTATACTTCCTCTTCTCCTCTCCGCCTTCTCCCCCCAGCTGGCACAGGACCTCCAGCACCACGCCGTCCCACCACCCGTCCTTGTGGAAGGCGTCCACCCTCTGGCTCACCTCGAGCGCTTCGTGGCTACGCGGGGGACGGGGACGGACGTGGCGGCGGAGGACGCGCTCGCGGAGGGGATTGGACTCGTCGCTGTCGGCGCGGAGGGCGTCGTAGGCGACGTCGTAGCGACGGGAGAAGGGCGCGGCGGCGGTGGCGACGGTGGCCTCGTACCAGGAGCCGCGGAAGCCGTCCTCGTCGCAGGTGACCTCGACGAGGGCCCCCGGAGCGAAGCAGAAGGGGGGAGACGCCATTGGCCTCACCGGTGCGGACATCGGAGCAGAGTGAGGGGACGCATCGAGGAGAGCGTCAGCCCCACATGGGGATGTAGTGCTCTGCATGCCGAGTTTCTGCTTGGGGGAAAAGCACACTGTCGTTGCAGGAGCGATGAGAGGGAAAGTGGAATTAGTACTGGTTGTTTGAACACCCCCATAAACTACACACGTCCGTTTCTTTTTTATTTCAGAATATGGAATAAGAGGTGATTATTGTAGAATATGTAGTGTGAATAAGGGATGATTAGTGAATATTGCTAAAAAAAAGAAAATCAAGGTTTTAAAAATCGTACCGGACATCAAACCGATTATGTATCGATTATTGGTTTTTATGGTTGGACCAATGAGATCGACCGGTCGAGCCGATGATGACATCAGCGGTTAAAAAACCTGAAAAAGACCGAACCGTTGTATTGGTTTGGTTCGTAGGGTTCAACAGAGTCGAACCTAGTTAGACCAGTATATCATATAAATAAATACGAAAAATGCTACATTATATCTTTCAATGATTTGTTTACTCTTGTCCTTCCAAGTTTTTCCAATAACACGTAGACCCTTATTTTTAAAACAAAATTACATGTGTCTTCTATATTTTTACAAAATCAATCGTAGCGATCTTTTATTAATACACTTGTGCTCCCATTTTATACCAACATAAGGATGTTATTGTAAATTATTTAAGAAAATAAAGGAAAAGTGAAGTTGCTTAAAAGTTAGGGGGTATAAATGTTCTTAAAAAATCTCGAAAGGGCATAATAATCATGTTTCGAAAACTTTATATAAATACATATATGTGACGTAAAAAATTAATAATTTTAAAACTATTTGAACTCTAATTAACGACAAGTGTTGTCAATTTATTGCTTCTCATAATATGATTATAATAATGCCTTCTTCATTTTTTATTATTATAAGTGGATAATCCCATATACGATGTGGAAGAGAGATGTAATGCTCGGAAGGAAGGGACAAGCGATGATGAGCCACTGACACATGTGAAGGAGAACAGATAAAATGGTATTGTACTATGGGTTACAATGAGACTAGATTATGAATATTTTTGAAAAAGTTTGTATTTTGTTAATTCATTAGGATTTTTTGTCAAAAAAATGGATGGTTGAACTGATGGTTTAGTTCAATTGGTCCAACCGGATTTAAGCAGTCCAATCGGATTTTAACTGGTTTTTATTTTCTAAATAAAAAACGATGGCTGGACCGTTTTTCCTCTGATTCTTGATTTAACCGGTTCAACCAGCCGGTTCGATTCGATTTTTAAAACTTTGAAGGGGATACTTATTTCATTAGTATTTGTGGAACAACTACTTATTTTCAAGACACCTATTTATAATGGTTAAGTAATTGATTGAAAGAAGTACAATGTTTTTATTCTTGATGGAAAAATGAGGGGGAGGAGGGAGGGGATGAATGGTTGTATACAACTTATGGGAGAAAACAAACGAAGGAAAGCATTTTTTTTTGTAAAAGAGAAGAAAGAAAGGAAACGATAATTTATACTAGAATTACTTTGACCACCCTAATATCACCTTCTCTGAAATAATGGAGTAGTAATTTTTGTGTTTTTTATGGTTGAGAGAGACCTCTTATCCAAAAGAACGGTATCTAATTGAATAGTACTCATGTTTGGTTGCTGGGTTGGACTGGATTGGGTTGAGCTGGGTTGGGCTGGGTGAATAGTAATCTGTGAGGAGGAAGTACCCTTGTGAATAGTAACTAAGGTTGGGCCAACCCTGTCCAACCCTGCAACCAAACAGGCCCTTAGGAAAGGAAGAAATATAGTCTACTGCAATATTTACATGCATCCCCTTTATAATTCCATAATTACACCGTGATTCCATTATCTACATATCATTAGATCCCAACATAAATGGTCCTACATTGTATACCTTTGTCATTAGATTACATTGAATGAAACGTTAAATTTTAAAAATAGGACTAAAATGTAATGAAAACATTTGTGCTGTGATCTTTAAAAATATCAGAAACCTTTTTTGAACTCGTCTCTTCTATTCTATTCTTCATATTTTAGACTCAAATTATGAAAGGAAAGGAGTAATGCGGGCATAGTAGAATAACCAAGAATAAACAATTATACAGCTTTTGTTGTAATCTTTATGATAAGAACACACTCTCTCTCCCCTCTCTTATGAGTAAGCTTGTGCTCTCTCCCTCTCCCTTCCTTGTTAAGGGAACATATTGGGATACATCATGAGAGGCCCAAGGGTTCCATTATATAGGAGAAGAATCATTGGGCAAATTACAGAAAGATGAAACAAAAAATAGAAAATTACATAAAGGAAAATACTAAAACTAGTAATTATCTCAACACTCCCCCTCAAGCTGGAGCGTAGATATATAAGACTCAATTTGGAACAACATCTCCGATAAGGTCCTCTCCCTAGAGCCTTTGTAAGTATATATGTTGTCTGGTCTCCACAACTGACATGTGTAGTAGTGATAATGCCCTTCTGTATCATGTCACGAGTGTAGTGACAATCCACCTCTATGTGCTTCATCCTCTCATGAAAGGCTGAGTTATTTCCAATGAAGAGAGCAGCTTGATTATCACATTGGAGGTGCATGGGAAGAGGCACTTCTATAGTCAGGTTAGTAAGAACGAATCTGAACCACATCATCTCTATACTAGCCTGTGCCATGACCATGTATTCTGATTCAGCACTTGATCTAGCAACCACAGTCTGATTCTTACTCTTCCATGAAACAAGAGAGTTCCCTATGAACACAGCAAACCCAGATGTAGACTTTCTATCCTTTGGACACCCAACATAATCTGCATCTACGCATGCTGTCACTGAGAGAGATGTACCTCTGCTGAAAAGAAGTCCAGTATCAGGTGAAGTCTTCAAGTATCTCAGAATCATATGGACTGTATCAATATGTGCCTCTCTGGGTTGCTCCATAAATTGACTCACTTTGCTCACGACAAATGCTATGCCGGGCCTGGTAATAATTACATATAGTAGCTTGCCAACAATCTCTTTGTACCTTCTCTTGTCGAACTCCTCAGTATCATCATCATAGAACTTCAAGCTTGGGTCAAGCGGAGTAGTGTCAGGTCTGCAATCTGCCATGCCTGTCACTGAAAGAAGATCTATAACATACTTTCTCAGGGTCATTACAAGACCCCGTTGATTCCTGGCAAACTCTATTCCAAGGAAATAACGTAAATGTCCAAGGTCCTTGGTCACAAACTGCTGACGTAGGAAGTCCTTGGCACACTGAATACCCTGCTCATCATCCCCTGTAATAATAATGTCATCAACATCAACAAGAATGACTATAATACCTCTTTGGGTCTTCTGTATGAACAAGGAGTGATCAACAGTTGATCTCACAAACTCCTGCTGCTCTATCAAGTCCGAGAGCTTTTGGAACCATGCTCTTGGACTCTGCTTGAGGCCATAGATAGCCTTGTGTAACCTGCAAACCTTCTGACACTCCCCCTCAGCAACAATCCCCGGTGGTTGCTACATGTAGACCTCCTCCTGTAGGTCACCAAAGAGGAATGCATTCTTCACATCAAGCTGATAAAGAGGCCGATCTCGTGTCACAACAACAGTAAGGAGAATACGTAGAGTAGAATATCTGGAAACTAGGGAGAAAGTATCATGATAGTCCACCCCACGTGTCTGGGTGAACCCTCGTGCCACAAGTCTCGCCTTATAGCGATCCCCACTGCCATCCACACGATGTTTCACAGTGAACACCCATTTGCATCCTACGACTGATGTATTAACATGAGCAGAAATAAGACTCCACGTACCACGTGACTGTAGCACAACCATCTCCTACTCCATGGCTAACCTCCACTGGCTATCTTTGAGTCTCATGATACGTCTGTGGCATCTGCACGACTGATAGTGCTAATGTAAATCTCCTGAAATCTATGACAACCTGCTCAAAGAAATCTCGGCTGCAAGAGGGTAAGTAGCACATGCCCGTTTCTACTTTTGCAGAGCAATCGGTACGTCAAGATCATCTGCCAAGTCCTGAGCTTGTATATTTCCCTCTTGAGAGGGTACCTACTCCTCCTGTTGTACAGTCAATTCAATGGTGCCATCAATAGAAATAATATCTAAACAGCTAATGAAGACGGGATTGACTTCATGCATGACTTTCCCCGGGTAAACCTGCTGCCTCCTTGAATCTATCGGTCTCGATGAGGGCGGAGCGCACCACGGGATGCTTTGTGAACAGGCTGGTCCCGCAGCTTTTATATGACCCCTAAGGTTGCTTCTTCTTCTCTTTCTTTACATACCTGAGGCGTGTTGGATGATAGACAAGGCTTGTGAGCATGACGAATAGAGCGAGATCTGCGAGAAACAACACGAGGCAAGAACTGAACCAGCAGAGGTGGTGGAGGTGGTGGAGGAGGTGGTGGAGGTGGTGGAAAAGGAGGAGTAAGTAAAGATGAAGGACCAACTGTAGGAGGTGGTGGCATGTATATCTCATCATCAGAGTCAGATGAAGTAAGTCTGTCACCTGTAGGAGAAAAATAAATGACCGACTCAGAAAGTAACGTCAGCACTCACAAAATATTTTTGGCTTAGTGGATCAAAGCAGCGATACCCCTTTTGGGTACGATAGTAGCTGGAAAACACACACTTGACAGTCTAGGAGAGAGCTCGTCACACCCTGAAGAGACATCATAAAAAAGGCAACAGATCCAAACACACGAGGTGTAAGAGAGAAGAGATCCTTCTCGGGAAATGCAATTGAGTAAGGAATCTTCTCTCCTAACACGAACGAGGGCATACGGTTTACCGGGTAACAAACAGTAAGGACAACATCACCCCAGTAAGCATGAGGAGCATGGCTCTGTATCAACAATGTTCTGGTCACATCAAGTAAGTGACGGTGTTTGCGCTCAGCAACACCGTGCTGCTGGGAAGTGTAGACACATGAGGTTTGATGAACAATGCCATGGGATCTAAGGAACTCAAAAAGATGTAAGGTGAAAAATTCCAAGGCATTGTCAGAATGGATATACTTGACATTTGCAGAAAAAATATTCTTTATTTCATTAATAAAATACTTGATAGCGGATCCAGCCCCAGACTTATCATTCAGTAAGAAGACCCAGGAAGTCTAGAAAAATCATCGACAACGACAAGATAAAAACGGTATCCTTGGAGATCAGGAACACGACTAAGACCCCAAATGTCTAATTGAAGGAGCTCAAATAGCTGAGAACTGCTCTGACTCTGACGGGATGGAGAAGAGGAACGGTGATGCTTTCCAATTTGACATGCCTCACACTGAAAGGATGATCTCGTAGAGATCTGAGGGAGAACATGACATAGCTTATGTATAGGAAGATGTCCAAACCTAAGGTGCCACAGATAAGGAGAGACAGATCCCGTAGATATAATAGAAGCATTAGTATGAGGAGGTTGGACCAGTCTGTAGAGTCCCCGTTGCTCACTGCCATACCCAATCATCCTGCCCATGAGTATGTCCTGAAATACAAGAGATGAAGGGTCAAAGATGGCATGACAATGCAGATCCTTAGTGATCTGACTAATAGAAAGTAAATTCATTCGAAAAGTAGGAGCATATAAAACATTCTTCAGGTGCATGGACGGTGTCAATTGCACCTCCCCCTATCCTATAATGGGTAAGCGGTCGCCATTAGCAATAACAACCCATCTTCTAGGTGTTATAGTTTTGTAGGACTTCAGCCGCGTTCTATCTCTACACAAGTGGTGAGAAGCACTAGAGTCCACAATCCACTCTGTCATGTCTGTATTCGTACTACCAGTAAATGCATAGGTGATACCTGAGGAGCTCGAAGAGGCTCTGGCTGCTGTACGATATCTATGATGGTGTCAACACCGGGAGTCATGATCTGTCGAATATGATAGACAATATCATCTAGGCGAGGATCAACCTGGGGAGCTGAAGTCTCTGAAGACACAATCTGCTCTGCTGCTCAATCAGAAACAGTATATCCATGCTTCTGATAGCATGTATCCTCTGCATGTCCATACTTGCGACAGTAGGTGCAGAGACCATGTTGGTGTCCACCACCTCTTCCTCGAGGTTGCGTCCTCTGGACTGGATCGCCCCACCTCGACCACGAGACACAGCCATCGTTGAGGAGTGCGAAGACGTGGTTGTCGAAGGCGTGATGAGCTGACTGAGATGGCTATAGGCCTCCTCTATAGGGGGAATGGTTGCTTCAATAAGAAGATGAGTACGTGCAACATCATATTCTGTATCAAGTCCAGCATGAAGACTCCAACCATCATGGAGTTCCTATACATCTTCTGCTGCTCAATAGACGTCGTAGTGGACATGAAGCTATGACGCTTTTCAAACATGCCACGCAGCGAAGAGTAGTAAACATGCAAGGGGCGACCATTCTGCTTGTTGTTGTAGATATCAAACTAGAGTTGAAGGATCTTGGCCTCATTCTTCGCCTGTGCATAGGTGGATGCAAAAGTATCCCACATTGCCTTGGCAGTGGGCTGAGTTAGAATATCATTGTCTATCTCTGTAGAAATATTCCTACAAAGCTAAACATGTGCATATGCATCATCTTGCTTCCAAGAAGCATTTGCCCCGGTCTTGTCTGTTGGCTCTGGATCTGTCAGGATGTGCTCCTTGTTGTTGCACTGCATGAGGGTGAGAAACTGCATGGACCAGTGGGAGCCGGACCCTTGAAGGTTCCGGACGAGAAGATATCACCCTTGTTGTCTGACATATTGTAAGATAGCCAAATAACAGAACTTGACCGGAGAGTAGATCGATATAAACGAGTCTAAAGAATCATACGAAGGATTGGTTGTACATGTAGACTCATACAACCATCCTTGCTACTCCCTATTTCTTGCAGGAAAACATGACTTAAAGGTCCGAAGTCACGTTCTCCGGCACAAAACTATTCATGAAAGCGCTGACTCATGGCTCGGGGGCCAGGACGCAAGGGATGCAAGGACGCAGCCTGGGCGCACAGATGACAGGGTGTAGAGGGGCCTAGAAGTGAGGGCACCTGGGCGTGGAGAGCCTGGGCATGAAGGGCCTGGGCATGCGGGATCACGTGCAGGAACGCGGGACGCGCCTGGAAGTCGGGGCTGGGGCCGTGGGGTGTAGGGCGTGCGTGGCGGAGGGCGGCTGGGGAGGCCTGGGCGGAGGGCGATCTGGGCACCTGGGGACGACCTGAGCGTGCGGGACGGAGGGCGTCCTGGAGGGTGCGCATCACACGACCTGGGAATGCAGGGGCACTGATAACAGCTGTTTTCCACGAGGGTCACCATGAATAAAATAAATATGTTGTCGCTGAGGCGACTACTCACAGAAGATCGGTGTTAATCAGCAATTAATCCACAATAAAAGAATAAAACAATCAAGCTCAAAAAGAAATGTGAATTAACCTTTATTACTCTACCATAAAATGTATAGGGAACAAGCATGTAGAGGTCGAACCACAGAGAGCAATACAAAAATGCAATAGCCTACATGTAACTCAGAGTCATCCTTGAGGGAAGTGGGTTTGCGAATTTTATATTTTATTATTTTTTTATTTTTTTATTATTTTTTTATTATATATATTATTTTTTATAATATAATTAAGTAATATATATAGATAATATAAATATATAAATATATGTATACCCAGAAAGGGTGAGAATATAGCTTATAATACATACAATATATATGTATATATAAGTATAGTAATAATATATATATATATATTATATTTTAGGGTTAATAAATAGATATATAAATACATATAAGTAGTTAGATATATATATATATAGGGAATATATATATATATATATATACACATAAAAGGGTACTATAATATTTATAAAAATACTCACAAATAGTCAAGAATTCAGGAATAACGTCTTTTTGGGATTTTCATGATTTTTTACTGTTTTTGTGATTTTTGGGCATTTTTCAAAACATTTTTAGTATTTTTAAATAGCAAAATAAGAGCAAACCGTGGAATAGTGTCTAGCTGTAAGAAAAATAGGCATTAAAATTAGCAAACAACCTCAAAAATTTTCCACACTATTTTTCTAATAAAGATAATAAAATATATCATAAATAGGGACTGAGGTCATATTTTTCTGATTTTTCTTTGTTTTTATGCATTTTTTGAAGTTTTTGGGTATTTTTGTATTTTTAAGGTTTTCCTTTTGAGATTTGTAGGGATTTTTGGACTGACACTGAAATAGGTCAGGTCAAAATACACCATAGCTATTTTTTTGGATTTTTCGAGGTGTTTTAATATTTTTTGGTATTTTATAAGCTAGACAGTAAATAAAATGCATGTTTTTGGTTTTTAATAAATGCAAAAATGCAACAAAATTAAAAACTAAAAATATAGCATGCAAGGGTACACTAACAGGAGCTTATGTCTATTTTTGCAAAATTTTTCAAAGAAAGATGAAGCACAAAATAAATAGACAAAGCATTCAAAAATAAATGGCCAGGCAGGGGTGTTTTTGCAAATAAAATAATTGATAGGGGCATACATGCAAAAATCACAATAAAAATGAACGTTAACTTTTATTTTCAGGACCATTTTACAAATACAAAAACCCGGCGGGGTTTAAATGCAAATATCACGCGCCTCACGTGGGTGCTGCACGTGAGGCGCAGAGGGACTAAAAAGTAAATACACAAACGTCAGGGGGTGGACTGCAAATTTTACACTTTATTTACAATGTGACCTTTAATTTTTAGGATTAAACTATAAATACAAAAAGCGGGGGGATGAGTATGAAATTTACCCCCATAAGGCGCTTCATCCTGCGGCGCTAGATGCGCCACTTATCCACGTGTCGAGCATCAGACGGTCGACGCCGATTCGCCGATGAAGGGTGCGGATTAGAAGCTCCTGGCTGATCTGACGGTTGGGGCATATCTTCATCGGATGACTCCTGTTGGATCTGGAACGAGCCTCCTGATCCGACGTCACTGGAGCTCCCTGGAAGAACAGGGAAGGAGCTCGCGCCTGGCGAGCTTCGATCGAGAAGCTTGGGCTCCTCCGGGGATCTCCGGCGCGTCTGAGGTGGTCTGCACGTAGCTGGAAGCATCCCGCGTCGACTGATGGTTCCATCATGGCTCCTGGAGGTCCGAGTCGCTCGGACGAGGTCGGAGAAGTAGTGGACCTCCAGGAACCTCTTCCTGGTTCGATTCGAGCCCAGATGGGCTCTATCCTTCGTTTGACCTGCAGAAGAAGAACCGGGGGCGAGAGGGCTACCTCCTCGACCCGGGTTTTTGAAGCTGCGGAGCAAAATGGAGCGGGGCGGAGGGGCTCCGACGAACGGCGGAGGTGGAGCCCCGATTCGCCAAGACCAGGGGTCCTGGGTTGGTCAACGGTGATGGAACGATGGAGAATGCGATGGGGAGTGAAATGGGGTGCACGTGGCGGTCGGAGACAGTGGGTTTCACAGTGAAGAAGTCGCCGGAGCGGAGCTCCGGCGAACTTCGAATTTTAGATTTTACGCTAAAGGGGTTAACTACAGACTAATCTAACTACTGGAATTAAAAGCTAACATTAAAAACTAACTAAAATGCATAAAAGGACAGCTCTTATACCTGGGGGCCACCAGGGAGCAGGGCGGACGCCGGAGCTCCGCCGCGTCAAAATTCTCCTTCCTCCGGCCAAGTCGAGGTGCTGGGGCACTCCCCCTGTCACGAGGAATGGTCCGGGAACAAGATCAAGGCGTTGGGTTGGAATGAAATTGGCCAAATTTGAGGAAGGAGGCGGAGCTACTTATTTATAAACATTGGCGAGTAGCCTTATTGACCGGCGATTATTGATTAATCCAATGAGCATCTGATCGATCCAAGTTATTGGCGGGCATCATGGATAATCAGAGAACAATTCTTGTGAAGGAAGCGAGCTCGATCGATGGACGGGATGTTCGTAAAAAATGGAGGAAATCAAGGGAGTTGACAGTTCAGAAGCGCCAGAGCAGGGATGGGACAGTTGACCAGGGGGTCAACGAAGGCCGGCGCCTCATTGGTCCACGTCAGCCGCTAAAGGACAAAACAGAAAATTTTAGCCTAAATTGATTTATTTACCATAGTAAATTATTTTATTCAAATTTTCTCAAAACATAAAAAATGTGTATTTTTTCATGTAGTACTTAATTGTGATTTTTATTGAATTTTTCGAAGTGTTTTATTATGGTTTTAATTTGATAATGTGTATATGTATGTATTTACATGTATTTTTGTATATTTTATTTTTAATTTGTTTATTTTCTTTTATTATTTTATTGGCTCATTTTATAAATTTATAATTTATTTTTGTGAGTATAAAGGTATTTTTATTTAATTTTTAGGAGTTTATTTACATTTTTAAACAAATAGGTGTATGCATATGTAAGTATACTTATAGGTATTTTACCTATGTATTTTGTATACTTAATTTATTTAGTGTATTTTATTGATTTTTATTTTGGATTTACATTTTTAATGAGTTATGCATAATGTATACATTATTATAAAAATATAAAAGAATAAAAGAACCAAGGAATAAAATCCTTTTTATTTATATAAAGATATATAGTATAGGTATTTTGTCTATGAATTTTGTAGACTTATTTTATTTTACAAAGTCTTTTTGATTTTCTTTTATTTTTAATATGCACATGCATTATAAACATTATTTACAAGTTTCTAAAAATATAAATTTGTTGCAATAATGAATAATGAATAAATGTAATAATTTATTCAGGTATTATGTACAAGGAGGGCCAAAAACCTATCTTTTGCACATGGACTCCAAAAATTATGAAACCAATTTTATTAAATAGTTCATGGGAAGCTATATACAATTAAAGGTGAGTTTGAGTGATTTGGAGTTTTTATTTGCAAGATATGGGTCTGTGAAGTTGAGTTTTTGGCTTTTTATTCTGTGTATAGACTGTGCATTGAGTATTATTTTTACACAAACTCAATTTTATAATTTTATTTACATTATTATCTACAACTTTTATGAACAAAGTTTCTTTATTTGATGAATAAATAATTATGTACAAAATAGGTGTCAAAAATGCATAAATAAATGAATAAATAAATGAGGTATTTATTGTATACTGGCCCTTATCTCCCCCTACTTTATTCCTTGTCGACCAATACCATGCTGGCCTTGGTCTCGGGGTTTGGGTCATAAAATATCTTCAATATTTTATTCCTTTTTCTTTTCTTCTCTTTATTCTATAATTTTGGCATTAAAAACTTTATTTAATGTGTAGTTAATACAATGATTTATGAATGCTATTATGTACAATTTGATGCTATTTCCATGCATTTGCTGGGGTTTTTGAGGCCAAAATGATAGAATAAAGGTGATGAAATGGAGATTCATCACCCCCCTATACTTGCCTTTGCTAGTCCTTAGCAAACACTTATGCAATAAGTACAAAAAGAATAAAGAAAAGAAAAAGGAGATTGAAAGAAAGATAGAGTGAATAGATGTGCTTTCAGTGCAATGCATGTCTTTACAAAATCTGAATTTGGAGCTCCTGTCACACCTTAGGTGTAGATGTGTGTGGAACCTAGTCGGGAACCAGCTCTAAAATACAACAGCCTTCGATAGTCACAGAATTCGGTTCAACCCACCTCGATAGCCTGGTCAGAACCAGTCTACATCATACGCAAACCCTTATAACTATGAAGCTGACTTGTACAGTGTAAGTGATAGTGGCTCTCCCCAACTGAAATGACAAAGGAACTGACTTCTCCAGAATGACAACCCAATGATTCCCCAATTCAACAGCTCTTTCCTCGAGGAGCAGGGTATTCTCTTCTAAGTTCAAGTGGCAACCAGCTCAAGAGGAGGGGGTGAAGAGAAGAATGGACGGTAGCCAGTGTAGCTACCTATCCTGGGATGCAAGACCAGTGTAGTCAAGTCATCCAGCTGCAGGCTCACATATTTGTCTTTGGAACTCAAGCTTGCTTATTGACTTTGTACATACTTTGCAGGCATTTTATTTTTGTACAGGCCTGACCATTTTTTTTCATCATACTATTCACAGCAGCATTTACATAAGGAGTTTTTCCTCTTGAGCCAATAGACTATCCCTCTTTTGAAGCTTTATCGCAACCCACAATCTCCTGTCTTTAGACCTCATGGCTATTGGACCAGGTTGGGGTGCACTTCCCTCCCTAGACGAGGACGAATGTTTCCACCCGTGTGCGTCTCAGACTGGCAAATCCAACGCCCTCACCACTCCAACGGAGTTGAGCCAAGTGAAAGGTGCAAGTGTCCAAGTTAGGTTACGGTCGGCAAGAGTCGTACGTGTGTCTCGAAAAGTTCTAGTTAGTCCACTGAGGTGACTTGAACCCAGTCCTGATTTCTCAAAGAATTAAGTCTGCATAGACCTGAAGTACCTTAAACCTAGTTCCCATAAGATTCCAGTGCAGTTAGATGCGGTAAGGTCTAACCGAGCTCCAATCTGAGACTTTATTAGACTTATTCAATCATCAAGCTCACTCAAAAAGAACATGAATGGTATGCTTATGCTATGCACAATGAATGATGCAATTTTTCACAAAGAATTTAAAAGAATCAAAGAATCTTTTTACACAAAGAAATTTTTGCAAATAGAAACTTTATACATACAAAAAGGTACATACAATTATTTACACGGGCGTACCGCTTTATTTACAAACTGTATGGATTTTCAAAGACTCTACAGGTTTTATTGGCGTACCGAACGAATTTTATGCATTTTAATTCTGATTTACAAGTCTCTGTATCAATGTTCTTTATGCTTCATCTCTAGTTTTGCAGACTATAGTACATAATAATTTTTGCAATCATTTACACACATTTGAAAACTATTTTTGCAAAGGTTTTTCACACTATATATATACAATTTTCACAATAGTTTTGACAAGCATTTTTCAAAATATTTGCACATAGGTTTTTCAAATCCTTTCTTTCACACAAAGAAAAATTTTGCAATTCAAACAGTTTCACACAGGCTGAAATCATTTCACATCAAATTTTTCCAAACTGGTCATACTATTTTTCAAATCATACTGTATAGGTATCTGATTTATTAATCAGTATATACAAAAGAAGAAAAATTGTATTTGTTATATAGTAAGGTTTTTATCAGTTTTATTTGTGATGATTCCTTATTTGCACATGAGAGATTTTTGTGCAGACTCCTCAGACTTATTCAAGAACCATTTTTCACAAGAGTTTTGAAAGCTTTAGTCCAAAATAATTTTGCAAACATGTACACGTATTTGAAAATGATTTTACAAAGGTTTTACACATCATAGATAGGTTTTTCAAAATAATTTTGACAATCGAATTTTTACAATCATTTGCACGCAGATTTTCACACATTTTGATTTCACGTAAAGGAAATAAATTTTACACACAAAACTGATTTTTCAAAAGTTGAATACATGTACACACTATTTTCAAACAATTTTCACAAGGTTTTTCAAAGAAGCTTTCTTTCACAAAACCTTTTTCTTGACTTAATAATCAGTATAAGTACAAAGAGCCTGAGGAGCTCACAATCATCTTTTATTATTATAGAGCTACTTTTTACATTTTAATTTATATTGGGATTATATATTTTATTTTTCAGTATGAGTTATGGCTTATAGTATATACATGGTATATACGACCCCCCTATACTTAGCTTGAGCTATGTCCTCATAAATCGAAGAGAAAAGCAGAGACATAACTCGTACTGAGTATAGACAAGTCTAAAGAATTAATATGGATGAAATGAATGAATGAATGAGAAGTTGGCCGTCTCCCCTATACTTAGGATCAAGTAATCCGAAGTATAGCAGACTGTACAAAAAGCAAGGAGGGTCAAGGGTGTGATTACACAGATCGTACTCAGATTGTCTCCCCCTATACTTAGGGTAAGATACTCCTAAGTATAAACAAGAAGAGGAGACAATGGAGAGGATCGGAAAGAAATGAAAAACCCTGGGTGCACATCCCCCCTATACTTAGGACCAAGTACGTCCTAAGTATAGAAAACTGTCTACAAGGGCGGTGCCTTTTTGATACGAAAAGAAATTAGAAAAGGAAAAGAAGAAAAGAAGAAAAGAAGAAAATCAGATAAACAGTTGTTGAATTGCATAGTCTGAATCTTTTGATGCCGCAGGTGCTGAGGAGATGTCATCATGGTGCATGAGCTGAACAGAGTCAACAACGGCCAGGAATGTGTCTGGTTCGAGGTACGGCTTCAGGAGTTGACCGTTGACGACGAATGGCTGTGCGTCAGGAGACAGTTTTGATATAGCAATGCTTCCATTGTCACGCATTTCACAAACTCGAAAGGGCCCTGTCCACTTACTCTTTAATTTGCCTGGGAATATCCGCAACTTTGCATCAAATAACCACACTTTCTGTCCAACGTCAAAGGTCTTTCGTCTGATGTGCCGGTCGTGCCAGCGTTTCACCTTCTCCTTGTACATCAAGGTGTTATCGTATGCATAATATCGGAATTCCAAGAGCCTGTTCAGATCGTCTTTTCTCTTCTGACCACTTCTGCGTGAGTCCAAATTACAACTGTTGATTGCCCACAAAGACTTGTGAATTTCTTCCACGGGCAGATGGCACGGTTTTCCATATACAAGATGATAGGGCGACATGCCCAAAGGAGACTTGTAGGCGGTCCGGTAAGCCCATAGGACCGAGTCCAAGAGTTGAGACCAGTCCTTCCTGTTTGGCCTAACAAGTTTCTGCAGGATAGTCTTGATTTCTCTGTTTGATAACTCCGCCATGCCATTGGTCTGAGGATGATAAGGAGATGCGACACGATGATCGATGCCGTACTCCTTCGTTAACTTCTTGACCTCTTTGTTAATGAAGTGGCTACCCCCATCTGAGATGAGGATTTTCGGTATCCCGAACCGCGAAATGATGTTCTTTTTCAGAAACTGGCATACTGTTCGGCTGTCAGCGGCTCGAGCGGGGATAGCTTCAACCCAACGACTCACGTAGTCGACAGCAAGAAGGATGTGCTCAAATCCTTGACTGTTAGGGAAAGGGTGATGAATACCCATTCATCACTCTTTATTCTTATATTTTAGCTACAAAAACCTATGCAAATGCATGTAGATATGTGTAAATAGGAATAATTAGCAAAAGCATGCACTGTGTAAAAACCTATAATTAGCATGTTTTTGTGCAAAAATAAAAGAATAAAGATCAAAAAGAAAAAGAGGGAAATATTTAGAATAAATATTGAGCAACCTAACCTAAGGGAGGGCTCAGCATGGGCCTGACCGCATAAAAGCCAAGTAGAGGGAGATAGGGGCTCATGTGTAAATATTGGTGTAAATAAAATAAAAATGTTTTCCTCACCCAAAAATATGCTTGTATATATTTATAAAAGATAAAAACAAAATAAAAAAATTAAAAATCAAAAAGATTAAAAATACTCTTTCCCCATGTACATAGACCATACTCCTATATTTATTCAACCATACAAATAAATAAAATTATTTTCTAAACTTTTTGTAAATACTCTATGCTATATATTGTAAATAAATAAAATAAAAAGAATCAAAACAAAAATCAAATAAAAATAACAAAATTAAAAATACAAAAATACCTTGTACATATGCCATGTATATAGATGAATATATATTTATTTTACCTATGTATATAAATAATAAAAACAAAATAAAAATACCCTTTTATTCCTCATTTTATTCTAAAAATAAATAAAATATAAAATAGGAATAAAATTGTACAAAAATAATAATTAAAAATCAAAAATCAAAAGCTTACACATTGTACATATACCTATACATAGCTATATAGTGTAAATACCTTATTTTTATTTCCAAAAATTAATTAAAAATCACCAAAAAATAGAAAAAAATAAAATAAAAATATTTCATGTTTTGGGTTTTTGCTGATTCGGCCCCTAGCTATGTGTATTTGTCACTTCTTTATCCAGCCACGTGGCCTTCAACCATTGGCCCTGGGGATGTTGACCGCCCGGTCAACTGACCCCCCCCAGGACCACTCTTCACGGGTTCGAGCACCGGACTCTTTTCTCGGATTTATACCCGCTCGACCCGATTGCCTAACACCTAAACCCCGGCTCCGTTTGACACCTCCCACATCCGACACCCTCGCCGGGCATCGACCTCGGGGTCCGCGCGCCACCGTGACCCTACCTGAGCCGTTCTTTTCGGATCCCCCCAACCTACTTAAGCGAGCTCCGCCACCAAATTCTTCCATCTTTGGCTCTCCATTCTTCGTCCCGTGACCTCCACAGCTACCCCCGAGGTGACAGCTCCAGGTTGGCCGTGTCGCAGCGAGGAGAGAGTGGTCGGACCACTGATCCGGCGAGTAGCTCCGCCGTAGCTTTGCCATTAGTGCGAGCTCTGAGCCTCGGGCCCAGACGACCCTCGAGGCTATGACCGGGAGCTTCCCCAGCTCCAGCCCAGTCTACTCCACCACCCAGGTAGTCCCTTAGCTCCTCTGTTTAGTCTAATTTCCATTTTACCCCAAATCGCACCGCCACCGTGTTTCGTCGATTCCGACCGCCTCACACCTCCATTCGATCATCGGAATCCATCGTCACCTCCGCCTTCTTTCCACGCACCTTCTCCGCCCCTCCGTTCAACCCAGCTCGCACAGGAGCTGGGATTCGAATCCCCTCGCCGTCACTTCGCCGGGGTTCGTCCGCACCGACGCACAGACCATCCCCAAGTCGCCTAACTGGGTCGAGGCATTTTGCCCTCGACACGCGAAGCTTCTGAGCCATTTTGCAGGACCAGAGGAGGCTATCTGAGGCCTCCCGACATTCAGACAGGAGCTTCTCCTCCGCCGACCTCGCCGGAGCCCTCCAGGGCTCGGCTGGGTGATCGGAGCCTACCATCAGCCGCGGAGCTTCATTGCGGAGCTTCTCCGATCTCCAGGAGCGGCAGACGAGGACCACCGCGCTCGCACGAGGCCGGCGAAAGTCGCCGGCGACTTGTTCTTCCAGGATCCTCGCCGATCGTCGGATTGACCTCGGCGCTCCAGATTACATCGTATCCGTCCATCCACGGAGCTGCAGCAACCGCCAGATCTCCCGAGGATCGATCTCAGTCGTTACCTACTCGAGGGTTTCGTCCACCAGCACACCACAACCGTCCGATAGCCACGTGGAGAGCCCTCAGTCGTTCGATCAGGCCGACGTTTTCAAAGACAAAGGCGCCTTCGTCCTCAGCCGTCAGATTCGCCACGCGTCACTCATCCGGCCTCGACGTTAAATAAGGGGTAAATTGTCTTAGGCCCCCTTTTCTTTTATGCTTTTAGTTTCAGTCCTATAAATATTTAATTCCGTAGTTTAGTTTGAGGTTAATTTGCACAATGGACCACGAGCTTTAGTTTATTTGCACTTATACCCCTGTCTGTGTGAGCCACGTGCTTCGTCACGTGTATTTGTGGGTTATTTGCATCATACACCCCTTTAGTTCTGGATGTTTATGAATGAATGAAATCTTTTTAGTATTTGCATCTATGCCCCTGTGAACATTTTAATTTCGCATGTGCGTCTATTTGTGGGTAATTTGCAGCATAGCCCCCTGGACTTTTGGTACGAGTTACCAATAGGTCCTCGGGACTTGTTTTCTTCACAGATAGGTCCCTGAGTACCCCAGGCACGCGCTGCGTGCGTGACTTGCTGGGTTAATTGCACTTGGACCCCCAGAACTTAGGGCATTTGCACTTCAGTCCCTGTGCACAGTGCCCTCTTGTGATTTTTGAATAAAATATCAAATCACCTCCAAATTCGATGAAAATTTGACACATGGCTCCTGCCATGTTGTAGGATTTTTGAGAATTTTTGAGGACATTTTTGAGTTTATTTGTTATTTTTAAAAATTCAAAAACCATTATTTCAGCTACTGCCTAGAGTTAAAAATCCTAAAAAAATATAAAAACCCCCCTAAAAATTCTATAAAAATTAGATACTGTTTATTTGGTGTTCCTTTATTTTCTAGCCAATTTTGGTTATTTTTCACTACTTAAAAACCATAAAAACTTAAAAACACCTAAAAATTCATAAAAATTCTAGTAAATAATCTAAAAACCCAAAAACAATAATTTTGGTACTCAAATTTTCCTTGTTTTATCTAGTTTAAGGAAAAATACCTTCAGACCCTTTTGAGGTCCTTAGATATTTTATCTAGGGCTTTTGGGTCTGGCTGGACAGTACCTTGCATTTTTGCTATTGTTGGAATTTTAGAAAATAAAATACACATCAGAAAAATTCCAAAAATTCACCAAAAACACTAAAAAACATAAAAAACCTAAAAATATTTTTGTTTGAATTTTTGCTTGATTTTTGACACATTAAATAATTAGCTAAAGAGTGCTTGCTTTTGTGTTTCTTTTGTTTTCTTCACATATTAAAAATCCAAAAAAATATAAAAATCATTAAAAATCACTAAAAATATTTTGTCTTTATTTTATTTCATTTTTACTACTTCGTAGGCCTTTGGCTAACCCGTGCTCCTCGAGTTCGACCCTGGGTGCTATACCAGGTTAAACATTTAGCAGGACCGCTTGCTTTGTTTTGATCGATTCTATTTGTATTTAGTGGTCTGATATTTTTCTTGATTGACTTAGCTGAGCGATCGAGGTCGCAACGACATATCTAGATACCTTTACCTTCGTCGCTTGGCCGGTCATCAGAATGGCGCCGTTGCCGGGGAGCACGGCTCAGTAGTTAGTTTTATTTTCATTTTCGTCTTTGTTTTCGCGGCTTTTCGCGGCTCTTCGGAGCTCGCGGATTTTCGCGGTTTTTGTTTATAGTTTCTTTTTGTTTTATTCTGCTTTATTTTTATTCTCTTTTGTTTTTGTTTTTGATTGATTTTGTGTGATTATTTTATTTTGTATTTTTGCATATATACCCTCACTTTTAATTTTCATTTCTTTTTCCTTATTATTTGATTATTTTTGCTGGTCTGACCACTCATCTCTTTTTCTTGCGAGGGCCCAAGGACCGCGGAGGCGACTTTCGAGGAGCCGGTGCAGCCGAGGAACTTGGAGGCGGCTTCCTTCTTTACGAAGCCGCAGGAGAGAGCGAGAGGGAGAGAGTTGAGTGGGTGAGGGTAGATTAGGTTTTTATTTTATTTTTATTATTATTATTGTAATAATACAGGGACTTGGACTGCTTGGACACTCTTGGTGACTTGACCGTAGCGGGTCTGTTTCGCCGAGCACCGGTGTGCTCGGGGGACCCTTTAGGACCTTCGCGGTTTTTCGCGGCTTTTTCGCGGTTTTATTTTTCTTTTATTTCTGTCTTTGCCGGTTTTTCGCGGTTTTTGCTCGAGCCCCTAGACTTAGGATTTTCTGGTGAATGTGCCGTAATTAGTAGGATCCACACACCTAATTGCATATCTGTTCCCATAGATCGATAATTGGACCTACTTAAAAATCATTAATAAAAATAACCGATTCATTGGCCTCCGTAGCCTACGTGCCGCAGCCCGTCCTGTAAAGCGCTTACTCCTACCCCCGATTTGTCGGACAGAGGAGGGACAGGCCAAGACCGGACTCTTTGGCTTGGAGGTCGGTGACCGATTAGACGGCTCTTCGCTAGACTTGCTCACCTAGGACTCGGCTTTCCCCGCTGCATCATATAGATAGTTTTATATCTGTCTTTACTTTTATGCGCGGATCATCTTGCATGTAGAGTGCTGGAGGCAAGGTACACATTTCTTACTCGGCATGCATCATTGATTTATCGTGCATCGGCTTTTTTGTCTTCTTCCCCCTGTTTTGGACTTAATAATCAGGAGAACCGAAAAATTCGTTAGGCCTTTTGTTTGCTTTGAAAAAGATTAAAAAAGTGAAACCATAAAATTGGGACTGCTAAAATTATTGATCTTAAAAACCGCTCACCCTAAAAACTTTGTCTTGGGGAGAGCAACCCCCTCATTGTTTGGTTTGGATGCGCGAGAGAGTGACCCGCACCCTAGGTAGAGCCCCCCGTTGCTAGTCCCGACTGATTACCGACTCTTCCGTGCGGGCCAGTCGGTTGGGTTAGCATCGGATATCCCAACAGGTCACGTAAGCGCTCTGATATTCTGTTTGTTCACCAAAATAAAATCGACAAGATAATTTGACCGAACT
Organism: Ottelia alismoides; assembly: GCA_037367405.1. Classification (NCBI taxonomy): domain Eukaryota; kingdom Viridiplantae; phylum Streptophyta; class Magnoliopsida; order Alismatales; family Hydrocharitaceae; genus Ottelia; species Ottelia alismoides. The sequence continues at coordinate 204,917 of JAZKJV010009153.1, read as the reverse complement.
TTCACGGTCTTCAGCTCGCGTTGCGTTGGTGAACCGGGGGTTTGTTTTCTGATCATAATTTTTCCAGATCTCATCCGCCTTACTCGCCAGATCAAGATGATGGGTAGACGATCTCTTAGGCAGCCTCTGGCTGCACCGCTTTCGGGCGCGTCTACCTCCTCATCTAGGTTGGCTCGCGAGAGCTCAGACCCGCTCTCCGAGCCCGAGTACGACTCCACCCTGTTCCCCCTCGACCCCCTTTCTGATCTTCCTGAGAGACACGAGCCCGAGGAGAGATTGATACATTTGACAGCACCTGAGTTGGGCTCGTTTGATTTTGCAGACGTCGACATGGTCGGAGCCGGCAGTTCAGACGATCACTCCCGTCAGCCAGAGCACTTTGTATTAGACCAGGGAGCGATCAACTCCACCCTGATCGCATCACTCGAGACAGTCCAGCAGCAGCTCCGCGATCAGGGAGCATTTATGATTGAGATGAGGAGAGAGTTGGAGAGGCTCAGAGTAGAGAGAGACCAACAGAGCGAGCCCGAGGAGATACCGGATGCAGAGGCACGAGCCGCAGCAGCAGCAGCAGCTGCAGCCGCCGCCGCAGCGGCAGCAGCCGCGGGAGGAGGAGGACCACCTAGACCGATGCAGGAGTTGCACAACCCCGGATCTACACTGATGCACCATTGGGTGGTGGTACCTGCTATCGTGGGGGACTTCAAGTTCCCCCCGAACACTCTGCAGATGCTTCCTCGTTTTCACGGACTCGCCACTGAGGAGCCCCACCTTCACCTCCAGGAGTTTCTGATGATCTGCAGTACTGTCCACGACCGGCATGTGGACCAGGACACGATCCGGATGATAGCCTTCCCGTTTTCACTGGCAGATAGAGCAGCCACATGGCTGAAGCATCTTGGGAGGTTTGTCTATACCTGGGAGCAGCTCCGCACCGAGTACTTGAACAAGTACTATCCACTCGGGCGGACGAATACAGCGAGGGCCCTGATCAGCAACTTCTCCATGTTCACAAACGAGCAGTTTCACGAGGCATGGGAGAGGTTCCGAGAGCTTCTGGACAGATGCCCGCACCACGACATCACGAAGCCGAACCTTGTGCAGAGCTTCTTTAGCGGGTTGACACCAGAGCTACAGGGCCTGGTGAATGCTTCTTGCGGTGGGTCCTACTTCGCCAAGGACCACGACCAGGTCTGGGCCATCTTCGAGGAGATGGCTGAGAACTACATGGTGATGTCTCAGACCAGGTTGTATACTCAGAAGACCCAGCCACATCAGCCAGGACCCGTGCAGTACCAGCGGATAGCACGGGTAGATGCAGGTCCATCCAGTTCGTCCGCAGCCGCAGCAGCACAGGCAGAGTCGTCAGCTACGGACATGGGCATTATCAGCGAGAAGCTGGACCGCATGGAGCTGATCGAGAAGAAGCAGTGCCAGAGTATCACGCAGATGGAGCAGATGGCACAGGTTCTGAGCGACATGAAGACACAGCTCATGTGTCTCCAGGAGGCACAGACGGCTCCTCAGCCCCGTCTTCAGTCGCGAGGCGACGCCGGCAGCAGCAGCAGCTCGTCCCAGCGCTCCAGCACCCACGTGCAGCCTAGACAGGTCCATCTTGTACAGGCGGAGCCGTACCAGCAGCCGCAGCCCACCTACCAGTCCCCACCATCTCCAGAGATGCAGATGGTGGTCTACCAGCCGGACCAGCCTCTGGCAGTACTCCCGCCAGCCCCCTACGATGCCGACCCGTTGATGGATGTCAACGGGATTTGGTATGACCGCCCCCAGCCTGGGATCCGACGAGACCATCCCGGATTCAGGTGGGGGAGTGGTGGTACCCAGCCCCAGCAGCAGCCGTCAGGATAGGGAGGGCAGTACTCCCAGCAGAGAGATCACCACCAGCCGCAGCAGCAGCCCCCAGCATATCAGCAGCACCAGCCATCCTTCGGTCCTCGTCCCTATCCGCAGCAGGGACTGTCGTGGAGACGTGAGCAGCAGGCTCACCCAGTTTAGCAGCAGCACCCTTCCTCATATCCCTCTTACCAGCACCAGCAGCAACAGTTCCAGCAGCCTCACCCACAGAGAGGCTACCCGTCGGGTTTCCACGAGAGCCCTGCTTTGGATGACATCGCCCGCCTCCTCACGGACCAGCAGGCCACATTCAGACGGGAGATGGACGAGTTCCGCCAGGAGATGCGAGACTTGGTGAGAGGGAAGGCCGCTATTCCAGCCCAGATTGAGCCGAACCCGAACAACCTCAAGAGGAAATCTGAGCAGGTAGTACATACTGAGTTTGCCACTCCTAGTGACCCCTTTGATGATACACCTTCGGATCTATTTGATGCTGATTTTGTCACACTTAGGAGCGGTAGGACCCCAGCAGGCGGCGGCGCCTCATCTGAGCTTCACCACGAGGACACTTCAGAGGCGCCACATGAGGAGGAGGAGAGCGGTACTGAGGCCGCTCCAGATGATGATGGTGGCACTGAAGCCACCAAGGATGCTGATCCCACCGGCGGTACTGAAGCCGCCGCTTCACCAGATCTAGGAGGTGGTACTGATGCCACCAGTTCAGCCGAGCCAGCCCGCGGTACTGATGCCGCAAGACGTCTACCAGCAGCAGCAGCACAGCCAGCCCACGGTGGTACTGAGGCCACCGGTGTTAGTATAGAGAGAGATGTTGTTTTTCCTCGCCGTATTGTATCTCAGGACTTTGGTGTGAATAAAGGAAAAGGTTTAGTTTCTTCTGGTCCCACTGTGGTGCATGATGTATGTGTGGATCCGGTCATCGAACCGTCTAGGCCTTTTCCTAGTCCTTCATCTGAGAAGGACCCTGTGATTCCCTTCCCTAGAGCCCTTCAGACGGGGAAGGGGAAGAAAAACGATCCAAAAAAGAGGGAGCTTGAGGAGTTCAGCCAGAGCATGATCGATCGATTCCATATACAGCTGACCCTCCAGGAGGCTTTGCAGCACATCCCCCTTCTCCAGCGATCTTTGAGAGAGAGGACTACAGTCAGGAGGAGGAGGAACCACACTTCAGAGATACATGTGCTGACCAAGGCCACGTGTTTTGCGATCCAGAACCGCCTGCCAGCCAAGAGGCCAGATTCAGGGGCCCCGTATGTCAGATGCCAGATTAGTGAGCAGAGGTTCGACCATACTCTTCTAGATAGCGGATCGTCGATCAACCTTCTTCCGGCAGCCCTTCTCGACTGCTTTGAGTTGGGCACTCTTCGACAGAGCAGGACAGTCCTTCAGTTCGTTGATCGATCTGTCAAGAGGCCGAAGGGGTTATTACGAGACGTTATCGTCACGATTCAGGGCCTGAAATTCCCCGTGGACTTCGTAGTGTTGGACATGGAGATCCCTGAGTCAGTGGCCGATACCCCCATCATCCTTGGTCGTCCGTTCTTGGCCACAGCCAAGGCGGTGACTGATCATGATAGCGGGAAGGTGTACTTTCGCGTCGAGGGCGAGAGTATACAAATAGAGACGGTCGAGGACTACAGAGCTAGATTCAGAGCCCGCTCAGATGCGAGTACAGATTCAGAGCAGCTGACAGACGCAGAGCCAGACATCCACCAGGACTGTGATTTTGTGATCACAGATGATGAGGCAGCTTGGGCAGATCTTGAGACACAGACCACCCTCTCACTTTTAGATACAGCTGATGCAGAGACGACAACAGAGGAGAGTCCGGAGAGCCCAGACCTGGTTCAGGATACCATTGAGGCAGCAGAGCCGGTCCTTGATCGCAGCACGATGATTAGTGATGGTGGTGCTGAGGCCACCTTGTTTTCTGGTGGTACTGATGCCACTGATTCTGATACAGATCCCTCGGATTCAGAGTCTGATTGGGCCGATTGCTATGATCAGATGACAGACCTGAGTCCATCCGAGCCTATAGATGAGGAGGAGGTAGACGCAGAGCCGAGCAGAGACAGTACAGTTGAGCCGTCTTCTCCCGATCCAGTTTGCGAGAGTACGCTTTCACTTTCCCAGGCAGATTTGGCCGACCTTGCAGCTTTCACTCAGTTTCTTCCGCAGCCAGATTTGCCGGCACCCAGCATTCCAGAGCTGAAGCCGCTCCCTACTTCGCTGAAGTATCGATTCCTTGCGGGCGAGCCAGAGATGTACCCAGTCATCATCTCTGCCGAGTTGACTGGAGAGCAGGAATCCCGTTTGATGGGGGTTCTTGAAAAGAACCGCAAGGCGATCGGATGGAGCGTAGCAGATCTCCATGGGATTAGTCCATCAGTGTGCTCCCACCATATCTATCTCGAGGAGGGGGCGAAGCCGTCGCGTGAGTTCCAGCGGTGTCTGAACCCCAACCTGAGAGAGGTTGTGATGAAGGAAATATCAAAATGGTGGGGTGCAGGTTTTATTTATCCCATTTCCGACTCCAAGTCGGTCAGCCCCTTGCATGTGGTGCCCAAGAAGACGGGCATTACGACTGTGATCAGTGAGTCGGGAGAAGAGATCGCTACACGGGTACCCACCTCTTGGAGGGTTTGTGTTGACTACAGGAGACTCAACCAAGCCACCAAGAAGGACCATTTCCCCCTACCTTTTATTGACCAGATCATTGAGAGACTGGCAGGGAAGAGCCATTATTGCTTCCTGGATGGGTACTCGGGCTACAACCAAGTGGCCATCGCTCCTGAGGATCAGGACCTTTACCTGTCCCTTCGGCACATATGCTTTTCGACGCATGCCATTTGGGCTATGCAATGCCCCTGCGACTTTTCAGAGGTGCATGCTGTCGATCTTCTCGGACATGGTAGGGGAGTGCTTGGAGGTCTTCATGGATGATTTCTCGATCTACGGCGACGGATTTGATTCTTGTCTTGACTGCCTAGATCGAGTACTCCAGCGATGTATTGAGTATCACTTGGTGCTATCTTGGGAGAAGAGTCATTTTATGGTGACTCAGGGGACGGTGCTTGGCCACATCATCTCCAACAGGGGCATGGAGGTTGATCCGGCCAAGGTTGATGTCATTAGGAAACTCGCACCGCCGTCCAATTTGAGGCAGCTACGGTCATTCCTGGGGCACGTTGGATTTTATAGGAGATTTATTCAGGATTTCAGCAGGATAGCCCGACCGTTGACTGACCTTTTGACAAAAGACACCGAGTTCCTTGTCGATGACAAGTGTCTTTCGTCGTTCGCGACTCTCCAACAGTGCGTTATTGAGGCTCCTGTCCTCCAGCCGCCTGATTGGTCTCTTCCATTCGAGATCATGACGGATGCCTCCGATTTTGCCGTAGGGGCAGTGCTGGGACAGAGGAGGGATGGAGTTCCATTCGCCATACACTATGCTAGCCGCACATTGGATTCCGCCCAGCGGAATTACACCGTCACAGAGAAGGAGATGCTAGCCGTAGTGTTTGCCCTGGATAAGTTCAGATCATATATCATCGGATCTAGAGTGACTTTGTTTACAGATCACACCGCCATCAGGTACCTCATGGCAAAGAAGGATGCCAAGGCCAGACTGACTAGATGGATCCTTCTACTCCAGGAGTTCGACATTGAGATCAAGGATAAGCCTGGAGTCAAGAATGTGGTGGCGGATCATCTCTCCCGACTAGAGCAGCCTGAGGGTTCTGAGCAGATTGACCCTATTAGAGATACCTTCCCAGATGAGGCGATTCTTGCTATCGCCTCACTCCCATGGTACGCCGATATTGTGAACTTTCTCGTTGTTGGGAAAGTCCCACAAGATTGGCCCAGACAGAGACTTGAGACCTTCCTTGCGAAGGCCAAGTCCTACCATTGGGAGGATCCCATCCTTTACCACGAAGGAGGGGATAGCGTCTGGCGTCGGTGTATTCCTCAGGAGGAACACCATAGCGTCCTCACTTACTGCCACAAGCTTGAGGCAGGAGGACATCATTCTGGGAGGAGAACGACACAGAAAGTGCTCCAATCCGGCTTGTGGTGGCCTACCCTCTTCAAGGACTCAGATGAGTTCGTGAAGAGGTGTACTGACTGTCAGAGGATGGGCACTTGTGGACAGCGTGATATGATGCCGATGCAGCCCATTCACTTCTGTGAGGTTTTTGACGCATGGGGCATCGATTTCATGGGTCCATTCCCTAAAAGTCAGGGATTTGAGTACATTCTGTTGGCCGTTGATTATGTGAGTCGTTGGGTGGAGGCTATCCCCGCCCGAGCCGCTGATGCGAGGACCGTTTGCAGATTTGTGAGGAAGCACATCATCACGCGGTTCGGGGTTCCACGAGTTCTGATTTCTGATGGGGGATATCACTTCATCAACGGCCAGGTAAAGGCACTTGCTAGCGAGTTCGGCATAGACCATCGTGTTGCTACACCTTACCATCCACAGACGAATGGTCTAGCCGAAGTGTCGAATAGGGAGATCAAGAATATTCTGCAGAAAGTCGTCCGCCCTGACCGAAAGGATTGGTCACAGCTTTTGGACTCGGTCTTGTGGGCATATAGGACGTCTTTCAAGACACCTTTGGGCACATCTCCCTTTCGCCTCGTGTATGGCAAGCCATGCCATTTACCTGTCGAGCTGAGGCACAAGTCACTTTGGGCAGTCACAGATATTATCATGGATCCAGATGGTATGGGAGACCAGAGGAGGGCAGAGCTAGCTACCCTGGAGGAGCTGAGAGATGCAGCTTTCTCAAGCAGCCTACATTATAAGGAGAAAGTCAAGGAGTGGCATGATTCTCATATCAGCCACAAGCATTTTGAGATTGGACAGAGAGTATGGCTGTTTGATGCGAGGCTACACCTATTTCCAGGGAAGCTACAGAGCAAATGGAAGGGACCTTATCTGGTTAGAAAGGTACACGACAACGGTAGCATCGACATATCTGAGTTGTCTTCTGAGAGTACCTTTCGAGTGAACGGCCAGCGGCTCAAGCCATTTCTAGATCATGAGCCGCGGGTCGTTGATCTTGCCCCTATTCATTTTGCGTGAGATGTGGTCTTTGACTCACATCTAATGCATCTCACGCCTGAGTTTCACTGATCTCCCGTTGTATATAGATCCAGATGTCCATATCACTACATACTTTAGTCCCACATCCCTTCCTTCATCTTGTGATTATGCTATACTTAGGGTGCACTTTACCCTAAGTATAGGGGGGATGTGAGGCATTTCGGGTATTTCTTTTGTTTCCGTCTACCCCTATTTTTGTTGCCTATACTTAGGGATATTTCACCCTAAGTATAGGGGGGGTAGACCCTGTACATTCTGCACTCAGGTTTTCCCTTAGTATACAGCCTGCTATACTTAGGATTATTTGATCCTAAGTATAGGGGGGAGACCTGAGTCCCTCTTGACTATTCATTTCCCTTTTGTATAGCCTTTCTTTTCACTTCCCTATACATAGCACGAGTTATGTCTTCTTCATCGCTCTTGACTCTGAGGACATCGTTCGAGCTAAGTATAGGGGGGTGTGTATATATTTCATATATACTTTAGCCATAACTCGTACTTTGTGTGAGTGTGTTAATAAAATAAAATGGCTAAAAACCACAAAAATTAAAAAAAAAATTTTCATGTACATAATCTTCTTTTATTTGCACATACATAGCTAGTGTACAAATTATTTTTGTAAAAATGATTTCAAAAATCTTTTGTGTAAAGCTTGTGTAAATATTTTTGTATCAAAATTATGTATATAGTACAAAATTTTTCCAAAATGTTTTGAAAATCAAAAGTTTGCAAAAATCTTGTGTAAATGTGTGTAAATATCTTTTTGCAAAACTTGCACTTCATGCATCATCATTCATGATTTCAAAACATTTTTCAAAAATTTTGCATGTTTGTAAAATGTGTGTAAATAAGCATCTTTTTGTACATATGTATATAGTTTTTCTGGATGATAGTTGACATTTAAACTAGCCTGGAATCAAATTGAGAAATGGAGCTTGATTAAGATCTTAATCCACTTAATCTCTAAGAGGAACCTTATAGGGCTTAGGTTTAAGGCTTTTCAGGTCTATGGTGACTTAATTCTTTGAGTTCACTAGGCTATGATCACATGTCATCTCAATGAGCCTAAGTAGAGCACTTAACAACAACACATGACTCATATAGATTATGGCTTTACTTGGACAACCGCACTATGCACCGAGCTCTCTACGGATGAGGTGGTGAGGAGGCAGTCTTCCTTGGCTTGGGGTAGCATATGAGGGTAGTACTTCTAGGCGGAACCTCTCTTCTTCTTATAGTGAAGGAAGTGCATCTCAACTTGGTCTGGTTGCCATGAGGTCTAACGGCGGGAGTTGTGGGTTGCAATAAAGCTTCAAAAGAGGGATAGTCTACTGGCTCAAGAGGAAAAACTCCTTGTATATATGCTGCACATGTATATGTCGTACAGATGCACTTGAAAAAAAAAAGGAAAAGAACTCCAAAAAAGTGGTGGGTCTGAGAGAAAATGATAATCCCACCGGAGTATGTATATAAAGTGCAATAAGCAAAGCTTGGTTTCATGATCCACCTGTTGTAGCTTGCAGCAGGGAGACTTGGCTACACTGGTCAGGCTCCCAAGGGTACTTGGCTACACTGGCCTTGACCCATTCTCTTCTCTCCCCTCTTCTTGAGCCGGTTGTACTTGAACTTAGAAGGGAATACCCCGCTCCTCGAGGAAAGAGTGGCCAGATTGAGGTCATAGAGTTACCTTGTTAGGGAGGGTTGTCAAGTTGCCATTTCTGAGGTGGAGAGCTCAGACCTCACTTTCATAGGACAGGAAAAGATTCACGGTCTTCAGGGTTTGTGATTGATGACTTGTTCTGATCTGGAGCATTGAGGAGTCTTGGTTGTAGATTAGTGGAACTTAGAGGCTGTTAGGTTTTAAGCTTAAGTCTAAATAAGGTTCCGACACACTAATAATCCAAAGATTTGATTGAGCTCCATACCTCAATTTAATGAAGGCAAGTTTAACAATCAACCTTGATCCATGAACATCCTCTTTTTCTTTTTTCTTTCTTTCTTTTTCACTTCTTTTTCAAATAAGTGTTTGCTAAGGGACTAGCAAAGTTAAGTATAGGGGGGTGATGAATACCCATTCATCACTCTTTATTCTTATATTTTAGCTACAAAAACCTATGCAAATGCATGTAGATATGTGTAAATAGGAATAATTAGCAAAAGCATGCATTGTGTAAAAACCTATAATTAGCATGTTTTTGTGTAAAAATAAAAGAATAAAGATCAAAAAGAAAAAGAGGGAAATATTTAGAATAAATATTGAGCAACCTAACCCAAGGGAGGGCTCAGCATGGGCCTGACCGCATAAAAGCCAAGTAGAGGGAGATAGGGGCTCATGTGTAAATATTGGTGTAAATAAAATAAAAATGTTTTCCTCACCCAAAAATATGCTTGTATATATTTATAAAAGATAAAAACAAAATAAAAAAATTAAAAATCAAAAAGATTAAAAATACTCTTTCCCCATGTACATAGACCATACTCCTATATTTATTCAACCATATAAATAAATAAAATTATTTTCTAAACTTTTTGTAAATACTCTATGCTATATATTGTAAATAAATAAAATAAAAAGAATCAAAACAAAAATCAAATAAAAATAACAAAATTAAAAATACAAAAATACCTTGTACATATGCCATGTATATAGATGTATATATATTTATTTTACCTATGTATATAAATAAAAAAAAAAATAAAAATACCCTTTTATTCCTCATTTTACTCTAAAAATAAATAAAATATAAAATAGGAATAAAATTGTACAAAAATAATAATTAAAAATCAAAAATCAAAAGCTTACACATTGTACATATACCTATACATAGCTATATAGTGTAAATACCTTATTTTTATTTCCAAAAATTAATTAAAAATCACCAAAAAATAGAAAAAAATAAAATAAAAATATTTCATGTTTTGGGTTTTTGCTGATTCGGCCCCTAGCCATGTGTATTTGTCACTTCTTTATCCAGCCACGTGGCCTTCAGCCATTGGCCCTGGGGATGTTGACCGCCCGGTCAACTGACCCCCCCCAGGACCACTCTTCACGGGTTCGAGCACCGGACTCTTTTCTCGGATTTATACCCGCTCGACCCGATTGCCTAACACCTAAACCCCGGCTCCGTTTGACACCTCCCACATCCGACACCCTCGCCGGGCATCGACCTCGGGGTCCGCGCGCCACCGTGACCCTACCCGAGCCGTTCTTTTCGGATCCCCCCAACCTACTTAAGCGAGCTCCGCCACCAAATTCTTCCATCTTTGGCTCTCCATTCTTCGTCCCGTGACCTCCACAGCTACCCCCGAGGTGACAGCTCCAGGTTGGCCGTGTCGCAGCGAGGAGAGAGTGGTCGGACCACTGATCCGGCGAGTAGCTCCGCCGTAGCTCCGCCATTAGTGCGAGCTCTGAGCCTCGGGCCCAGACGACCCTCGAGGCTACGACCGGGAGCTTCCCCAGCTCCAGCCCAGTCTACTCCACCACCCATGTAGTCCCTTAGCTCCTCTGTTTAGTCTAATTTCCATTTTACCCCAAATCGCACCGCCACCGTGTTTCGTCGATTCCGACTGCCTCACACCTCCATTCGATCATCGGAATCCATCGTCACCTCCGCCTTCTTTCCACGCACCTTCTCCGCCCCTCCGTTCAACCCAGCTCGCACAGGAGCTGGGATTCGAATCCCCTCGCCGTTGCTTTGCCGGGGTTCATCCGCACCGGCGCACAGACCATCCCCAAGTCGCCTAACTGGGTCGAGGCATTTTGCCCTCGACCCGCGAAGCTTCTGAGCCATTTTGCAGGACCAGAGGAGGCTATCTGAGGCCTCCCGACATTCAGACAGGAGCTTCTCCTCCGCCGACCTCGCCGGAGCCCTCCAGGGCTCGGCTGGGTGATCGGAGCCTACCATCAGCCGCAGAGCTTCATTGCGGAGCTTCTCCGATCTCCAGGAGCGGCAGACGAGGACCACCGCGCTCGCACGAGGCCGGCGAATATCGCCGGCGACTTGTTCTTCCAGGATCCTCGCCGATCGTCGGATTGACCTCGGCGCTCCAGATTACATCGTATCCGTCCATCCACGGAGCTGCAGCAACCGCCAGATCTCCCGAGGATCGATCTCAGCCGTTACCTACTCGAGGGTTTCGTCCACCAGCACACCACAGCCGTCCGATAGCCACGTGGAGAGCCCTCAGTCGTTCGATCAGGCCGACGTTTTCAAAGACAAAGGCGCCTTCGTCCTCAGCCGTCAGATTCGCCACGCGTCACTCATCCAGCCTCGACGTTAAATAAGGGGTAAATTGTCTTAGGCCCCCTTTTCTTTTATGCTTTTACTTTCAGTCCTATAAATATTTAATTCCGTAGTTTAGTTTGAGGTTAATTTGCACAATGGACCACGAGCTTTAGTTTATTTGCACTTATACCCCTGTCTGTGTGAGCCACGTGCTTCGTCACGTGTATTTGTGGGTTATTTGCATCATACACCCCTGTAGTTCTGGATGTTTATGAATGAATGAAATCTTTTTAGTATTTGCATCTATGCCCCTGTGAACGTTTTAATTTCGCATGTGCGTCTATTTGTGGGTAATTTGCAGCATAGCCCCCTGGACTTTTGGTACGAGTTACCAATAGGTCCTCGGGACTTGTTTTCTTCACAGATAGGTCCCTGAGTGCCCCAGGCACGCGCCACACGCGTGACTTGCTGGGTTAGTTGCACCTGGACCCCCAGAACTTAGGGCATTTGCACTTCAGTCCCTGTGCACAGTGCCCTCTTGTGATTTTTGAATAAAATATCAAATCATCTCCAAATTCGATGAAAATTTGATACATGGCTCCTGCCATGTTGTAGGATTTTTGAGAATTTTTGAGGACATTTTTGAGTTTATTTGTTATTTTTAAAAATTCAAAAACCATTATTTCAGCTACTGCCTAGAGTTAAAAATCCAAAAAAAAATATAAAACCCCCCCTAAAAATTTTATAAAAATTAGGTACTGTTTATTTGGTGTTCCTTTATTTTCTAGCCAATTTTGGCTATTTTTCACTGCTTAAAAATCATAAAAACTTAAAAACACCTAAAAATTCATAAAAATTCTAGTAAATAATCTAAAAACCCAAAAACAATAATTTTGGTACTCAAATTTTCCTTGTTTTATCTAGTTTATAGGAAAAATACCTCCAGACCCTTTTGAGGTCCTTAGATATTTTATCTAGGGCTTTTGGGTCTGGCTGGACAGTACCTTGCATTTTTGCTATTGTTGGATTTTTAGAAAATAAAATACACGTCAGAAAAATTCCAAAAATTCACCAAAAACACTAAAAACATAAAAAACCTAAAAATATTTTTGTTTGAATTTTTGCTTGATTTTTGACACATTAAATAATTAGCTAAAGAGTGCTTGCTTTTGTGTTTCTTTTGTTTTCTTCACATATTAAAAATCCAAAAAAATATAAAAATCATTAAAAATCACTAAAAATATTTTGTCTTTATTTCATTTCATTTTTACTACTTCGTAGGCCTTTGGCCAACCCGTGCTCCTCGAGTTCGACCCTGGGTGCTATACCAGGTTAAACATTTAGCAGGACCGCTTGCTTTGTTTTGATCGATTCTATTTGTATTTAGCGGTCTGATATTTTTCTTGATTGACTTAGCTGAGCGATCGAGGTCGCAACGACATATCTAGATACCTTTACCTTATTCGCTTGGCCGGTCATCAGTCCCATGAAGTCAATGCCCCATGCGTCGAAAACATCTGCTATCTGAATGATTTTCATGGGCATTGAATCTTTGGAAGTAAGTGTACCTTTCATTCTCTGACAGTCAGTACATCGTTTGACAAATTCCGCTGCATCCTTGAATAAAGTGGGCCACCAGAAGCCACACTGAAGAACTTTTGCTGCCGTCTGATCTCCAGAGTGGTGTCCACCAGATTCGAGCGAGTGACAATGCTCGAGGACACTTGATTGCTCCGTCTGAGGAATGCACCTGCGCCAAATGCAATCCGCTCCTTCCCTGAATAGAAGAGGATCCTCCCATTGGTAGAATCGGATGCTCGACATGAATTTATTCTTTTGTTTTTTCGTCCAATCCGAAGGTATCACCCCAGAGGCGAGGTAATTGACTATATCAGCATACCAAGGCAGAGAATCCACTGCTAAGATGGCTTCGTCAGGGAAGGTTTCTGTGATAGGTGCATTGCTCAGAGGAGGTTCATGCTTCTCTATTCTGGAGAGATGATCTGCTACCACATTCTGAACTCCAGGCTTGTCCTTTATTTCCAAATCGAATTCCTGGAGGAGAAGGATCCAACGAATCAGTCTTGGCTTGGCATCCTTCTTCTGTTGTAGGTAACGGATAGCAGAGTGGTCTGTAAAAATTGTGACTTTTGATCCCAACAAATAGGATCTGAACTTCTCTAAGGTGAAAACCACAGCCAGCAATTCTTTCTCTGTCACTGTATAATTTCTCTGTGCTTCGTCTAATGTTCTGCTGGCATAGTGAATGGCATAGGGCGCTCTGTCTTTCCTCTGCCCAAGAACAGCTCCGACTGCAAAGTCTGACGCATCGGTCATTATTTCAAAAGGAAGAGTCCAGTCGGGCGGCTGTAAGATTGGAGCCTGAGTGATAAGCTCCTTCAACTTATTAAAGGCAAGGAGAACCGACTAATCAATAATAAACTCAATTTCCTTGCACAAAAGTTCTGTCAGAGGTCGGGCGATGCGGCTGAAATCCTTGATGAATCGCCTGTAGAATCCCACATGCCCCAGGAATGACCTCACATTCTTCACTGACTGAGGTGGCTGAAGATTTGAAATGACATCCACCTTTGCTGGATCGACTTCCATGCCACGTTTGGAAACGACGTGGCCCAGCACAATACCTTCAGTGACCATAAAATGGCTCTTTTCCCATGAGAGCACTAAATTGACTTCTCGGCACTTCTGAAGCACTCTGTCTAGATGTTCAAGACAAGAATCGAAACTATCACCATAGACAGAGAAGTCGTCCATGAACACCTCGAGAAAACTGCCTACCATCTCGGCGAAAACTGCTAACATGCATCTTTGGAAGGTTGCAGGTGCATTGCATAATCCAAAGGGCATCCTCTTGAAGGCGTAGGTGCCGAACGGGCAAGTGAAGGTAGTCTTCTCTTGATCTTCAGGAGCGATCGCCACTTGGTTGTATCCGGAACACCCATCCAGAAAGCAGAACTCCTTGCCTGCTAATCTCTCCAGAACTTGATCGATAAATGGCAAGGGGAAGTGGTCCTTCTTGGTTGCTGCATTGAGACGGCGGTAGTCGACACACACCCGCCAGGAGGTTGGTACCCGAGTAGAAATTTCCTCTCCTTTGTCATTTGTAATCACGGTAAGCCCTGATTTCTTGGGAACTACATGCAATGGACTTACCCATTTTGAATCGGAGATGGGATAGATGAAGCATGCATCACACCATTTCGTTACTTCTTTCATGACGACGTCCCGAAGGTTAGGGTTCAGCCTTCTCTGAAATTCACGGGACGGCTTGGCATCTTCTTCTAAATAAATGTGGTGTGAACACAAGGCTGGATTTATCCCTCGGAGGTCTGATACGCTCCAACCAAGTGCCTTGCGGTTCCTTTCTAGAACCTCGAGAAGTCGAGATTCCTGATCCGGATTCAGCCTGCTGCTGATGATGACCGGATACATTTGTTCTTCACCCGCAAGGAAAGCATACTTCAGGCCTGCAGGAAGTGGCTTGAGTTCCAGTTTTGATTTGTCCACTTTATCTGTCACTTCAGATACCATACTGGTGGTGGGATGTACTTCCTTGCGATACTTTCCATCCTCATCATCCTGTTGAGATCCCGGTGATGCACCGAACGGTTCTGCGCTAAGCTGATCATGTTCGGTCTGGAGTGAATGCTCAAGAAGGTGCGCCTGCATCTGAGAATCTGTCTCCCAAGAATCATCGGAGCATATGCTGACTGCGCTTTCCAAGTCCTCCTCAAGAGTGAGGATTTTTCGGGTCCATGAATCATCCAATGATAAAGCTGAGTCTCTGATCTCTGCAATAAAATCACAGTCTGCTTCTGATGCTGCCTGGCTCTCATCAGTTGTGGCATTCTGCTCTTTGTTCATGTTTATCGTGATTTGCTGGGTGTTCGAGCTGAAAGTGATCTTCCCAGACCCGTAATCAACCACTGCACCTGAAGTACGAAGGAATGGTCTGCCAAGGATGATAGGGGTATGGAGCAGGGGTGCAGGTGAGTCCATATCAAGGACTACAAAGTCAGCTGGGAATTTCATTTCCTGCACCTTAACTACCACGTCTTCCAACAGACCTCGGGGCCGCTTGACGGATCGGTCAGCGAACTGAAGGATCATGCGTGTCTGCTTGAGCGGTCCCAGCCCGAATTCTTACATTATGGACGAGGGCAGAAGGTTGATGGAAGAACCACTTTCCAAGAGAGTGCGCTCGAAGACTTGGTCAAAAATCTCACAACTGATCAGAGGTGCTCCGGTGTCTTGCTTCTTCTGGGGAAGATAGCTGATAGCTGCTACCGTGGTCAAGGTGAGGACATGCCTCTCGACTTGCTGGCGTCTGTTTTCTTGCACTGAGCGACGCCTGTTAGTACATTCCTCTTTCAGTCCTTTCTTTACGGCTGGCACGTATTCCACGGCCTTTAACAAGGGAATCTCAACAGTCAATTTATCCAAAATATCCACAACACCTGGATCAGACAATGCCTTTTTTTGTTTTGTAATTTTTTTGGATTTTTATATTGCATGAGGAAAAGGAATATGTACACTACTAGCAGGGAAATCAGAGTTCTTATTTACATCAAAATTATCGCCCACAGAATGTTGTACATCCGAACTACAAAAATGAGTACAAGCTGGATCTTGGCATGCTGGTGCTGTTGGGCGATCAAAAAGGGTAGCGTCTGCTCCATCGTCTGACGAGGGATCGGCTGCTGCTGGCGGCTCCTCCAATGCTGGCGCGGCTTTGCTGCTGCTATGAGCTTCTTTTTGGTGTTTTTGTTTTTGTTGATTTTTTTGTATTTTCTGCTGAGGTTGCTGCTGACATGGCACGACGGGTGGACTGGCTTCTCCTTCTTCTTCCTCCTCACCCGCCCCTGGAGCTGGCACAGCTGATGCGGAAGATGACGATCCACCTGTTTCTTTATTCACCCCACTTCTGGTAGCAGGCGGAGGAAAGGCCCTACCGCTCCTGAGAGTAACAGCATTAGAATAAACATTAATATCATTACCAGATACGGACAGGACATCACATTCTACCTGCTCTTTCTTTTTTGAATTATTGGGGTTGGCTTCGACCTGGGCCGGAATGGTGGTTCTGGTGGCGGTCAGGTCGTCAAGCCTCTTTGTCATATCCACTAGCCCTTTGACGAGTTGGGCTAGACAGTCCATGGTGGGGTTTGCAGGGGGCACTTCAGAAGATTCAGCGTGTAGACCACGCTGCTGTTGGGTAGATGGGTGGGGAGCCTGTTGCTGGTGGTGTTGCTGCGGTGGAGCAGGAAGTTGAAGTTGTTGGTATGACGGAGGAGGATACTGCTGGTATTGTTGAGAGGGGGCAGCCGCGTACTGGTGATACGGCTGTGGGTGGCGGTATTGCGGCTGCTGCTGGTAAGGAAAATTCTGCCTCCATTGATGTGCAAACTGGGGAGGCTGCTGGTACTGCTGATGCTGCTGAGAGGATTGTCCAAAACGACCACCCTGAGGTTGGTGGTACTGCCGATTGGCAAATTGCTGACCCTGGGGTTGTCCCTGAGGACGGGTCGGCTGTGCATCATTAGTCCATACCCCATTCACTTCTTGAATCAGGGGTGGTGGAGGGAAGACTGGATCAGGTACAGAAAGAAACTCCGGTTGGTACACGACCATCTGCTGATGCGGCGGGTCCTGGTCGGGCGCCTGCACGTAGAACACGTGCTGGACTGCCGGTGGCTGCTGGCTCGGCTGAGGCTGATGCTGCGGTTGCTGCTCGTCCTTCTTCTCAGCGGGAGCGTCCGATGGTGTAGCCGACTGAACAGAGTTGATAGTGCCGACCAACAGTTCAAGGTACTTATTGATCTGATCTAGCTTGTCCAAGTTCTGGGTCCTCTTCTCGATCACAGCGATTTCTCGAAGTCCTTTGATCACTTCTCAATGATATCTACCTTAGAGAGATGGCCCCCGATGATGCTGAGGTTGGAGCTCTCACTCTCTCTGCTTCCTTGGATGCAGCCATGTGCACTTGCTTCTGGAGGATCTGGGGCTGCTTCTAATACGCCTTGGATGAAGAGAGGGCGGCCTCTCCTTCGGCCATTTCTTCAAAGATCTGCCAAACTACATCTTCATCCTTATTAAAATGGGAACCCCCACATGCTGCATCCACAAGCCGTTGGCTTTCAATATTCAGTCCCCCAAAGAAATGCTGGACCAAGCTGGTCTTCAGGATATCATGATGGGGACACTTCTCCTGCAGGTCAATGAATCTCTCCCAAGCTTCATGTATCGACTCGTGGGGTCCTTGGGTGAAATTATTGATACGGGCTCGCATCTGGTTGAGCCGACCGAGAGGGTAATATTTGTGCAGGAAGGCGGACTTCAACTCCTCCTAGGTCGTCAAGACCTTTCCCAAATGATTGACCCAATAGAGGGCCTTGTCCTGTAGGCTGAAGGGGAAAGCCATCATCTTTACAATGTCCAGAGGGACATTGGGATAGTGTAGTACGGCAAATGCGGGAGAATTGCTGCAGGTGAATGTACGGCTCTTCATTGGTGTTTCCATGGAATGCAGGGAGAAGGGCGATGAACTGGGGCTTCAGCTCAAAGTGAGCGTGTACCGGTGGGATGAGGATCCACTCGGTCATCTGGCTGTCTCCCGGATTGTATGTTTCTTTGAGTGTCGGCTTTGGTGGTGGTAATTCAAGGTCATCATCAGGAGGACCACCACCTCTACCTCCACCTCCTCCTCCCCTGCCTCCTCTGCCTCTGCCTCCTCCATCGTCACGGTTCATCATGTCATTCAACATATCCTGGAATGCAGTCTGTGTCAGGGCTTGCTCGGTCAGCTGCTGCTGTATGGCCTGGATAGATGCCAGTAGTTGTGCATTGACTTGGTTCTGATCTGGCACATGTCCCTCTGGTTGGGGTGGCTGCTGACCCTTGCCCTTCCCTCCTGGAGCCATGTCAGGGTCTGAATCGGACGAGATGAACTCCGGAGTAGTCTCCAGGGCTCGCACTGTCTTCTATCTGCATAATGAGATGGTCCGAATCAGATCACTTGCAATTAATGTTCAGCTGCCGTGATGAAGCTGGAGTTCAGGTCAACCCCAACATGTTGTGAATGGAAAAGGATGTAGACTGTAATCGACTTCCATTCGCAACGGCAGAAGTGGGACAAAAGTGATCCCAGTTTATTGGGTGGCCAAGAGAAAGGTAGAAAATGAGGAGTCTGGAGATCGATCCGCAAAGTCCGGATCGGGTTCTCGGGAATTGCCTCGAACTTATTGGCGGAGTTGAGTCCACGGAATCGATGTAGGTGTCGGCATGGTCCCGACGGAAATCATCCATGGATCAACTTCGCGAAGCACAAGAGTAGATTGGATGTTGGATGAAAGATACGATGGTCAACGAGGAATAAAAGGAGTGTAAAACAGTAGAGAGACTCGGTTGAGCGGGGTGGTCAAAGGGAGAAATAACAAAATGTGCGCAAATGCGCGGGACTTGATCATTGAACCTTAATCTAGATCCATACAAACACAAAACAAAATCGGGTTCACCAACTCACACCATGTGAAGCCGTGAAAGCTCGGCTATTTATTATCTTTTCATTTTTTAGAGTTGTGATTTTCAGGCATATCTTATAACAAGTCCTTAGTACGCTACCCTATAGGAGAGAGAGTACTGCCGGAAGAGTATCCCGTACTTGTCCTCCTCCTGTGTAACCTGTAGTCTGTACTTTTTGGAGTCCTTGTAACCCTTCATGGATCCCTACTCAGCCAAAGAAAAGAGAGAGGAAGCCGATAGGCGAAACCAACACTTCGGTTCTCGCTCGCAATGGAATCACCCGTGAGCGTGCAAGAACCTACTCGGACGCAGGACAATGAGACAGACACCCCCGTGAAGGCGTGGCCTATGCTCAATACTTCGGACAGGGTCGATGCTCTCACAACAGAGAGTCACCATTGGTGACCAAGTCCTACTCGCCTACGTACGATAGAAGCGCCATTACTTCGGAAATCCAGGTGATACACAAGGCAGTTGCAGACTAGGTTTTTGGCTTTAATCCTTAGGGGGTCGCACTCGCTCAAGGGAGTAGGGTTTTGGTCCCCCTCCAAGGTACCTAAAAACAATGAGGGCTTTATGAACCCGGTACAATGATAGTCCATTACATATTTTAATTAAGGTCAAAGTTTATTTAGCAGTCCCCTTGTTTTAATTTTGGGTTTTCACTTTTTTTGAGTCTGTTTCATACCAGCGCCTAACGTTTTTGTAGATTTTCATTTAAGTCCTAGGTGCTCAAAATCAGAGGGAGATAGTGAAAAAGCCGTGCAAGTGGTTCCATGATGGAAATCTCACCTTTGAACCGAATGATGCATGCTGAGTTAGAAGACTTACAGTGCATCCCAGCTCTCTCCATGCGGTATGCAAAACAGAATTTTTAAACCTATCTACATGTCGGTATGCAAGACACAAAATCACCCTAAACATTAGCTGCTATTAGCGTGAAGAACCATAAGTCGCTCATTCATCTCTAGCCCAAAGGGTCCGGTCTTGGCTCACCCCTCCTCTGCTCAACACAATTGAGGATAGGAGAAAGCGCTTTACAGGGCTTGCTGCGGCACAAGGGCTAAGAGACAAACGAGCGGCTTGTTTAAAGTTGACTAGATCCATACGAAGTAGACTATAGGAACATGCATTCTTATTAATGTGTGGACCTAGCTACCGAGTCAAGCAACCTACATCTAGGGGCTCCAAGCACACAAAACAAATGAAAATAAAAGCGTAAAGCTCAAAACTTCGGAAAACAAATAAAAGAAGGCGATGAAAACTCGAAAAGCCGCGATGAGGCCCCCAGGTGAACAATCACCCGGGCACTGGACCTCATTGTGAAGAGTAGAGTCCTGTTTAATTACATGCCAAAAATGTCTCTCTCTCACCATAAATTACAAAAATAATCCTAAGCATTCTAGCTCTAACTAATGCCCATCTCTTTGCTTCCTTGGTGCTCTCTCCAGATGGTCATGAGAAGAAGACCATCCTCCTCCAAGCTTGGCTGCCTTGACCTCCGAAGAAGCCATCCTCACATAGCGGGCCCTCGCATCAAAGACACAAAAAGATTGCATTAGAAGAGCTCAATCAATCACAATAGAGCAGATAAAATAATCACAATAAATGAATCAATGAAGCATGGTGATTACTGACAATAGAAATAGTTGCTCATGAAATAAATAAATCAAACATGTACACAAGAATGACAAAAATAAAGTAGGCTATGCTCATTGCTCCCCGGCAACGGCGCCATCTGATAGCAGCTGTTTTCCACGAGGGTCACCATGAATAAAATAAATATGTTGTCGCTGAGGCGACCACTCACAGAAGACCGGTGTTAATCAGCAATTAACCCACAGTAAAAGAATAAAACAATCAAGATCAAAAAGAAATGTGAATTAACCTTTATTACTCTACCATAAAATGTATAGGGAATAAGAATGTAGAGGTCGAACCACAGAGAGCAATACAAAAATGCAATAGCCTACATGTAACTCAGAGTCATCCTTGTGGGAAGTGGGTTTGTGAATTTTATAATTTATTTTATTTTATTTTATATATTTTATTATTATTATTTTTATTATATATATTATTGTTTTTTATAATATAATTAAGTAATATATATAATATAAATATATAAATATATGTATACCCAGAAAGGGTGAGAATATAGCTTATAATACATACAATATATATATGTATATATAAGTATAGTAATAATATATATATATATATTTATATTTTAGGGTTAATAAATAGATATATAAATACATATAAGTAGATATATATATATATTTAGGGAATATATATATACATAAAGGGGTACTAAAATATTTATAAAAATATTCAAAAATAGTCAAGAATTCAGGAATAACGTCTTTTTGGGATTTTCATGATTTTTTACTGTTTTTGTGATTTTTGGGCATTTTGCAAAACATTTTTAGTATTTTTAAATAGCAAAATAAGAGCAAACAATGGAATAGGGTCTGGCTGTAAGAAAAATAGGCATTAAAATTAGCAAACATCCTCAAAAATTTTCCACACTATTTTTCTAATAAAGGTAATAAAATATAACATAAATAGGGACTGAGGTCATATTTTTCTGATTTTTCTTTGTTTTTATGCATTTTTTTGAAGTTTTTGGGTATTTTTGTATTTTTAAGGCTTTCCTTTTGAGATTTTTAGGGATTTTTGGGTTGACACTGAAATAGGTCAAAATACACCATAGCTAATTTTTTTGGGATTTTTCGAGGTGTTTTAATATTTTTTTGGTATTTTATAAGCTAGACAGTAAATAAAATGCATGTTTTTGGGTTTTAATAAATGCAAAAATGCAACAAAATTAAAAACTAAAAATATAGTGTGTAAGGGTACACTAATAGGAGCTTATGTCTATTTTTGCAAAATTTTTCGAAGAAAGATGAAGCACAAAATAAATAGACAAAGCATTCAAAAATAAATGGCCTGGCAGGGGTGTTTTTGCAAATAAAATAATTGACAGGGGCATACATGCAAAAATCACAATAAAAATGAACGTTAACTTTTATTTTCAGGACCATTTTACAAATACAAAAACCCGGCGGGGTTTAAATGCAAATATCACGCGCCTCACGTGGGTGTTGCACGTGAGGCGCAGAGGGACTAAAAAGTAAATACACAAATGTTAGGGGGTGGACTGCAAATTTTACACTTTATTTACAACGTGACCTTTAATTTTTAGGATTAAACTATAAATACAAAAAGCGGGGGATGTGTATGAAATTTACCCCCATAAGGCGCTTCATCCTGCAGCGCTAGATGCGCCACTTATCCACGTGTCGAGCATCGGACGGTCGACGACGATTCGCCGATGAAGGGTGCGGATTAGAAGCTCCTGGCTGATCTGACGGTTGGGGCATATCTTCATCGGACGGCTCCTGTTGGATCTGTTACGAGCCTCCTGATCCGATGTCGCTGGAGCTCCCTGGAAGAACAGGGAAGGAGCTCGCGCCTGGCGAGCTTCGATCGAGAAGCTTGGGCTCCTCCGGGGCTCTCCGGCGCGTCTGAGGTGGTCTGCACGTAGCTGGAAGCATCCCGCGTCAACTGATGGGTCCATCATGGCTCCTGGAGGTCCGAGTCGCTCGGACGAGGTCGGAGAAGTAGTGGACCTCCAGGAACCTCTTCCTGGTTTGATTCGAGCCCAGATAGGCTCTATCCTTCGTTTGACCTGCAGAGGAAGAACCAGGGGCGAGAGGGCTACCTCCTCGACCCGGGGTTTTGAAGCTGCGAAGCAAAATGGAGCGGGGCGGAGGGGCTCCGATGAACGGCGGAGGTGGATCCCCGATTCACCAAGACAGGGGTCCTGGGTTGGTCAACGGTGATGGAACGATGGAGAATGCGATGGGGAGTGAAATGGGGTGCACGTGGCGGTCGGAGACAGTGGGTTTCACAGTGAAGAAGTCGCCGGAGCGGAGCTCCGGCGAACTTCGAATTTTAGATTTTACGCTAAAGGGGTTAACTACAGACTAATCTAACTACTGGAATTAAAAGCTAACATTAAAAACTAACTAAAATGCATAAAAGGACAGCTCTTATACCTGGGGCCACTAGGGAGCAGGGCGGACGCCGGAGCTCCGCCGCATCAAAATTCTCCTTCCTCCGGCCTAGTCGAGGTGCTGGGGCACTCCCCCTATCACGAGGAATGGTCCCGGAACAAGATCAAGGCGTTGGGTTGGAATGAAATTGGCCAAATTCGAGGAAGGAGGCGGAGCTACTTATTTATAAACATTGGCGAGTAGCCTTATTGACCGGCGATTATTGATTAATCTAATGAGCATCTGATCGATCCAAGTTATTGGCGGGCATCATGGATAATCAGAGAACAATTCTTGTGAAGGAAGCGAGCTCGATCGATGGACGGGATGGCCGTAAAAAATGGAGGAAATCGGGGAGTTGACAGTTCAGAAGCGCCAGAGCAGGGATGGGACAGTTGACCAGGGGGTCAACGAAGGCCGGCGCCTCATTGGTCCACGTCAGCCGCTAAAGGACAAAACAGAAAATTTTAGCCTAAATTGATTTATCTACCATAGTAAATGATTTTATTCGAATTTTGTCAAAACATAAAAAATGTGTATTTTTTCATGTAGTACTTAATTGTGATTTTTATTGAATTTTTCGAAGTGTTTTATTATGGTTTTAATTTGATAATGTGTATATGTATGTATTTACATGTATTTTTGTATATTTTATTTTTAATTTGTTTATTTTCTTTTATTATTTTATTGGCTTATTTTGTAAATTTATAATTTATTTTTGTGAGTATAAAGGTATTTTTATTTAATTTTTAGGACTTTATTTACATTTTTAAATAAATAGGTGTATGCATATGTAAGTATACTTATAGGTATTTTACCTATGTATTTTGTATACTTAATTTATTTAGTGTATTTTATTGATTTTTATTTTGGATTTACATTTTTAATGAGTTATGCATAATGTATACATTATTATAAAAATATAAAAGAATAAAAGAACCAAGGAATAAAATCCTTTTTATTTATATAAAGATATATAGTATAGGTATTTTGTCTATGAATTTTGTAGACTTATTTTATTTTACAAAGTCTTTTTGGTTTTCTTTTATTTTTAATATGCACATGCATTATAAACATTATTTACAAGTTTCTAAAAATATAAATTTGTTGCAATAATGAATAATGAATAAATGTAATAATTTATTCAGGTATTATGTACAAGGAGGGCCAAAAACCTATCTTTTGCACATGGACTCCAAAAATTATGAAACCAATTTTATTAAATAGTTCATGGAAAGCTATATATAATTAAAGGTGAGTTTGAGTGATTTGGAGTTTTTATTTGCAAGATATGGGTCTGTGAAGTTGAGATTTTGGCTTTTTATTCTGTGTATAGACTGTGCAGTGAGTATTATTTTTACACAAACTCAATTTTGTAATTTTATTTACATTATTATCTACAAATTTTGTGAACAAAGTTTCTTTATTTGATGAATAAATAATTATGTAAAAAATAGGTGTCAAAAATGCATAAATAAATGAATAAATAAATGACGTATTTATTGTATACTGGCCCTTATCTCCCCCTACTTTATTCCTTGTCGACCAATACCATGCTGGCCTTGGTCTCGGGGTTTGGGTCATAAAATATCTTCAATATTTTATTCCTTTTTATTTTCTTCTCTTTATTCTATAATTTTGGCATTAAAAACCTTATTTAATGTGTAGTTAATACAATGATTTATGAATGCTATTATGTACAATTTGATGCTATTTCCATGCATTTGCTGGGGTTTTTGAGGCCAAAATGATATAATAAAGGTGATGAAATGGAGATTCATCAGGCAAATGGCAACCCGAGGGGCGCAGAGCAGCCAAGGCGGCCTGAGGCTTGTGGGATGGCAAGGCCTCAGGACGCGGGGGTGACGTGGGGCGCAGGGGGGCGTGAGGTTACAAGCGGGGGTGGGGGGGGGGTGGGGGGAGGTGTCGAGTAAGGAAGGGCTAGGGTTAGGAAGGGGTTAGGGATGGATGCGGTAACTCCGGTCTAGGACCGTCACTCCGATACTATGTTAAGGGAATATACTGGGATACATTGTGAGAGGCCCACTGGTTCCCTTATATAGGAAAAGAATAATTGGACAAACTACAGAAAGATGAAATAAAAAATAGGAAACTACATAAAGAAAATACTAAAAATAGTAATTATCTCAACATTCCTTTCTCTCTCTTTCTCCTCCCCTTCCTCTCAAGTACGACGGTTATCAAATCGAACTATAATAAACGATCTTAAGTTCAAGCTCGATTCGATAGAATATGTATGAGTTCGAGTAAGTTTAGAAAAAAGAACATTGGAATTTGGTTCGATAGTAGTTCAACAACGATTTGACTAAACTCAAATATGTAATGAATCCATTTGAAAATTTGAGTCCGTAATAAGGTTCAATAAGCAGTAAAAATAAGACATTAATCAAGTTGAAGTGGTACCAAACCCACTTATTAATGCCACAGTTTTTTAATCCAAAAAATCCTCATATGTAAAAATATAAGTTTTAAACATATACATATCTTGAAATTGAACTTTTATCAAATGAACGTGTATTATGCTGATGTTACAGGTTGTCAAATTTAATTTGAAGTTCATATTCAGTTCATTTAGAAAAAAATAAATAAGTATTTTTCGAACTATTATCAATCGACTTCTGATTGAATATGAACGTGTTCAATTTAATTATCAACCCTACTCTCAAGTGGATACAATAGTAATTTGATATAATGACATTTAAGCAACCTTATGGGTGCTCATACTCGAAAGAAACTTTAGGACTAGGATTCCAAGTTACCTCCTTTCATTATGCACTCAATTTACCATATTACTATTTTTAAAGCCTAATTATCCACCAACTTCTAATTGAAATCTGATTTAAATCCTACAATTGGTTGATAGTTTTCATATAGTTTCAGCTCCTTTAATCGATTATCAAGTCCAGATAATATCTTACTTGGTCATTTTTATTTTCAAGACTCTACTCGCTGATTTTAAGCTATATGTTAGGTTTTCTTTCCAATGACTTTTATTTTAAGTAGATTAATCATTATGATATAGTTTCATTGATTTTATGATCCTTTTAATCCTAAGTTGGCTTGATTAGATCTAAAACTAATTGGGCACTCAAATTGGAGAACATAGTTTACTAACATCGAGAGTATTTGATGTTGGGATGCTTGCACCAAGGTGCATTTAACTTTACATACATCAGCCACAAACATCCATTTTTTGAAGTGAAACCTTGGTGGATTTATTTGGAATAGTTATCATCGTCTCTTTGATTCTGACGTAGAGAATTTGCCCGATTACGAGGGTCCTGATGTTGGAGTAGATTTGGATGCCCCATCATTTGAAGTGGGGGTTCAATTCGAAAGCCAATAAGTCTTCTAATTTGCACTCGCGTCTTACGACATCACAAGGAGTTTACTGCCTACCTTAAGGGCTTGTTTGGTAAGTAGGTTGGGTTGGAGTAACCTCTTGTGAATAATAGCTGTTTAGATGGTTAGGAAGGTTGGAATGATAGATGTGATGTGATGTCACATTGATCATTTGTTATATTAACTTTTTTTATGATTATAATATATTTTTTATGTTGGCTTTATTATTTGAACGTAAATAAATAATATTATAACAAAGAAATTGTGAGGTCCATACAACTAATTGCAACCCGGGAATACAGGGGTAAAGCTGGGGGTATGCCACGTTACCTGGGGTAACCTAGCAACTAAATGAGCCTTAAGAGCGAGAGCAACATGGTCACAACATATTGCAAGGCAGAAGGGTGCCCTTGGAGGATACACACCTCATTGATACCAACCAATACCTGGTTCAAAGTCAAGACTCTTGTGGTCGACCACACTTGCACCTCGAATAATCGTGCTGGAAACAACATGGCTGGCTAGGCATGTGTATCACATCAGATCTCGGTTTGGGTGAAGGAGAACCCCGCAATCAAGATGAAGCAACTATCTAGTAGGATCAATGAGGCATTCAAGCTCGATTGCCTTATATGATGATTTACAAGGGAAAGAGGAGGTCATCCGATGCGTTATTTAGGAGCATCGAGGAGTCA
The DNA here is from genome assembly GCA_037367405.1 of Ottelia alismoides. Classification (NCBI taxonomy): domain Eukaryota; kingdom Viridiplantae; phylum Streptophyta; class Magnoliopsida; order Alismatales; family Hydrocharitaceae; genus Ottelia; species Ottelia alismoides. The sequence continues at coordinate 178,054 of JAZKJV010009153.1, read as the reverse complement.
TATGCGAAGATCTCCTCCCTTATTGCAGAATCGAGGCACGCAATCCTACTAGTATCATCCACTACTTGGAGGAGAATGACTCCTTCCTCAATCGTTTCATCTCATTTAAAGCGAACAGAGATGGGTTCATGGTTGTAGACCATTCTTGGGTTTGGATGAATGCTACTTGAATGGTAAGTACCTAGGGACGCTTTTGTCTACTATTGTGCTCGACGCATCAAACATGCTCTTTCCAGTTGCCTTCGCAATCACGGAGAACGAGTCCAATGTTACATGGTCTTGGTTCTTCGCCCATTTGGTCGAGGCCATTCAATGTAGCGAAGACGGACTCACGGTCATCTCAGATGGTCAAAAGGGACTATAGAACTCAACGAAGGATGAATTCCCATTTGCAGAGCATATGGATTGTATTCGCCATATCTACAAGAACTTCAAGATGTAGTACCCAGGCTCCAAATTGGATCATATAGTGTGGTCCATATCAAGAGCATTCGAGGTGAAGCAATTCCTCCACTGGATGAAAGAGCTTGAAAAAATCAATACAAGGGCTTTTGATTATATGATGAGAATTAAGCAGAAATGGCTGAGGTCACAATTTAGCATAGTAGCTCACTGCCACTACATCACCAATAATTTGAGCGAGTCATTCAATTCGTGGATCAACGGGGCCCGCCACCTTCCGATATGTGATATGATAGATTGTATTCGACAAAAAATGATGACAGCAATGGAAGAGAGAAGATTGAAAGGAGGAAAAATGCGAGGTGTGATGGTGTCTACATCACTTTACTACTTCAGGACTTCAACCAAGAAATTGCAGGGGTTCATCGTAAGGAGGTAGAGTGAGCAGCATAGAGGTGGAATTCCCTACCAACCGCAACGTCTATGATCTTCTAGCCAAGCAATGCACCTGTAAGCGATGACATGCCTCCCTCTTGCATTACACACATGATTGTGCAACCATTTCAAGTATGTGAAATGTGGCTTGGGATGACCACTTGTCCAAGTACTACAACGTAAGGCGGTATAAAAGGACCTATGCAGAGTGCATCACTGATGAAAGGGAGTTCGCCAAGATCGTGTCTTTCCACAAGGCGGATAGACAGTCGCTGAGTTGACCTCAGACAGACTCCCAAATCGATCAACAATTAACCCACAATAATATATACAATGAATATCCAAAAATGTGGAGTTAAAATTTATTATAACTCTACATGCAAATGTGTATAGGTGTAAGTACAGGTAGAGGTCGAACACTGGGAGGCGAAGGGAATGTATGTGATGTATAATTTATTCAATCCATTGTTTATGTCCATTTATTGTTTTTGTGGGTTTTGGATTCTTTTTGTCTAATTTTTTTTATATTTTTGTTTTTATAATTTTTATTTGGTTTTTATATTTTACATTTTTTTATTATTTTCTTTTTTTATATATATTTAGTTATATCAATATATATATGTATATATATATATATAAATAGATATATACAAGAAGAGGGAGAGAGGAATAATATCATATATCGATATATATGGATATAAATGCTTAAAATATATATATATATAATATATCTTTTGAGCTTTTGATATTTTTCTATTTTTTGTTATTTTTTCTAGAATATTTCTAATTTTTATGTATTTTTAATTCCAAAAAATGTCCCTAATATAGGACTAATTAAGTGGCTGAATATAATTTGGGTTTTAAAAATATAAAATAAACTCCAAAATTACCCAAATTAATTCTAATACATTAATAATAATATATAGATAATTATAAAAGATAAAAATATATTTTTGGGATTTTTAGGGGTTTTCTATTTTTTGCTGGATTTTGGAGCTTTCTGATTTTTTTATTTTTCTTTTTCATATTTTTAGGTTTTTTTTAATTTCTGGACTTAATATAGATATAAATATGACATATATAATTTTTTGTAATTTTTCAAAACATTTTATAATTTTTTTGTATTTTCTAATTTAAACAGTACAAAAGGGCTTCTTTTTCATTTTTAATAATTAGGAAAAATGCAAAAAAAATGTGAAATAAAATATGGGCGTGCAAGAATATCACATGAAACACCTATCCTAATTTTTCTGGATTTTTAAAAGCCTCATAGGTATTTTTAATAAATAGATAAAAGACACAAAAATAATTAAGCCTAGCAGGGGCATTTTTGCAAATAAAATATCATCCAGGGGCATCAGTGCAAAAACACCAACAGAAATAAGCATTTATTTTAATTTTTAGAACTATTTTACAATTTACAAAAACCGCCAGGGGAATAGTGCAATTTTCACGCGCCTCACGTGGGACTGCACGTGAGGCGCGGAGGGACCTTTTGTAATTCTAAGAAACTCAGGGTCCTTTCAGCAAAAATCACTATTTATTTACACGTGATATTTATTTTACAGTATTAAAATTAAATACAAAAAGTACTGGGGTGTATTTTGCAATTTACCCCAACAGGCGCTTCATCCGACGGCTGATCTGCATCCACTAATCCACGTGGCGCCTCCACGTGAGCCGATGACGTTCGCGATCCACGGCGAGGATTAGATCTCCAAAGGGATCTGACGGTCTGAGCGCGGGGGGGATCGGACGGCTGTGATTAACCTGGGCCTTCGTCTTCATCCAACGGCGGAGAGCTCACGTGCAAGAACAGGGAAGCAAGCTCACCGGGGCAAACTTCTCCCGGCCAGTTCTCGCTCCTCCGCCGGTCTTCGCCGCACCTGAAGGTCCCAGAAGCTTCCTGGAGGGTTGCTCTATCTGCTGGAGGGCTTGGATCGGCCGGAGGCACTTTGGAGCGCCGCCACGAGCTCGGAGAAGAAACGGAGCTCCAGGTACCTCCGTCGGCTTGGGAATCGTCTCCTGGTGCTCTTTGGCGCACCTAACCTGCACAAGAAGGTAGAGGGGCTCGAGGTCTCTCTCCTCGACTCAGGGGTTGAAGCTGTTAGCGCTGAAATGGACGAGGTGGCGAAGCCTCCGGCGAGCGGCGGAGTTGAGGATTCGATTCGCGGATGGAGGTGGGAATCCGGTTGGACAGGGTGGCTGGGAGGTGGAGAATGCGTAGGGGATCGAAATGAAGGCGAAAGGGATTCGGGAAACGGTCGGAAACACGGTGGAAAAGTCGCCGGAGCTGAGCTCCGACAAACTTCGATTTACCTAATCTACGCTAATCTACTAATCTAAAGGCGCAATAAAAGACAGAAATAAAATGCTGATATGAAAACCTACCTAGAAATGTAATGGCGCAGCTCGATTTGGCCGGCGGGCCAAGGAGCAGGACGGCTGCCGGAGCGCCGCCGTGGGTGCAACCACCACCATCTCCAGCCGATTCAAGGTGCCGGCGGCATCCTCCTGTCACGAGGAGCACACCTGGGATTGAATGCAAGGAAGAAAATGGGGAGAGGCTGACCAGACTTGGAGATATGGCGGTGGTTCTTTATTTATAACCAAAGTAGCACCCTTATTTGACTGGGCGGTAGCGGCGAAACGACGATATGTACACGGGCTCCAGGATCTCGGCGAGAATCACGGATGATCAGAGAATATTTTTCATGAAGAGACTGTTGTCGATGGAGCGACCAATCGAACGGGAAAAATGGAGGAAATCGGGGGACGCGACAGTTCTGACGGACGTCAGAGGCGCCGGGGGAGTTGACCGGAGGTCAACACTCCCTGGCCCCTGATTGGTCCACATCGACCAGATCTTGACTTATTTATTACACGTATTAAATGAATTAATTAGTTTTTACTTATAAAATAAAAAATGTTCATAAATTAATGTAGTATTTATTTCTGATTTTTATTTATTTTTTTGATGTATTTTATTACGGTTTTATTAAAATAATGTATTTATAAGTATATTTATATATTTATTTTTATTTTGTTTATTTTATTTTATTATTTTATTTTCTTATTTTATAAATGTATAACTTATTTTTATGAGTATAAATATATTTTTATTTAATTTTTATGAGTTTATTTACATTTTTAAATAAATGTGTATATGTATATGTAGGTATATTTATAGGTATTTTACCTAAATATTATATACATGTTATTTATTTAATGAATTTTATTTGTTTTTATTTTGGATTTGTATTTTTAATAAGTCATATATAATATATACTTTATTATAAAAATATAGATGACTAAAGAATAAAAGAATAGAATCCCTTTTTATTTATATACATATAGGTAGCATAGGTCTTTTGTCTATGTAGCTTATAGACTTATTTTATTTTACAACTTCTTTTTGGTTTTCTTTTAATTTCAATATGCACATGTATTATATACGTTATTTACAAAATTCTAAAAATATAATTTGATAAAAATAATAAATATTGAATAAAATGAATATTTTAATCAGTCATATGTACAAGGAGGGCCAAAAACCTATCTTTCACAGATGAACTCCAAAAATTATGAAACTCATTTCATTAAATAGTCCTTGGAAAGCTATATACAATTAAAGGTGAGTTTGGGTGATTTGGAGTTTTTATTTGCAAGATATGGGTCTGTGAAGTTGAGATTTTGGCCTTTTATTCTGGGTATAAAATGAACACTGAGTATTATTTTTACACAAACTCAATTTTGTATTTTCATTTACATTATTATCTACAACTTTCATGAACAAAGTTTCTTTATTTGATGAATAAATAATTATGTACAAAATAGGTGTCAAAAATGCATAAATAAATGAATAAATAAATGAGGTATTTATTGTACAATTGGCCCTTATCTCCCCCTACTTTATTCCTTGTCGACCAATTCCATGCTGGCCTTGGTCTCGGGGTTCGGGTTATAAAATATTTGCAATATTTTATTCCCTTTTCTTTTCTTCTCTTTATTCTATAATTTTGGCATTAAAAACATTATTTTATGTACAATAAATACAATGAACAATGAATGCTATTAGGTACAAATTGAGGCTATTTACATGTATTTGCTGGGTTTTTAAGGCCAAAATGATAGAATAAAGGTGATGAAATGGAGATTCATCACCCCCTATACTTGCCTTTGCTAGTCCCTAGCAAATACTTATGCAATAAGTACAAAAAGAACAAAGAATAAGAAGAAAAGAAAAAGCAAAAATAAAGAATGTAAAGAATAAATTGAATTGATCATGACTATTAAACTTATCTGTACAAAATCAAAGTTTGGAGCTCAGGTTAGACCTTGATGTGAAATGTGTGTGGAACCTGGTAGGGAACCAAATTTAAAACACAACAGCCTTCGAAAGTCACAGAACTTGGTTCAAATCTCCTCAATAGCCAGGTCAGAACTAGCCTACATCATACGCAAACCCTTATGACTATGAAGCTGACTTGTACAGTGTAAGTGATAGTGGCTCTCCCCAACTGAAATGACAAAGAGACTAGCTTCTCCAGAATGACATCCCAATGATTCCCTAATCCAACAGCTCTTTCCTCGAGGAGCGGGGCATTCCCTTCTAAGTTCAAGTGGCATCCAACTCAAGAGGAGGGGGTAGAGAAAAGAATGGACGGTAGCCAGTGTAGCTACCTATCCTGGGATGCAAGACCAGTGTAGTCAAGTCATCCAGCTGCAGGCTCACATGGTATAACTTTGATGCTCAAGCTTGCTTATTTTCTATACAACATATATACATTCTCCGGCAGGCACTTATTTTATTTTCAAGCCTGTCCACTTTTTTGGAGATTTTTTTTACAGAAATATTTACAGCAGCATTTACATAAGGAGTTTTTCCTCTTGAGCTAGAAGACTATCCCTCTTTTGAAGCTTTATTGCAACCCACACTCTCCTGTCGTTAGACCTCATGGCTACTGGATCAGGTTGGGGTGCACTTCCCTCCCTAGACGAGGACGAATGTTTCCACCCGTGTGCGTCTCAGGCTGGCAAATCCAACCCCCTCACCACTCCAACTGAGTTGAGCCAAGTGAAAGGTGCAAGTGTCCAAGTTAGGTCACGGTCGGCAAGAGTCATGCGTGTGTCTCGAAAAGTTCTAGTTAGTCAGTTGAGGTGACTTGAATCCAGCCCTGATTTCTCAAAGAATTAAGTCTGAATAGACCTGAAGTACCTTAAACCTAGTTCCCATAAGGTTCCAGTGCAATTAGGTGCGGTAAGGTCCAACCAAGCTCCAATATTTGACTTTATTGGACTAGTTCAATCATCAATACTCAATCCAAGAATATGAATGCTATGCAAATGCTATTTACAAATATGCAAAGAATAATGCACTTTTTTCAAAGAGTTTCGAAAACAAAGAAGAATTTTACACAAAGAAAGAATTTTGGCATCCAATATATACATCTATTTACACGGGCGTGCCGCTTTATTTTAATGATTTTTTAAAGAATTTAGAATATAGTTTTTATTTAGAGGTATATATGTACACTTATTAAAGAATATTGTTTATTTTTATTATTATTTTATTTATTAGATGTATCTATTCCTCAAACTTATTTGACACAAATTTTTCAGACAATTTTTGAAAACTATAGTCCAAAATAATTTTTACAAGCATTTTTACAAACATGTACACACATTTGAAAATCATTTTGCAAAGGTTTTTCAAAACAATATATATAGATTTTCAACATATTTTTGCAACCATTTCTCAAACCATTTGCAAATCATTTTTCAAACCTTTTATTTCACACAAAGAAAATAAATTTTACAAACCACACATTTTTACACAGGTTGAAAACATGTAATAAAATATTTTCAAAATAGTTTTCAATAAATGTTCACAAAGATTTTCAAAGTATTTTTCAAACAATTTGCAAAAAATATTTTCACCTGATTTATTAATCAGTATATACAAAAAGAATTTGAGGAATAATCACATCTTTTTATTAAGGGTTTTTAACGAATTTAAAGAATTATTAGCCATATTATTAAGAGAATACGAAAGTACGAGTTATGGCTAAAGTATATACACAGTATATACGACCCCCTATACTTAGCTTGAGCTATGTCCTCAGATCGGAAAAGAGAAAGAGAAGACATAACTCGTACTGAGTATAGACAAGTCTAAAGAATATATGAATCGGAGATGAAGGAAATAGAAATTGACCGTCCCCCCTATACTTAGGGTCAAGTAATCGTAAGTATAGCAGACTGTACACAAAACAGGGAGGGTCAAGGATGGGAATAAATAGATGAAAGAATTAACAAATCAGGGGTGTACCCCCTATACTTAGGATAAAGTACGTCCTAAGTACAGAATACTGACACAAAGGGGCGACACCTTTTATTTAGATACAGAAGATAGAAAAGGAAAAGAAGAAAAGATGAAAAGAAGAGAAGAGAGATATATACAGATAGATGAAATGATCGTGGAGAATATACGCATCACTCCCCCTATACTTAGGATCAACTAATCCTAAGTATAGGCAACAACAGGAGTGACAAAACTGAACAACAAAAGAACAACGCGATGTGTACCCCCTATATTTAGGACAAAGTACGTCCGAAGTATAGACACAAAGATATGGCGATAGGTCTGGGGCACACTAAAACATACGGGAGAAAGAATGAAAAAGGCACACATATATACAAGCGGTGAAAAACTGGTGTAGTACAGGACGGTATCTGACAATTGAATACCGTACTCTCATCGTCGTCTCCCTGTGAGAACGAGGACGCAGTCAGAAGGTGAAAAGACACCCTGATATGCAGTCAGGTGGGTGTCGGCTACCGGGGATAAGAGGTCAAAAGGTTGGATATCGGGTCCGATAGCATGAAGCAGATGATCGGCTCATATGGTCAACATGAGGGAACAGAGCCGATACCGTAAGACCGGGAGAAAGAAAGAGCAGTACAGACTCCTCCGGTCAATCAGAGTCTCAGTAAGATATGGAAAGGTAAGGATCAAGAGACATCATGGTATTCGGTGGTCATGAGGTCAGAAGGTCACAGGAGACACATCGGATACCGCAGGACATGGATCAACCCTGCGAGGGTCGTCAAGGTGAGCAGGCTCAAAGGAGCCAGAGATCATACCAATCAGAAGACTCGGTCCAGTGATCCGCAGATCGGATATACAATCAGAGGGGGGGACCAAGTACATATCAGGAAAATCGGCTCCGTGCTCCGCAGATCGGAGACACAATCAGAAGGAGACCGAGTAAAAAGCTCAGAAGACTCGGTTTCGTGCTCCAACAGATAGGAGACACCAGAAGTGAAACCGAGTACCTACAAGGTGATGTACCCTCCCGTAGATAACCCTCGAGGAGTGGTACATGCTACTCAATGAATAATCAAAAAAAGACTCGACCTTGCGAGGGTCGTTAAGGTGAGCAGAATCGGAGGATAAGCAGAGACTCGGCTCCGTGCTCCGATAGACAGGAGACACAACCAGGGAGGAGAGCGAGTACACAAGGCAGAAGACTCGGCTTTGTGCTCCCACAAACAGGAGACACCAGAAATGAAGCCGAGTACCTAGAAAATGATGTACTCTCCCGCAGATAACCCTCGGGGAGTAGTACATGGTAGTCAATAAATAATCAGAACAGTAGCTCACCCTTGCGAGGGTCGTCAAGGTGAGCGGGCTCAAAGGAGCTTGATCCATCAGACGTATCATAGAAACGGTCATGGTAGGCGACAGATCGGCTACCAGCAGAAGAGACCGTCAAATCAGGAAAGTGTGGCAGCGTCCTGCAGATAACCCTCGGGGAACGTGCTGCCAGCTAGGCATGAAAATAGCAGATATCAGAAGCTCAACCTCGCGAGGACCGTCAAGGCGAGCAGACTCAAAGGAGTCTAATCAGATGGGTCCCATGATCCGCAGATCGGATACACAACTCAAGATGGGACCAAAAATCATGTTTATCAGACGACTCGATTCCGTGCTCTGCAGATCGGATACACAGTCAGCAGTGGGGACCGAGCGTAAAGAGAGTGTCGCAGCCTCTCGCAGATAGTCCTCGGAGAGTACTGCTATCTAGGCCAGGAATAGTCAGAATGTGTCTCTACCTTGCGAGGGTCGTCAAGGAGAGAGAATGGCTCAAAGGAGCCGGATCCATCAGACGGACCCACAGAGAATATGATCATGGTAGGCGGCAGACAGCCTACTAGCAGAGGATACCAACATTGCTATAATGTGTCATAGCTTCTCGCAGATAACCCTCGGAGAGCTATGAACTAGGCATGGAATAATCAGAAAAGTGGAGCTCTGCCTTGCGAGGACCGTCAAGGAGAGCGGACTCAGATGAGTCTAGTACATTGGCCTCGTGTACTGACAGGTCAAGTACACAAGATGGAAGCCAATCAAGCATATCATCTGACTTGGTTCCGGGTCCCATCACAATGGCGACCCAAGCAGTGGATGAAACCATAGTCCTAGAAATTATCGCATTCTCCCGCAGATAGTCCTCGGAGAGAAATGCGAGCTATATCAATGTAGATCGTGGGAATGCTGGCATAAAATCTCAGGTCCTCGAAATAATGTGGTTCCATCAATCAACAGGAGGGCATAAGATCATGTGAGGGAGAAAGTCATCATGCCAATCATAAAACATCCCTCGGGTCAATCCAATCAGCTGAGATGGCATGAAAAATAGTCAGGAATCCTCTCAGTGCCAGGGTGGATTAGAGAGGCAGGAGATCAAGGATGGGTCAAATAGGAAGATGAGAGACCATGCAGGATCCGCACACCTCTATCAGGCACTCCATATCAGAATAAGCAGTCGATCCTCAAAATCAAGATGGTTGGAACCTCAAGAAAGATAGATCAATCAATACTTATGAAATCTTCATCGAATTATCGCATCATATCACCTCCTTAATCCGGTGCGCGAGAACTAAAATTCCTCAATAATGCATCACACCTATGCTCTATGCATCAGCAAAAATCCTCATGAAGCCCATATGCATGTATCAAAGGCAAATCCATCGCATCAATCTCAGCATCCTCAACATCATTGGCCCGACTTACAAATAATCAGTATAAATAATCCTCGATGCGGGCTTCATCAATATGCACAGCATTCCCGGGTAAAGGGAGAGATGATACGGGGTACATGAGGAAGATGGATAAGAAGGGTACACAATGGGGTGGAGAAGCTGATTGAGCGTGCGTGCCAATATCGTGGATGGTAGAAGAGTGATACAGAGGGTACGAGGAGGGCGGGCGAGAAGATCGAGACACAGACAAAATTGGGTGTTCTACACAGGGCGGGAACACCGTCAAAATGGTGGTTCGAAGAGCAGGCTCTCCCTGAACCGAAGAAGATGGGGATGGTACAGTGGATACGAAGAAGATGGTGAAGAAGGTGGAAACGAAAGGCTTGGCGAAGAAATGATTGAGCTCAAGCACCAATATCACGACTCGATGCAGATGAGGAGATATATTTATAAGAGAGATAGAGAGACTCAAAGATGGAAAATGCATGACTCACACGGACGGGACCGATTACTCTAGTAATGAATGAAAAACACAATGAACTCCAAGTCACAATCAATACACAAGGCAAACCCCCGATTCACCTACTCAACACAGTGAAGACCGTCAGGTGACGATCATTTTTCTTTTCAGTTTTAGAGTGAGGTGAGAATCACAAAGTTGTACAAACACTTAGGAGGCTTGATGGGATTTGGGCTCTACTCCTTAGTGTGTACGTGAGCAATTTAAAACCCATACAATGAGGGGGTTGCGCTCCCCAAGACAAGGAATCCATTACGTTTTATTTTTAGGTCCAATAGAGTTAGCAGTCCCGATTTTATTTAGGTTATCACTTTTTTTGGGTATTTTCAATGCACGTGCCTATCGAGGTTCCAATTTCCATTAAGCATCCTAGGTTGGCAAAAACAGAGGGAGAAGGTCGGAAAAGCCATGCAAGCTGGAAAACAATGATGCATGCCAAGTAAGAAGACTTACAGTGCCTCCCAGCTCTCTCCATGCGGGATGCAGAACATAATTTGGAACTTATGCTATATGCAAATGCAAGCCGAAGAAATCGCCCTAGGTACAGAAATTGCTATTATCGTGAAGCACCACAAGTCGCTCATTCATCTTTAGCCTCAAAAAGTCCGGTCTTGGCTCACCCCTCCTCTGCTCAACACACTTGAGTTTAGGAGAAAGCGCTTTGCGGGGCTCGCTGTGGCACAAAGGCTAAGAGATAAATGCACGGTTGTTTAGAGTTTGATCTAGGTCCAAAGCGAACTATAGGTACATGCAAATATATATTAGGATGTTTGGACCTAACTCTACGAGCAAGCAACTCCTATATCTAAGGCTCATTCACACAAAATAATAAAAATAAAATAAAGAACGAAAAAGCATCAAAATCATCGAGGCCCCCAAGGGAACAATCCCTCGGGCACTGGACCTCGGGAGTCGGAGTGTACCTGTGAGAGTCCTGTATTATTACAAAATTCTAAGTGTCACTCTCTCACATAAATATACATAATAGAATAAAATGCATAAAATAGACTGCCTTCAAAAATGCTCTCTCCTGTTGGATGGCATAGAGGAGCCAACTCCGCCTTGCTTGGGTGCATAGGACCTCCGTGGAGGTCCTCCTTCGCTTGGCGGTCCCTCGCATCAAAGACAAAGAAAGGAGATGGTCAGAACAGTCAATCAAATGATATCAAATAGAGATAAAAACCAAACAAATAAATAAATATATGATGAACATGAGCAAAGAATTAAATTAATGAAAACCACACAAAATCATACAAAATCCGTTGCCTCCCCGGCAACGGCGCCATCTGATGAAAGGGAGTTCGCCAAGGTCGTGTCTTTCCACAAGGCGGATAGACAGTTGCTGAGTTGACCTCAGACAGACTCCCAAATCGATCAACAATTAACCCACAATAATATATGCAATGAATATCCAAAAATGTGGAGTTAAAATTTATTATAACTCTACATGCAAATGTGTATAGGTGTAAGTACAGGTAGAGGTCGAACACTGGGAGGTGAAGGGAATGTATGTGATGTATAATTTATTCAATCCATTGTTTATGTCCATTTATTGTTTTTGTGGGTTTTGAATTCTTTTTGTCTATTTTTTTTATATTTTTGTTTTTATAATTTTTATTTGGTTTTTATATTTTACATTTTTTTTATTATTTTCTTTTTTTTATATATTTAGTTATATCAATATATATATATATGTATATATATAAATAGATATATACAAGAAGAGGGAGAGAGGAATAATATCATATATAGATATATATGGATATAAATGCTTAAAATATATAGATATAATATTTTTTTTAACTTTTGATATTTTTCTAATTTTTTGTTATTTTTCTAGAATATTTCTAATTTTTATGTATTTTTAATTCCAAAAAAAATGTCCCTAATATAGGACTAATTAAGTGACCGAATATAATTTGGGTTTTAAAAATATAAAATAAACTCCAAAATTACCCAAATTAATTTTAATATATTAATAATAATATATATATAATTATAAAAGATAAAAATATATTTTTGGGATTTTTTAGGGGTTTTTCAATTTTTTTGCTGGATTTTGGAGCTTTCTGATTTTTTTATTTTTATTTTTCATATTTTTAGGTTTTTTTTTAAATTTCTGGACTTAATATAGATATAAATATGCCATATATAATTTTTTGTAATTTTTCAAAACATTTTATAATTTTTTTATTTTCTAATTTAAATAGTACAAAAAGGGCTTCTTTTTTATTTTTAATAATTAGGAAAAATGCAAAAAAAAAAACGTGAAATAAAATATGGGCGTGCAAGAATATCACATGAAACAGCTATCCTAATTTTTTTGGATTTTTAGAAGCCTCATAGGTATTTTTAATAAATAGATAAAAGACACAAATAATTAAGCCTGGCAGGGGCATTTTTGCAAATAAAATATCATCCAGGGGCATCAGTGCAAAAACACCTACAGAAATAAGCATTTATTTTAATTTTTAGAACTATTTTACAATTTACAAAAACCGCCAGGGGAATAGTGCAATTTTCACGCGCCTCACGTGGAACTGCACGTGAGGCGCGGAGGGACCTTTTTGTAATTCTAAGAAACTCATGGTCCTTTCAGCAAAAATCACTATTTATTTACACGTGATATTTATTTTACAGTATTAAAAATTAAATACAAAAAGTACTGGGGTGGATTTTGCAATTTACCCCAACAAGCGCTTCATCCGACGGCTGATCTGCATCCACTAATCCACGTGGCGCCTCCACGTGAGCCGATGACGGTTCGCGATCCGTGACGAGGATTAGATCTCCAAAGGGATCTGACGGTCTGAGCGCGGGGGGATCAGACGGCTGTGATTCAACCTGGGCCTTCGTCTTCATCCAACGGCGGGGAGCTCACGTGCAAGAACAGGGAAGCAAGCTCGCCGGGGCGAACTTCTCCCGGCCAGTTCTCGCTCCTCCGCCGGTCTTCGCCGCAGCTGAAGGTCCCAGAAGCTTCCTGGAGGGTTGCTCTATCTGCTGGAGGGCTTGGATCGGCCGGAGGCACTCTAGAGCGCCGCCACGAGCTCGGAGAAGAAACGGAGCTCCAGGTACCTCCGCCGGCATGGGAATCGTCTCCTGGTGCTCTTTGGCGCACCTAACCTGCACAGGAAGGTAGAGGGGCTCGAGGTATCTCTCCTCGACCCGGGGGTTGAAGCTGTTAGCGCTGAAATGGACGAGGTAGCGAAGCCTCCGGCGAGCGGCGGAGTTGAGGATTCGATTCGCGGATCCAGGTGGGATTCCGGTTGGACAGGGTGGCTGGGAGGTGGAGAATGCGTAGGGGATCGAAATGAAGGCGAAAGGGATTCGGGAAACGGTCGGAAACACGATGGCGAAGTCGCCGAAGCTGAGCTCCGTCGAACTTCGATTTACCTAATCTACGCTAATCTACTAATCTAAAGGCGAAATAAAAGACAGAAATAAAATGCTGATATGAAAACCTACCTAGAAATGTAAAGGCGCAGCCCGACTTGGCCGGAGGGCCAAGGAGCAGGACGGCTGCCGGAGTGCCGCCGTGGGTGCAATCACCACCATCTCCAGCCGATTCAAGGTGCCGGCGGCATCCTCCTGTCACGAGGAGCACACCTGGGACTGAATGCAAGGAAGAAAATGGGGAGAGGCTGACCAAACTTGGAGATATGGCGGTGGTTCTTTATTTATAACCAAAGTAGCACCCTTATTTGACTGGGCGGTAGCGGCGAAACGACGATATGTACAAGGGCTCCAGGATCTCGGCGAGAATCACGGATGATCAGAGAATATTTTTCATGAAGAGACTGTTGTCGATGGAGCGACCAATCGAACGGGAAAAATGGAGGAAATCGGGGGACGCGACAGTTCTGACGGACGTCAGAGGCGCAGGGGGAGTTGACCGGAGGTCAACACTCCATGGCCCCTGATTGGTCCACATCGACCAGATCTTGACTTATTTATTACACGTATTAAATGAATTGATTAGTTTTTGCTTATAAAATAAAAAAATGTTCATAAATTAATGTAGTATTTATTTCTGTTTTTTATTTATTTTTTTGATGTATTTTATTACGGTTTTATTAAAATAATGCATTTATAAGTATATTTATATATATTTATTTTTATTTTGTTTATTTTATTTTATTATTTTATTTTCTTATTTTATAAATGTATAACTTATTTTTATGAGTATAAATATATTTTTATTTAATTTTTATGAGTTTATTTACATTTTTAAATAAATGTTTATATATATATGTAGGTATACTTATAGGTATTTTACCTATATATTATATACATGTTATTTATTTAATGAATTTTATTTGTTTTTATTTTGGATTTGTATTTTTAATAAGTCATATATAATATATACTTTATTATAAAAATATAGATGACTAAAGAATAAAAGAATAGAATCCCTTTTTATTTATATACATATAGGTAGCATAGGTCTTTTGTCTATGTAGCTTATAGACTTATTTTATTTTACAACTTCTTTTTGGTTTTCTTTTAATTTCAATATGCACATGTATTATATACATTATTTACAAAATTCTAAAAATATAATTTGATAAAAATAATAAATATTGAATAAAAATGAATATTTTAATCAGTCCTATGTACAAGAAGGGCCAAAAACCTATCTTTCACAGATGAACTTCAAAAATTATGAAACGCATTTCATTAAATAGTCCTTGGAAAGCTATATACAATTAAAGGTGAGTTTGGGTGATTTGGAGTTTTTATTTGCAAGATATGGGTCTGTGAAGTTGAGATTTTGGCTTTTTATTCTGGGTATAAAATGAACACTGAGTATTATTTTTACACAAACTCAATTTTGTATTTTCATTTACATTATTATCTACAACTTTCATGAACAAAGTTTCTTTATTTGATGAATAAATAATTATGTACAAAATAGGTGTCAAAAATGCATAAATAAATGAATAAATAAATGAGGTATTTATTGTACAATTGGCCCTTATCTCCCCCTACTTTATTCCTTGTCGACCAATTCCATGCTGGCCTTGGTCTCGGGGTTCATGTCATAAAATATTTGCAATATTTTATTCCTTTTTCTTTTCTTCTCTTTATTCTATACTTTTGGCATTAAAAACCTTATTTTATGTACAATAAATACAATGAACAATGAATGCTATTAGGTACAAATTGAGGCTATTTACATGCATTTGCTGGGTTTTTAAGGTCAAAATGATAGAATAAAGGTGATGAAATGGAGATTCATCAGTCACCCCCTTACCCGACAAGTCATGCTAGATACCGATTAAGTTGCCATATAAGGTATTACCTCCTCACTCCACAAAGGCATCTAGGAAGGCCCATAAAGAATCGGATACGAGCGAGGGACGATGAGAATAAATCCAAACACAAGTGTGCGAGATGAGGTTCCTTTGGTTGTCACAGAAATACTTGCAAGAATCTGATAAACCCATGAACCAAAGGTACTCGGAATGCATCGTAAGATGGAACCATGTGAGGGAATCCATGGAAGATCTCATAGGGAGAGTGCATACTCAACAGTCTTCTACTATGGGAGAGTGAAGGTATGTCAATTTAGCATCTTTCGGTGGACTACTTTATTCAACTTCGAGTCCTCTAATTGGGCGATTCCATGCTCATTGCAATGGAGCATCTATGAGAGAATGAGCATTTAAGAGGACCACTATCGTTGGCGGGGAGGCTGGTCCAAGCACCATGAGGAGGGTCGCCCGAAGAAAGCGTCGCTAATATTTGAAGATGGCCCCAACATTGGCAAATGAGGTATAAAAAATATTTTGTAATGCAACTTAGACTCCTTGTTGGATACTTTTACAAGGGTAAAAAACAATTGCAGGTGTTTTGAGCAAAGTGGTTCCTCATAAAGCTAGTGAGTTTCCAGCAAGCACATTTGGAAGTTCTGATTAGCAATTCCAAATAGAATGTTTAGCCATTCTAGGTACATGAGTATACATATCACAAATTTTCTTTGGATTGTCTTTGTTTTCCGGGTAGAAGGCTACTAGTTTGGACCGATCCATTTTTGGGCAGAAAAATGGAGGGATCTATGGTTTGGGAAGCACCTAAAGAAGATCAGAAGAATTCCATTTTGATCGCCATCAAGCTCCCTCTTGGGGCCTGTTTGGTTGCAGGGATATCCCGTGATACCCTGGCATATCTCTAGCTCCAACCCTGCATTTCTGGGTTGGGAATACTTGTATTAACCCTACAATTTTTTGGTATAATGGTTTTTAACCTTGTTCAAATACACTTATTAACATAAAAAACATATTATAATCATTAAAAAAGTTAATATAACACATAATTAATGTCACATCACATCACAATTATCATTCCAACCATCCCAACCCTCCAAACAACTACTACTCACAGGAGGATACCCAACCCAGCACAACCCAGTAACCAAACAAGCCCTTGGTCTTCTTCTCCATTGTCTTCACCCTCGACATCTCCACCCACATCATCATTATCACATCTGACTCTTCATCCTCTTCAACCTCATCGATTACCTCCTATAATGGCATCATCAGCATCCTTTTCCTCGACATCAATTCAACCTCTATAATTAAATTAAATTCTTTTATGGATGACAAAATAAAAGAAATTAAAGGAACTGAAATTTATAAAAAGAAACGGGACATAAATGTAAAATTCTGAATTAATTGGAACTACTGCAAAATGTATATAAAAGGACTCAAATGCAAAAAAAAAAAAACAAATGAACTTTTTTGCACAATGCTTCCTACAAGCAAAGACCATTTTTGTGAGAATTTTCAGAGCTTTTAAGGCCCCATTCATGAGCTTTTACTTGCACAAGGAGGAGGTTGTCGAGCTCCTTTTTTCGCAGACATGTTTACAGTCCCATTATTCCCTGATCGTAACATACAACAATACTCACTCTACTATGGCTCGAACAAACTCTATTGCATCGTTAGATTAGAATTTTGCAGTCAGCTTATAAAAAGGCAATAATAATTGAAAAATTCAAGGCTCTCCTTGAAAGATAGCAAAGATGACTGCAGGCCATATATACTACAATTTTAACGAGAAAGAAATAATAATATGAAATACCATGAGAGCCTAAACTGGAATGTCCAGCCTCTCAGAAATTGACAATTGAATGAAAGTGTTCACGCCGCTCTCGAGTTGCCTATTGATTCGCAAATTTCCTGCAATGGAATCGATTTATTTGTCTGAAGATCAGTATGGTCCTACATTCTAAGTTGCGATACACTAAAGGTCGATTTCTTGAGCAGATCTCTTCTGGTGTGTCCCCAAGTGACTTTCTGCCCAGTATGCCCATCAGCAGCTGATTGCATGAGCAGATCTCGTCTGGTGCGTCCCCAAGTGACTTTCTGTCCAGTACTCCCATCAGCATCATATTAATGTCCCTCAAACCGCATCAGGCAGCGACAGAGCAGTGGATGTATGGCCAAATCATGGAATTGGAAGTCTACCCCTCTTATCACGCACATGATAACACTTCCTGGCTCCACCAAGGAAGTAAGTGCATATCATTCCCCCGCGGCACCGATTGCGCACCTTACTTGACAAGGCTAAACTGAACAGACCACCTTGTTGCTGTAAAGATCCGAAATTGGGCACTGCAAAGAAGCATTTTGCATATCTGATGAGATACAATCCAACAGCCAAAGCCTCCAATTAATTGGAGGGGGAGTTTCAAAATACCACAAAATTGGGTTTCTCCAAAGCCAAGCCTGTTTGATCTGACATTGGCCTAAATAGCATTTGGCCACTTAATTCTTCCAAGCATGGTTTTTTGCAGCTCTCATGACACGAACATGCGGCTTGGAAAATGCACACCACACTGAAGTGGCACACACTTGCAGATGAATGACTAAATGTGCATAACAAATATCTACATATTAGAACTGCTTCTGCCAGAATGTGGAACATGGAAGAATGCCCTTCCTCTGGACACGAGCTGACACCTCAATTCTCACGGTTTTAACCAAGATACTTCTGGACGACTTGGTATTTATTCTCTACATCCATCTTCGGAAGACCTTCTGACTTCACCATTAGACAATCCGCCCTCCAAACCTTCCACTACCTGATAGGGAACAGATCCAAGGACTCGATTGGAATAGAGTCGAGATCCTGCATCACCTGCCTATGTGCATCTCTCATGATGATCTCATCTGCTCATGTGCATCCTCGCTAGTATAACTGATAAAAATGGCAGTGAAAATGCATCTTCCTTCATTGGATTGGCCACATGGCAGGCTTGTTAATGCATGCATCACAGCACTTAGCAGGTTCATTGGTAAGTGACAATACTAGCCCACCTTATTACAAGAGGCTCCTCAAGCTCCAGCTCATGAAAGAGCAAGAACATGATGGCTTCGGTTCAACAGTCAAGATGAAGATGGATCGAACTCTATTTCCATCCATGAAGTTGGCTATGAGATCTCGTAACAACGTACAATACCGGCAGCTCCTCCATAACATAGCCACTTCTCACTACCACGATTTATGTTCCATCTGACTTTATGCATAGCAATGCTTTTGGCTGGGAAAGACTCCCTTGGTCCATCAGTTCCCGTGTAAGCTCCACTCGGACATGCTTTCTCTTCGATGAAACAGGTCAATGCATTAGTTACTTTTGGACCATCTCCCTTTTTTGTAGAAAATTTAGTCTTCGGGAATGCTTTAGTACTATCGGTAACCTCAACATCACTACCTATTGGAACATGGAAACTGCCATCTTTAGCATGCGTGCCACAATCAAAATCATAAAAGATCAAGACACGAGAATCTTAAACACGAGAGCACATAAGTGGAACAATTGTATTTACCTGATTGGTTAGGATTGGCAGAGGCACATAAACTTCCAGAACTACGGACAAGGGGCCTGTTTGGCACTGGTATCGTTATGATATGATAGTGATCTTTCTCTCGCAGCGAACCACATGAAAATTGTGGCACACGATTTTTTGAGCTACGGTCAATCTTGACATTTGTAAGCTGGTTACAAAATTCAAATAGCATTACATAGAAAACACGTTCATAATCAATATTCAGGCTTAAGTATATACTCATGCACTATTTTTTCCCCTGATGGAGGTCTATAACTGAAAGCAACTAGTTGCTTGATGTGAAAGATTTCTTGCTTACCTGAAAATGATTGGTATGACCATCTACACCACAATAAGCAATGTGACCTACACACAAAACCAAGGTTCAGAAATGAGGTATGCGGTATTCGTTCGGTCATGCGGTTTAAAGCGAGTAAGCGGATATGCGGAGGAGTATACAAAAGTATATGCAGTTTATGTGGTTTATAATATTTTAATTTAAAATCTTATAAAATAAACAATAACATGTGATTATATAAAAAATTTTGATGATCTAACAAAATCCAAAAAAAATTCAAATAATATAATATAATCAATAAGATATATAAGCATGATATTATAAATTGATTATTTTTTAGTGTGTATTTTGAATTTAATGCATATATACATGTACAAATTCGGATTTAACATGTAACACACGAATTCTATAAGAGTCTTTAATGTATATATAGATCCCATAGATAACAAAAGCTAAAGAATAATCATTGGTATACAAATCATACACCCAAAATTATACACATATATGTATCTTCAAGGGACAAAATATGTTGACACAAAGTATAGGGGAAGATTGTATTTGCATATAAAATTTATTAGAAGCACAAAAATGTAAAGTGTCAAACTGTTAGTCAATTATTTCATGTTTTTTTTGAAGAATTAGAATGAATTTCATTAGATAGAAAATTCAAAAGCAGTAAAAAGTTCACTAATAAGTGTTGTGAACAATGGGGAGAAATGGATATGAGAAAAAATATCTTAGATTTTATTCCCAAATGCAACATATACAAGAATAATGAAAAGATGCATCAATGTAAATGATGATATAAGAGTTGCTCGGAAAAAAATTGAGTTAATGTGTCATCAACATATCATGGATTAACATGAATCCTATCAGATATGCGTCCGCATATGCCGCATATGCGGATCACATATTGCCGCATATGGCATATGCGCTTCGGTCAAGTGACCAAATACGCATATGCGGCCGCATGGACCACATTTCTGAACACTGCACAAAACAAATTAATTAATAATAATTCAAGTAAATAAAAATCGATAACAGTAATAAAACTTAAAATGGTGAAAAATGGTTATAGAAAATATGTTATTCAAAAAGATTATAAAAAGATAGAGGTGACAGAACATGGATATACCAGTCACAGGTGACACGTGAATACCCCAGATCGCAAAGGCTGAGCAGGCAATAGAATGAGTCCCTGTTTTAGATGGACCGGATGGTTTTCCAGTGAGAGGAATATCTGATGCTGCTTTACATAAGTTCAGGACTCTTATAAAACCGTCATCATAGGATAGCACAATCCATCTATCGGAGGAAAAAGACGTTACCAAACAATAAATTGATAATCTCAGAGAAGAGAGCTTAAAAACTGATAAAATAGGCTAAAAGTGTAATCAGATTTTTCAGAGGATGCACAGAAAAGGGCATGCAGTAATACGATCAAAGTATTAATGAGGGTGATAGATGGAAAGGTCCTGCTTTTCCTTTCCATTGTTTTTTCTTCAGTTGTTGTTTTGTGGGGTTGGGAGTGATTAAACGTATAACATATTTCTGTGAATATGGCATACATTGAGAATGGCAAAGGCCCTTCCTAGAGTTACCGATTCCAATTTCCCATGCATATTTATAACCATTGACTTTAAAAAGAAACCAAGGATCACTCTGATCTCCAAACAAGAGAACATTTTTCCTTGTTATTTAATCCATCTACAGTGGAATATGTCATCCAACTGATGACAAGCAACAAAGAGAAACGGACACATTCCTTCATAGCATTTTGGTTGTCAGCAGGACCATGTAATGGTTAAAACTGCTCAGGAAGTGGCCATTCGACGAAATGTCAGACATGGGGCTCAATTCCACAAACTTTTAAGATGCCAATTGTGTATTTGCACGTAGGGGTAACCACTTAATCAACAGGAACTGTTGTGATAATTTCTCTATAAAAAGGGAAGGGGAAATACGAAAACTACATAACAAAATTTCATGAAAACAAGTAATAACACATGACGGGAGCCGACAATTTACGGAGACCAAAGATATATGAGCTTACAAGTTAACGTAAGTTATTAGACTATATTGAAACTGTCAGGGTTGAGACAAGGGTTCTCAGAATACATGGGAGATGCATTTGCTCATGAGTCCCAGACAAAATACAGCTCTAGTCATCCTAAAGATATTCCGATTGGAGTACTATGAACCACAACTGATTTGTTATTATTCCATTAAAAATTGCACCATAGCCCCCAAGAACCTAATGGATTTAAAGCTAAACTGCATGAGGTCCAAAAATGGACAGCCTGGCACGCAGAGATCCGGCTTCACGGGGCCCGACTTTTAAAACTGCCCTAAGTCCAATGTTTAGCAATACGTTGGGACGATGCTAGAAATTTTTACTTGAGGGGAAACTGTTGAGACTATATGTCTTTTAAATTATACTCATTAGTTCTCATTAGTTTCGTTGGATTTCACTAGTTGCATAACGATTTGGGGTGGAGGGTGGATTTCAAAACACTTACCACTAAAATTTACCCAGGATTTTTCGCAAAAATACATATAGAAACTTAATTTTTAGATAAAAATCCCTACAAACATTAAATTAATAAAAATATCCCTACCAGGTTCTCCATTTTACTATAAAATGCTTTACGTATAAGGACGCAAATGGATGTAGATATGTCCGAACCAATCTGTTACATTATCTTTTTTTTTATATCTTCTTTGACATTTATACATGTATCCATTTTAAGGATACACACACACATATCATTTTGATGTATGAAGATACATGCAACCGTTTTTGCACTAGAACAAAATCAGCTTATGGCAAATTGGCAACAACTGATTTCATATTAGTGGCCATATATGCTGTAGTTGGATTATTTGTTGCTTTGCTTTATATTCGCAAAGAATATCATAAGTCTTGCCATATTGCTAGCAATAAATCATATAGCGACAGCTCTTATGTGACTTTTCTTCTAACCTATGCTAAATTAACAACGATTTGTACAAATTTTCACGAAAAAACAATAGATCATCATTGTCATATGAACCTTTATCAATGAATTTGATATTCGTTGTGAACTACAAGAACAAAATATAGTTTTGTAACAAATAATATTCACTGTTATATGTTATCATCAGAAGATATGCCAAAAATACTCAAATTATTCATTGGCACAGGGCAACTTTGTTGTAATGTTGCGTATCTATCCAGTAGATTTAGATCAAACTGTATGTAATCAATTTTATATTACTTTAGACCATGTCTGATATAATTTTTTCGAGACAAAAGCCATTCAATGCATAAAATATTTACGTTAATATATACAATATTTCTGCTATTATCTATATTTACAGTAAAACAAAATGAGTCTATAGAGTTGTAAGCAGATGGCTCGAGTGTTGTAAGCAGAGGGCGAGGTTTGGGGGGGGGGTGGGGAGGGGTGAGGGTGTTAACAATGGGTCGATAGAGCAGTGAGAGGTGAAAACTGGAGGAGAGAGCATGAAGAGAATGACAAGGGATGAATGGTTCTTAATTTTGTTTTGTTTAAAGAGGATAGAAGTAGGGGTGTGTGCTGAGCCGGTACACGATCTGCTAAATCATGCCCCTTGCTACCGGGTCATAAATCGATCCGACTCGTTCCAACCAGTCCACGGATCTAATGGTTACCTGTTTTATTTGAATGGATCAAGGATAGCCACAGGTACGCATAGAATCTTTGGTAATAATTGGCCATCTAAAATAGAAATTTAAAAATAGCAATATGAAATTAAACCCCATTAACATAGGAATCCTTGGTAATAAAAGGATCATGGATACGATTATAATCAAGATAAACAAGCAAGAAGTACGTCCAATCCGGCTAATAGATACCAACTAAACCGTAGTCCATCAAATTTGCAACATCATAAATATATGATGTAATTAGATATGATTACAGGGAAAGTACGAAAAATAACATAAAAGCTGAAAGTTACCTTGAAAAAATATAACTCAAGCTCATAAGAGGCAGCGTGGTGGTGCTCAATTTCCCCGAGCTACCCCACCTGCTCCCACGTCTTGTGACGAATTCCCCAGGGGACGTGAGAGATGCCACTTCTCATGGAGCCGGGGATGATGGGGCCAACGAAGATATGATCGTCGGCCCGAACCCCATTCCCGAGGAGTTTACGGAGCCCGAAGAGGCTGTGTTCGACATCATCAAGCCCGCGAACGAGTTTACGTTCTTTAATTGCATCGATTTGTGGGAGCTTGCTCCACTACCATCACCATCGACGGCCGACGTCGATGACTGATGTATACTACATGATTATTTCTATATAAAGTTCTTTATGAAGTTTCTATTGACCAGCATGAAAGTACCCGAAATCAATCCATGACCAAAACAAGATGAGATGCGATATAAAAATCAATATATCACGGGAATATTTATAAAGGTAATATTAATTAAAGGATATTATGGGAATAACATTGATTACGTGCGATATATTGTAATGGATAATATTTCCCTAAAATAATCAATATATCACGGGAAAATTTATAAAGGTAATATTAATTAAAGGATATTACGAGAATAACATTGATTACGTGCGATATAATATTTTACAAATGTTGCGATTATTGATTTTTATATCACATGTCATCTTTGTTTGGCCATGGATTGATTCCATAGGTTTTCATGATGTTTTCCTACAATTTTACATTTTGCTCCTGCAATATCTGAGTCATAATGGACATGATCATCGAACTGAAAGCCACATCTGATAAAGGCAGGTGGGAAATTAGGAAAAAACCTGGGTTCTAACCAAGGTTTAAAAAAGCGTGAGGCGGTCCGAGGCGTTTTTCCTAAAATCGAGGCGAGGCGTAAGCCTCGAGGCGGTCGAGGCGTAAGCCTCAATTTTTTGGAAAAAAAATTAAAATTAAAGGAAACTACATTGAAAAAATATATGATAATATTAAATTTTCCCAAAAACACATTCAAGAATAGTTTAACACTAATAAAAGATGCAATACATAAGCAATGAAGGCATTGTAGTTCAAAAAAGTCACTAATATATGTAATATCAAGTTCCAACTTCAATAATTCTATATGAGTATTGAATTAAAGTCTATACTTAATACTAAAGTATAATAGGAACCATAATTTTTAGTGTTTGAAGTAAAAAAATACTAACACAATAATTATTTTAATTCACGTGTTTATTTGCATCCTTGCTTCTTCATATATACGATAACTATTCTAAGATTCACAACTTATACAACCAAATAACAACATCAAGTTGCAAACTTGCAACTAATATATAGAAATATGCAAGGGTTAACATGTAAACAAAAATACAAACATAAAAAATATAATGCTAACAAAAAAATAAGGTCAAGTGCAAAGCACATAACCAAAAATGTAAAAAAAAAGCCTCATGACTCGAGGCTTACGCCTCCGCCTCGCCTCGAGCGCCTCGCGCCTCGAGCGCCTCACGCCAAGTCAAGGCGCACACCCCATCCAGAGAACCTGAGGCGTGCGCCTCAGGGCGAATTTGTTGCGCCTCGCCTCGAGGCGTACGCCTTTGCGCCTCGAGGCGTCGCTTTTTAAAACAATGGTTCTAACATATCAGTAAACGAGGAAGAGAGAGGAGGATCAGGTCAGATACTGATCAAACTCACAAACTGTGCACAACCCTAATGGAAGGGTGGTCCTTTGTAAATTTGATCGATCATGAAGGTAAGATATGACATTTATTTGATGTAATGCATTTTAATTTAACGACAATGGATGGAAGTTAACCACATGACTTATGGTATAGGAGAAAATAAGTTTGTAGAGATCCGAGGTAAATATGAAGAAGTGGAGGTTTCCGTGTAATTGTTACAGTTGCGTCGTGTAAAAAATCATCTATTTTAATTATTTTGAATCTAAAAAATTATGTTCAATACATATATTGTTATATATATGATCATTACTTGACAAGATAAAAACATCAGTCGAATTTCATTAAAATAGTGCATTTCGCTTTTATGATACATTAAAAAATGGATTTTTGGAACTTGCTTAATGGTCTGTTGATAGTGTAGTATGCCTACCTCTCAAAAGACTTGGTTACAAATCTTGGGACGGGCACCTGTGTGTGTTTCCCCATCTTCACAACAACAAAACCTTTTCTCATAATTAAGTAGGCTCGGCTACACGGAATTTTCTGCCTCCATTCAGATCTATTTTTGGTCATTCTTAGATTTAAATCCAAAAAACTAAAATCCCTTCGGATAGTCCCATTACAATACATCTTGGGCCTTCCTCACCCTCTCTTAACCGGCTCAACATCCCAAATCTCGCATCTTCTAACCGGTGCATCAATCGACCTCCTTTGCAAATGGCCAAACCATATTAAGCAGTTTCTCTCATCTTATCCTCCATCAGAGCTATACCAACTTTCCTTTTCGCATAATTCTGAATGCGATATTTTCCTGTACGTGTACACATCCACCTAAGTATTTTCACTTCTGCTACTATCATTCTATACATATTTTTGTTGTTTACATGCCAACATTATGCTCCATAGAGTATAGTAGGTGTCACGGTTTCTTTATAATACGTTCCTTTTACTTTCAAAGGGATTTTCTTATCACAAACTCATAAAAAATAGTAGAGGCTCCTCTCAACTTTAGTCAATCTGCATTTATTTTATAAGTAACATCTTCATTAATTTCCTCATCTTGTTGCAAAATAGATCCCAAGTATCTAAAAGAATCTTTTTTATAATGCGATCATCTTTAATCTTCACCTCAAGTCCTTCACCTTTTTTTCCATCAAATGTGCACTCCATATATCCAGTCTTATCCATGCTTATACAAAATCCTTTAATCTCTAAGGCATGTCTCCAAATCTCTAGCTACTCCATTTACTCTGTCTCTTATCTCACTAATCAACACAATATCATCAGCGAACAACATACACCAAAGTATCTCATCTTGAATGCGATTAGTCAACTCGTCCATAGTCAAAGTAAAAAGGAACGGACTCAAAGCTTAACCTTGATGCAGGATGATGTTGATGTAAAAATAGCCAGTCTTCCCAGGCTGAATCCTTACACAAGACGAACCCCGTCATACATATCCTTTACAAGGTTAATGCATAGAACAAGTACTCGTCTCTTCTCCAAACTCTCCACAATATCTCCCATGGGACTTAATCAAGCCTTCTCTGATTCAATAAAAATCATATGGAGGTTCTTCTTTTTAGCTCAATAAATCTCTATCGTTCTCCTCAATAAGTGGATATCTTCAATAGTTGTACGACCTGACATGAATCTAAATTGATTTTCAGTTACTTTGAAAACTTGCCTCAACCTTCTTTCGATCACACGATTCCCAAATTTTCACAGTATGATTTATCAGTTCGACACCCTATGTAATTCAAACAATTTTGAGTATCTCCTTTATTCTTATAAAGAGGCACCACAATGCTTCTCCTCCACTCTTCAAGCATCTTCGTTCTTCGCCAAATAACATTGAAAATATTTGTGAGCTAAATCAAACCCTGTTCACATTGAACTCTCCAAACTTCTATAGGAATGTCATCAGGTCCTATTCATGGTATGAAAAACATGCCTCGAGGCGGTCGAGGCGTACGTCTCGAGACAAGGCGATCCTTTTTAGCTTCGAGGCATGCGCCTCGATCCAGTCCAGTGAGGCATGTACCTCAGGAGGCTGAGGTGTAGCCTCGAGGCGTTTCACCTCAAGGCGATCGAGGCATTTTGCGAGGCGTTTTTGCTTTTTTGAGATATTTTTTTTATGATTTTAATGGTTTAATTAGTAATTTGAGAAGCTTATAAATACATGCTTCTTTAGGATAATGATTATACGAGATAAATGGCTAAATCTGATGTCTCTTTCATGCCTATACCTTCATATTTACTATTAATTGTGTCGAACTATTTCACAAACTCTTACTATTTCTCTTTATGAATGAATTCATAAATATCAAATCCAACAATACTCGTAAACTTAATGAGCTTTGCAATATTTCATGCAAAATGAAATAGATCGGGTTCACGATCATGTTGCCATATGTTATATGTTTGACATATAACATAAATTTCTTCGACATATATTTAATTGTACTTTTAATCACACTAAAATTTCAAAGGTTTGCTCGAAATGGACATGATTCACGGTTTCTCGTGTGGTCATATATTAGACATATAATATAAATTTCTTCGACGTATATTTAATCGTACTTTTAATTACAACAATATTTCAAAGATAGATATGTATTGTTTAATTCTTTCACAACATTTATAGACAATGAATTCCTCTTTGATTGGAAGAAAATGTGTAGAAAGGGATATAATGTTGTTTTATCTTCTATTCTGGTATTCTTATCTCTATTATTTCATCATATTTTATATTGCTAAGTATTATATATTGGGCAAATAACATATAATTACATTGCCTTATATATAATTATAATTTTCTATATATTTTTCTCTATAAATTGAGGCTTACGCCTCGACTGCCTCGAGGCTACGCCTCGACTGCCTCGAGGCTACGCCTCATCTCGGTTCTGAAGAAAACGCCTCGTTCTGCCTTTCGTTTTCCAAACCTTGATCATACTCCTTTCTCAGGGTTCATAATCTTTAAAGCCTCATCTACTTCCTTCCTTTGTATCTGTCTATAGCTTGCACGATTCATGTAATATTCACTACCAGCAAGATATCGAAAGTAATCTCTTTATTCCATTCTCCAATGAAAAGCTTATGAAAATACTGCTTCCATCTAGTCTATATATCCTTTTGAGTAACAAGCACATGTCCTTCCTCATCCTTGATGAATCTCATTTAAGAAAGATCTTTGCTTTTTAAACGAAAGTAATAAGCTTTTGACTTAGATTATTTACAACCTTCTTTGCTTCCTTCTTTGCTATTATGTAGTTTGTGATAGTTTCTGTTGTTTTATCCTTATACATAGCTATAAAGCAAGTTCTTTTAATTTTAAGCTTCTCTTGAACCCCTTCAATTTGCCACCAAGCTCTATTTTGGCACTGACCTCCTTCCTTAAACTCACCTAACATCTCTTTGACTACCCTTCAGATACAAAATGCTACTACCCCAACATCTCATTTACAGTTTACACTTCCGTTATATCTCAAGATAAGTCTTCTAAGACCTCCTTGAAGCTTGATTGATTCAATTGAAGATTCCACCATTTAGTTCTAAAGATCTTAAGAACCAACATCTTCTTTACCAACCCTTTTATTTGCACATCCATGATTAGCAAGCGATGTTGAGATGTCAAACTCTCTCCTGGATTACGTTGCAGACTTTACAACAGAATCGATCTCTTCTCCTCATAGCAAAGTAATATATATGTGTTTTAGTCGGGTCATTCTTGTAAATAATTAAATGCTTTATCTTTTTGAAGAGAGTGTTTACTATGAAAAGGTCATAACCCGTTATAAAATCCAGAATGACTTTTCCCTCTTCATTTCTATCTCTGAAGTCATGGCCTCCGTGAACATTAGCATACCCTGAAGCATCCTTTACCACATGTCTATTAAGATCTCCACCTAAGCAAATCATCTCTCTTCGTGGGATACCTTGAACTTATCCAAATCCTCACAAAAAGCTTGTTGAATCCTTTTCTTTAAATCAACTTGCGATGCATAAATTGAGATTATATTCAAACTTCTTCCAGCACTAACTTCAGCAAAATAATCCGATCCATAAATCTTTGCACCTAATCTACGCTATCCTTCAAATCCTTGAGTAACCACTCCAACGCTATTTCTACCCCTCTCTTTATTTGAATATCAAAATTTAAAGCATGTCTTCTCGATCTCATGTGCTTCCTCTCCAACCCATTTTGTCTCTTGGAGACATAGTATCTGAATCTTCTTTCATTCCATCATATCAACTATCTCCAACGATTTACTAGTCAAAGTGCTAATATTCCAACTGCTCATCATCAACTTCTTTAGCAACCTCTTTTGAACTAAACTTCTTTACTCACATGCACCTGTCATGCGAAAACCCTTTCAAATTTTGGACTGCATCCGGGTAACAATGCAATGGAACTAGCTCATATACTCGCATGCGTTTCTCATGTGAGAACCAAGGTTCAGGAAATCGGCATGCAAAGAAAAGAAGTATTTTGTAAAACATTTCTTTTATCATGCAAGTGAATTGCACCAAAGAAAAATGAGCTAATTAAGGAATTTTTACCCTTATAAAAAATATTGATGTTTTTTCGAAATGTAATGACTAAAAGAGCAATTGAAAATAAGGATCCAAATAAAAGAGATGCATAGCTCAATAACATCATACTTACGTGCATCATCAACCACTGAGATTGCAAAGCGGGTACTAATATTGCGGATTGATGCATTCCAGTTGAAAAACCAGAAGTGGCGAAACCTTGGGTAAAAATCGCACTTGGCGCCGTTATTGCGCTTAAATAATTTTTATTTTTATGATTTTTAAAATACAGAATCATATGAATAATGAGGAAACTCCACGAAAGGAACATTAATGATTCGTATAAATTACTTAGCGGAAAATGTCCCGAATAAATCCAACGAATAACTAATAAGCCCGTTATAGATAAAAAAGTAGCTATCATCCCCTTTTATTACATTCCAATTTCTTCCCGATACCTCCCAAGGAAAATCCCGAATTGGATCCAAAATGAACGGGTTGGTGTGAGCTTATCCATGCGGTTATGCACTCTTCAAATAGGAATCCATTTTCTGAAATATCCTGGCTTTTTAAAATTGGATAAGAGGCTCGATAAGGCATGAGTTCCAGTATCATAAGTGTTTCTTCATAGGAACGCCCGCGAATTTGATCAATTACTCTTCGGGCTTTGAAAACAGACATATGTATATGTTGAGCTAAAACTTTGACTTCTGTGCCCGATCTATTCGAGTTCTTGTTTATCATAAGGTTAGTTACCCCCACCAATGGATGATGAGAAATTATTCTATTATTTTTGTTCTATAATTACTCTACTTAAATTACCATTATTCCACTTAATATAAATTGTTAATACTTAACTTCTTAACTTAATATATATATTCCGTATATTATTTAATTATATTATTTTATTAATTATTAATTTATTATTAATATTAATTTACATTTTTTTCTTTTTTTATTACTTTAGAACTTTTGATTATATTTACTTATTTATTTATATTTGTACTCTTTTATTTATATATATATATATATTTTTATATATTTTATATTTTATATTTAATAGAAATTGAAATAAAAAAAGAATTAACGGCGAGATTTATTATCGTTTTTTGCATGTCTACCAAAAGTCCGCGGTCTCCCCGCGAAATCATAGAAGATACTTAAATAGGATATTGGAATTAGGATAAGAAAAATTGAATTGTATTTTTAATTATTACATTATAACGATAACGAAAAATTTCGTTATAATGTAATAATTAGCTAATGGTAACTTCTATTGATTTTTTAATTTTATGTTCCTTTCTTCTAGAATAGAAGAGTTGAGTCGATCCAAAATCAAAAGAAAGGGGGTTCATGGCGAAGGGTAAAGATGTTAGAGTAAGAGTTATTTTGGAATGTACCAGTTGTGCCCGAAACGGTGTCAATAAAGAATCGCCGGGAATTTCTAGATATATTACTCAAAAGAATCGACACAATACACCCAGTCGATTAGAATTGAGAAAATTTTGTCGTTATTGTTACAAGCATACGATTCATGGGGAAATAAAGAAATAGATTGAACAGAACCGTGTGGGTAACCCCTCTAAAGAGTAGAAATCATATAATAATATATATGTATATAATATACACAAATAAAAATATACACAAATAAAAAAATACAAATAAAATCCTATTTCGGTCCAATTGAAAATGAATGAAGAAATAGGATTTTATAGATAAGGAATAAACCATGGATAAATCCAAACAATCTTTTAATAAATCTAAGCGATCTTTTCGTAGGCGTTTGCCCCCAATTGGGTCGGGGGATCGAATTGATTATAGAAACATGAGTTTAATTAGTCGATTTATTAGTGAACAAGGAAAAATATTATCTAGACGAGTAAATAGATTGACCTTGAAACAACAACGATTAATTACTATTGCTATAAAACAAGCCCGTATTTTATCTTTGTTACCTTTTCTTAATAATGAGAAACAATTTGAGAGAGCAGAGTCGATTCCTAGAAATACGGGTCTTCGAACCAGAAATAAATAGGCATACTATACTCCTCAATTGAACTTCTCAATTGACTCAAAACTTCAATTGGAATTCAACATCAGATCAACGCTTTGTTCGAAAAAGATGTATAATCCAGATTTGATTCTTGTGTTCTAAGAAAAAATGGGAGAAGAATAAAGAAATCTTTTTTTAATTGAAACATGCTCGTTCATTCCTACTACTTAATTTATCTTAATTCTTAATTTCTTTTTATTATATCTTCCCGGAGTTCCCCAGAAGATGTAAAAGAAATATTGAGTATTCTACAAAAGCGTTTCGCAATTCATTTACCTAAAAATAAATAAATTTTCATTTTAAATTCATTGCAATTATTTCATCTTTTTTCTAAAGATAAAGAAAAAAAGAAAAAAATCGTTTTTTGATTTTCAACACGATCCATATAATATATTTGCATAATTAATTCATAATAAAATCAAAAATTGAATGTATCTAGGGAAAAGCGAGGTATATGCGGTTCTGTGCGATTTTCTAATTTTTAATTTAAAAATAAATATATATCTATAAGCGAGGTATATCTATAAAAATAAGCGAGGTATAAGCGAGCACCAACGAGGCAAGGTTGCAAATATCGGTAGTCGGTACTCGGTCGGTTGGGTCACTGACTAAGGATTAATCGGCGGTCGGATGACTAATCAGATTTAGTCGGACTTTAATCGGATTTGGATTTCTTAATTATTTTAAGTATATAAATCATTTTTATATGTATATTCTTATATATTTACATAGATTTGTAGAATTTTTATATTACCATAATGAAAGAAAAGAAGTAATTGAATTTAAATAAAACATTAAGCTCATTACAATAAGTTTGCTTTAAAAAAATAAAAAATATAGTATCTCCAAGCAAAAATTTATCATCTAGTTGACCTAGTCGGAATTAGTCGGTACTCGGTCGCCCACCCCACCTACTAAACTAGTCGGACCTACTAGTCGGAGGACTTTTACAACAGTGCAACGAGGTATATCTATAAAAATTTATATATATCTATAAGCGAGGTATATCTATAAAAATAAATATATATCTATAATAACATTACTCCCCTATGTAAGTATCTCTCATTTCTCTCTTATTTAGTTATATATATTTCTGGGGCGAGCACCAACGAGTGCATCCCCCTTCTTTTGAGCCTAAAAAAACATTACTACTGAATTTATGTATCAAAGTGGAGTTCAAGAAGATTTAAGAAAAACGATTCATGTTAGATGGTTGAGTATTTGCATTTAATTACCTAACACTTAATCACAAAAAAGTATTTAGTCATAAAATTTTTACATATTAGATGATTCATAAGAACAAAACTTCGATACACATGCATGCACTACATGATCAAAACCTCAATCGACATACATTAAAATATTTGATAATACATTGCATAAACTCAAGAAAACAATGCATGAGAACATCATAAAATATTGCATCTATATAATGGTATAATGCATTATAATTGTACACAAATGCATTACATATTCTCACAACTAAGTGGAAGAAGATGCAGAGGTACGGAAGCAAGCACTTGAATGAGAGGATTGGAGAGTTGGAGCTGTTGGAGCAGTATGCGAGGCATATACGGGATATGCGGGGCATATGCTGGCCGCATATGCAGGGAAGGCGCATAATGCACTGATCCATGAAATTGGTTCGATCTGCATGCCGCACGGGCATATGTGGCCACATATGCTGCCCGTGCGACCGATTTCATGAACACTGGCAAGAACCCTTGCAAATTTTGAACTACATCCATGCAACGATCTAGCGAACCTTGCAAATTTCTCGTTGCATTCGGGCGATGCAACGCATCATTGATAGGGAACGTCCCAACAAAATCCAAATGTTTGCTTAAATCCATGTTGAAAAAATCGATTGTCTTGAGGGCTATTTAATGCAACCCTCATACTCGAGATTGAGATCGACCACAACTAAGTTTGTGCTCCCCCATCCTGTTTTAAAAAATGGGTTTTTATCATTTGTGTCCACTAAATCGCTACAATACCATTTATGCCCCTCTATTTTGGAATATCAGTTGTGCCCTTATTTCTTGCTTTGTTATCACTTATGCCCTTCTGTTAGTTTGGTCGTCAATGAGTTGAACTAAACCATAGTTTATTCAAGTCATGGTTCAAGTAGGAGGGGCAAAACTGGAAACCCTCATCTTCTTCCTCCTGTTCTCGAGAAGGTAGTGACGACATGAGAAGGGGAGGTTGTGACCCCAAGTTGGTTTTTCGGCACGCAGTCCCCTATGGTGCGATTCATCCTTCCGGAGCAACGGTTGGAAGAGAAGGCAACGAGGACGAGGAGTTGCCGTTGACAATGGAGGATTCAAGCTCCAATGGGTCTAGGGCACAGTGGCCTCAAGATGCAGCAATTCGTCCCGGCGATCGCCCCACCTACATCTCTAGCACCGCATCCACCGATAAGCACTGCCGACAAGTTATCTTATTTGGACTTTTGGCAAGGTATCTTCCATTCCATGATTGAAAGTGGATGGAATTGTACAAGAAAATCAAGAAAGGGGAGTTCAAAAGCCTGAATTGGTTCCCGTATGAGATTCATAGGCTTTTGTCGAAAACTGTAGTTCCTAATCCTAACACCAGAATTTCCATTGCGAAGATCACATATAATCCTTGATTTTGAAGGGGAATAGATGGTAAGCCTAGGAAGAATAGGAGTGGAATGAAAGAAGATACCAATCGTCATCCAGTTCCTCCTTCCAAGAGCCTCCCTCAACGGCATCATCCCCACTGACATCTTCGGCAACCTCACCTCCTTCAGCATTATCAACCTCCACTCTAATGCCCTCTCTGATCCCATCCCCTCCGACCTCACCTCCTACGCCCAATTCCAAGTGCTCCTTCTCCGACAAAATCGTCTCATCGGTGAATTCCCCACGGTCATGCTTTTCTTGATTGCCCTCACCCACCTCACCTTTGTTGGGAACATCCTCTTCGGACCCATCCCCACCGCCCCGACCAACCTCAACAACCTCAACCTCAAATACAACCTATTCTTTGGTGAACTCCTCGACCTCCGTCCCTATACAAGGAGACCAACAAGTTTGAGCTTGAACCATTCACCATTTTTCTCCTCTCCACCTCCGAACTCTGAATCAAAGAGAGAGAAGCTTGGTTCATGCCGTCAAGCAACTAGGGAGGGAAGGAAGTGTGATCTGCATGCATAGACCATCGAGATAGGGTTTCTTACGGTGAATCCAAATCAAGACTAGGGGATTGATTTGGGGCGTCAGCTGGGGGCTCGGGGTGGATGGGGGGGGTCGAGGAGGTGGGGGACAACGGAGGAGGTGGGGTGCGGCGAAGGAGGGGCCGAAGGAAGAAGACGGAGAAGAGAAAGAAGAAGGATGTAGAAAAAGACATCTACCATCTCAATTCAATCTAATTACCTTTATCTCCCAAAATTTAACATATGGTTGGAACGTGAATGGACATCAACTAATCTGAGAGGCACAAGTGATAACTATGGAAGAAGTCAGGAAACAGAAGCACAATTGATGATCCAAGAAAAGGAGGGACATAACTGATATTGCAACATCTAATAGGGGCACACGTGATAAAATCCCTTAAAATTAGGTTTTTACATCACGGACCCTATAAACTTTGCAAATTATCTGACTACTCTTGTATACTTCATATTTATCCTATGACCCTAGCAAACACGCTTCGTCATTCACTAGATTGCATACCGTCAATTTTAATTTTATTTGAGTCAATAACTTGGGGTAATCTTGAGTTAACCTAATAATAAGAAGATCTAACAAAGAATCTTCTGCCTCCCACTCTCCTTCCATATCCTCCTCTCCCCCTTTTTCTCCAGGCAGTTTTCCTCGAGACATGGTTATGGTGCGCATAAGAATGGGCAACGATTGTACTGGGGATGGGAGGGGTGGGCAAAGGTTCCATGTAAGGAGTGCATGGGATTCAAGTATGCTACGGATGTCAACTTCATGATAGAGAACGAAAGAAAGATGAGGGATTAGAAATTTTGAGAAGGGGCTTCGATGAGCGAAGATGGATTGAGATGTGGTGATCCATTCCAACTCCTAATGGAGGTATATATAGGGTGCATGCCCTCGCGTAGTCCGCCCTTTTCCTCATGCCCCGTCAGTTAGCGTCTCCTACATTCTAACATCTTCCACTTGACCAAAGAGGTCAAAGCTTTTACATTCCCACTATTCATGTAGAGTATAGACTATAGAGATGTCTCCAGTAAGGTTCATTATTCATGAAAACATTTTCCTTGTCTCATGCATTCCTAAGCCCCATCAAACCAACATATTTGATGTTGTTGTTATTCCCTTAGTTAGACTTAGAGAATCGGTTAATATATCACTCGTTAATATCTAGAATACGTAATTTATTGTGTTGCTAGTATATCTTGTATATAATGATATTGGATTTCTATGTGCTATTTTAGAACTATTGACCTCACTATTGATAAACCTTATTGCAACTTGATTATCACAATACATTCCAATTGGAACTTTGACCAATTCAAAGCTTAAGTTTTCCAGAAAGCGTTTAATACAAACCACGAGTGGTGACCATGTCACGTACAATGTATTTAGCCTCTTGTATATGTCTAGATATACATCCTTGTTTCTTGCTACTCCAAGAAACGATTGCTCAACCAAACATGAAAAGTTATCTTGATGTAGATTTCCTATCATCCACATCCTCTCTGAAATCTACATCGTAGTATCATACTACCTCAAATGATTCAGCCTGAAGCACTGATTTCAGATGTACAATTTCTTTTAAATATCGAAAAATCTCCTTTACATCTTTCCAATATGATGGTCTGGAATTATTTTGATATTTACTTACTAAGCTAACTGGATAAGCACAGTTCGAGTACACATCATTGCATATATCAAGCTTCTCACCATTTGTATATATGGAACATCTAAAGACTTATGCCCATTTCCAGGATATTGACTCTTATTGAGTCTCTTTCCAATCATAAGTGGTGCCGGAGATGGAGCGATATTCTGCATTCTAAATCTCTTCAGTACAATATGCGAGAATTTTTCCAGACTAAAACTCAATATCCTTGAGTCTATGTCTCTTGTAATTTGAACTCCTAGAACATAATATGCTTCACCCTATGTCCATCATTTCAAATTCGTAGCTCAATTTCTCTTTAATTTCATTGAGCATTGTTGGGATAAAAATGAGACTTGTTATTGAAGAGGTCCCAGGGCTCTCTTATATAGGAGAAAAACCATGGGTTAATTACATGAGTGGTGCACAAAGAAAACATAAAATATAACTCAGATACTAAGAGATACAATTATCTCAACACTCCCCCTCAAGCTGGAGCATAAATATCAATCATGCTCAGCTTGGAGCAACACCTCTGGAATGGACCTCTAGCCAGAGCCTTGGTGAAGATGTTTATTGTCTGATCTCCTGTGGAAACATGAGAAGTGGATATAAGACCTTTCGGGATCATGTCTCTAGTGTAATGACAATCCACTTCAATATGCTTTGTTCATTCATGAAATGCAGGGTTGTTGGCAATGAACAAAGCTGCTTGATTATCACATAAAAGCTTCATGGGAAGAGAGACCTCAACAGTAAGGTCGGTCAATATCGATCTTACCCGCATCATCTCTGCACATCCTTGTGCCATGGCCATGTATTCTGATTCTGCACTAGATCTAGCCATCACGCTTCTTGCTTTTCCATGAAACCAGTGAGCTGCCAACAAAATTAGCAAAGCCAGAGGTAGACTTTCTGTCTTTGGGACAACCTGCATAATCTGCGTCTGCGCATGCTGTCACGTCAAGAGATGTATCCCTACTGAATAGGAGGCCCGAACCCGGTGAAGTCTTCAAATACCTCAAGATCATATGGACGACATCCATATGTACCTTCCTGGGTTGCTCCATGAACTGACTGACTTTGCTTACTGCAAAGGCAATGTCCGACATGGTGATGGTAACATATAGG
This sequence comes from Ottelia alismoides, assembly GCA_037367405.1. Taxonomy (NCBI): domain Eukaryota; kingdom Viridiplantae; phylum Streptophyta; class Magnoliopsida; order Alismatales; family Hydrocharitaceae; genus Ottelia; species Ottelia alismoides. The sequence continues at coordinate 140,306 of JAZKJV010009153.1, read as the reverse complement.
AGCTTCCCAACAAGCTCCATGTATCTTCTCCTGTCAACTTCCTCAGTATCCGCATCATATAGTCTCATACTTGCATCCATAGGAGTGGTAGCGGGTTTACACCTTGTCATACCTGTCTCAGAGAGTAGATCCATAACAAACTTTCTCTGCGTCATTACAAGGCCACGCTGATTCCTGGCGAATTCCAACCCAAGGAAGTAACGAAGATTGCCAAGGTCCTTAGTCACAAATTGATGACCTAGGAACTCATTGGCAGTATAAATGCCCTGCTCATCATCTCCTGTAATAACAATATCATCTACATAAACCAGAATAGTAGTACCTCTTTGGGTCTTCTGAACAAACAGTGAGTGGTCCGCAGTTGACCGAACAAACCCCTGTTGTTCTATCAACTCTGATAGCTTTTAGTACCAAGCTCTCGGACTCTGCTTCAGGCCATAAATCACCTTATGAAGTCTGTATACCTTCCGGGACTCCCCCTCAGTAGCAAATCCTGGCGGTTGCTGCATGTATACTTCCTCTTGCATTCTCCACATCAAGCTGGTATAGAGGCCATTCCCGTGAAACGGCAACAGAGAGAAGAATGCGTAGTGTCGAGTGTCTTGCTACTGGAGAGAAAGTGTCCTGATAGTCCACCCCATAGGTTTGGGTGAAACCCCGAGCCACAAGTCTTGCCTTGTAGCGGTCCACACTGCCATCTGCCCTCTGTTTAACTGTAAATATCCATTTGCAGCTGACAACTGAGGCACCTGCTGGAGCGGAGACAATGCTCCAGGTGCCACGTGACTGTAGTGCCGCCATCTCTTCTTCCATTGCAAGTCGCCGCCTGCTATCCTGAAGCACCTCCTAATAAGTTCGTGGGATATTCACGGCAGATAGTCCCACCACAAACTTCCTGTAATCTGTAGAAAAGGTGATCCAAGGAGACATGCGCAGCAAGAGGATATTTGGCACATTGACGACGATGCTTCCTTAGGGCAATAGGTATCTCCAGGTCATTTGCATCATCCTCCTCTGGAATCAACTCATCCTGTGTATCAGTTAAATCTCCAGTACCATCAGTAGAAATAATATGTTCATGACATACCTGAGGCGTGGTGGATGATGTAGATAGCGCATGAGCAGAGGGGCGAGTAGAAGACCTGCGAGAATAAACATAGGGTAAAAACATGATCTTGGTGGTAGGAGGCGGAGGTGAAGGTGGAGGTGGAGGTGGTGGAGACCGAGGAGCATCGCAAGGTGCATGGGAAGGAGAAGATGGCGGTGGACGAACCACCACATCCTCTCTTGAACCAGTATTAGAAGACCTGTCACCTGTATGAGAGAAATACATAATGGACTCAAAGAATGTAACATCAACACTCACATAGTATTTTCTTCCAACAAGATCAAAACATCTATACCCCTTTTGAGTACGCGAATAACCAACGAAGACACATTTGACAGCTCTAGGAGAGAGCTTGTCCCTACCAGGAGTAAAGTCGTGAACAAAGGCAACCGATCCAAACACTCTGGGAGTGAAAGAGAAGAGTTCTTTCTCGGGAAACACAATTAGGAACGGAATCTTCTCTCCAAGAATAGTGGAAGGCATGCGATTCACCAATTGGCAAGCAGTGAGAACCGCATCCCCAATAAGTATGTGGAGTACGACTGTGAATCAATAATGTTCTTGTGACGTCAAGAAGGTGCCGATGTTTACGTTCAGCCACACCATTTTGTTGTGACGTATAATTGCAAGAAGTCTGATGTACTATACCCAGAGACCTGAGAAATTCTGCTAAGCGTAATGTAGAGAATTCCAAAGTATTATCATTACGAATGAATTTGACATTAGCAGAGAAGATACTGTTAACTTCAATAAGAAAAGTTTTAATCATAGCACCTACTTCAGACTCTGTTTTAACAAAAAAATCCAAGAAAGTCTAAAATAATCATCCACAACAACCATATAAAAACGATGCCCCTGATGGTCACGAACATGACTCGGACTCCAAATATCAAAATGAAACAACTCGAAAGACCGACTACTACTACGAGTTGGACGACTATGAAAAGAGGAGTGATGATGTTTCCCAAGTTGACAAGCTTCACAGTCCAATGCAGAACGAGTAGATATTTGCGGGAGTACATGTATCATCTTTTGAAGAGGCATGTGGCCAAAACGAAGATGCCACATGAAAGGTGAAACAATACCAGAGGGAATAGAGGCTACCCTAGCACATGAAGGAACTGCAAGCTTATACAATCCTCTCTGCTCACGGCCAAGAATAATCATCCTGCCAGTTAGTATGTCCTAAAACACAAGAGAAGATGGGTCAAAGATGGCACGACAATGTAAATCTTTTGTAATTTGACTGATAGATAAAAGATTCATTTGAAAATCTGGAGCATGTAAGACGTTCTGAAGACGCATGGAAGGGGCTAAAGCAATCTCCCCTTGACCAACAATTGGTAGCTGAACGCCATTGGCAATGATCACGAAGCGCCCAGGAGGAATAGGCCTGTAAGAGGTAAACTGCGTCCGATCTCCACACATATGATGAGACGCTCCAGAGTCCATAATCCAATCTGTCACATCGGAACTGCTACTACTGGTAAGCACATAGGGAATACCTGAGAGACTGGACAATGCTCTGGCGGTGGCCGCTGCATCTGATGGGCCTGCAGTCTGATTCGCAGGGGTGGTCACCATCTCTCGAAGTCTCGAGACAAGATCATCACAACGTGCATCTGTAGTAGGTGCAGGTGAAGAGTCTGTCTGCTCAGCAACACGTGCAGATGCCGGATATCCATGCTTATGAAAGCATGTCTCCTCTGAGTGGACAGGACAATGACAATAGGAACATGGACCTCGCTGACGTCCTACACCCCGATCACGAGGGTCACGACCACAGAACTGTGATGAGCCGCTGCAGCCATAGCCGAGGACGTCGTCTGTGGCGTAGTAGTAGGCGTGGTAGTAATCCTGCTCAGTCGTTTATAGACCTCCTCCATTGGTGGTATGGTCTCTCCAGTCAGCAGTTGAGTACGAGCAGCGTCGTACTCTTGAGTCAAGGGAAGATAAGAAAACACAGTCATAGTGGCATTCCGATATGCCCGTTGTTGTTCCACGTCGGTAGTAATAGGCATGAAACTGTGGAGTCGTTCAAACATGCCTCTCAGATGGGAGAAGTGGGCATGCAGAGGTCGACCATTCTGCTTGGTCGAGAAAATGTCAAACTGCAGTAGGAGAATCTTGCTTTCATTCTTCGCCTGTCCGTAGGTAGCAACCAGTATATCCCATATGGCCTTTGCATTTGGCTGATTGACAATATCATTAGCAATCTCTGTGCTAAGTATCCCAGAGAGCCAGATACGAGCATATGCATCATCCTGCTTTCATGATGCATTCGCCCCAGTCTTGTCCGCCAGCTCCGAGTCAGTCAAAATCAGTGTTGCAGAAGACGGTATTCGGTATTCAGTCGGAGGGGTCATTGAATAGAGAATAATCGGTATTCGGGCGAATATTCGGAATTATTCGGTTTTGTATTTTTTAATATAAAAATTATTTATAATACATATATTCTTATATTTTTATACATATATGGTCATTATTTAACATGAATCCAAGATAAAAGTACTAACCAATATAATAGACATATACATATATGGTCATTATTTAACATGAATCCAAGATAAAAGTACTAACCAATATAATAGACATATAGAATTTGACATTTGTGGCAATACCGTAGTAGAATATAACCAATAAATATTGAAAATTGAAAATAAAAAAAATAAAAATATGAAGAGTCAAACTCCAGTCGGCCTCATAGTCGGGCCAGCCGGGCGAATAATCGGCCGACTATTCGGTCGGACCGACTATTGCCCGACTGGAGGTCTGTTCAGTCGGGTACCCCACCGCACCGCATAGTCGGACCGACTATTCGGGATAGTCGGCCGACTATTGCAACACTGGTCAAAATACGCTCCTTGTTGTGGCATTGCATTAGGGTACAAAACTGCATGGACCATAACTCGTAGTTGGTCACATCCATCTTCACGATAGGTGCCGGGCCTTTGAAGACACCGGAAGATGAGAATACATCACTCTTATTTTCTGACATTCTTTAATAGGCCAAGACGCGAAACAAGAGTGGAACAAATCAATGATAGATTTGTCTACAGTGCCCATAAGAGGGATGAGTTGTATCTGTAGACTTATACACTCATCCCTAGTTCTTCTTTCGAGGTCTAGGGCCACAAATCACGAGGCAAATCAGACTATTTCACCTTTCTCGAACCAATCCAGACCTTGATTCGGCACAAAAACGTCTAGTAGTAGCCCCTAATGGTAGCCGGAAAGGATTTACAACGCATCCAAGGGCAGGCCGGTACCACTGGAGGCGGGGCGGCACTAGAAGGCGGCTGCAGAGAGGTCATCAGGCACGCACGAGGGCATGAATCCCTCCGGCAGTTTGCTGGAGCGTCGTTGGGGGGGTTGCGGCGCCTCTGGAGAAGGCGGCAGCCCGAAAGGGGCGGGGCGGCGCCGCTTGGGGGGTTACGACGGCTGTGGAGGGGCCGCCTGGGGGTGCGACGGCTGTGGAGGGGCCGCCTGGGGGTGCGGCGACAGGGGAAGGGGCCGCCTGGGGGTGCGGGGCGAGGCGGGAGAAGCTGCTGGCGGCGTTGAGGGAAGAAAGGGGGGGGGCTGGCGGGTGTAGGGTTAGGGTACGAGTACCCCGGTCTAGGACCGTTGCTCTGATACCATATTGGGATAAAAATGAGACTTGTTATTGAAGAGGTCCCAGGGATCTCTTATATAGGAGAAAAGCCATGGGTTAATTACATGAGTGGTGCACAAAGAAAACATAAAATATAATTCAGATACTAAAAGATACAATTATCTCAACAAGCATACCTATGTCATTACTCGCGAGTAGAATGCCATCCGCATACAATGACATGATTGCAAACTTGCTCATACTCTTCATGACATATAGATATAATTATCCAACTTATTTGCAACAAAGCTAAATTGAATAATTTCTCATGAAATTGGAGATACCATTGCCGCCGTAAAGACTGCTTCAAGCTATATAATAACTTGCTTAACTTATAAATCATTTTCTCCAGACCTCCTACCTGAAAATCATCAAGTCGTCACATATATATCTCCTCTCTTAAATCTCCATTAAGGAATGTTGTCTTTACATCGATTTGGAAGAATTCCTAATCCATATATGCAACTATAGCTAAGACTATTCGCAATTGGATCCAACACATCCCTCATGACAATTGTCTATGATTCCGACTTATTCAAAGCCATTGCTTCGTCAAAGGATATGTGATTTGTACAATCTGTTACATCCTCATCTACGTTGTAACACGATGCATCACATCCATAGAAATGAGTCGTGTGCTGGGTCTCTTATTGCCAGTTATACTCGTGAATTGCGTGAGTTTACCTATTGCCTATAGAGGATCAACATTGACCATAGGTTCATTTTCTACGTATGGATGATCAATATCATCTATTAAAAGTCTTACCTCTAAGTCATCTTCATCGTCTTGTAGGGCAATCAGATGACCTTGTTCCTTTACTTCATGCCCCTTCTCTTGATGATTTTCAAGGAAAGTTGCATCATGACTTTCGATTATCTTTAGATTCATGAAAGAACGCATACCCTTTACAATGTTTACTATATCCAACAAATTTGCATTTTAATGTCTTGAAGTCTAGCGTGTCTCTGAGCTGACTCGATACCAAGACATGTGCGGGAGATCCTAATTTCAAGGAGATAACCCAACTCGAGTTTCCTGCCATTCCAAATTTTATATTGTAATGATTCTATTGACTTGGTGAGAACTCTATTCTTTATATAGTTAATGGTCAACATTGCTTCTCCCTAAAATTTCATTGAGAGAACTGAGTGTGACAACATACATCTTACGGCATTCATCAGTATTCAATTCTTTCTTTCAGTTACACCATTTTGTTGTGGTGTACAAGACATTATATTTTGCCTACAAATATCTGCTTGAATACAGTACTCCTTAAACTTCTTTGGGGTATATTCACGACCTTTATCAGTCCTAAGAGTCTTAATTGATTTTCTAATTTGGTCTCCAATCCCTCTTGTATCTCTTAAATGCTTCCAAGGCTTATATTAGTTTTCCTAAAAAATAGACATAGAAGAAATTCGAGTAGTCATCAATGAATGTTATGAAGTATTTCTTATTTTTATGTACACTGATTCTAAATGTTTTATATATATCTGAATGGATCAAGCCTAATCATTCCTTCGACTGACCTCCCTCGAGAAGGGATTTCTTGTCATTTTACCGGTCAAACAATATTCATAGGATAATGTCCTTGCACTGTAATCTTAGGTAAAAGATCACATTTAATCATTTGGTCCACCATGGATTTCCCTGGATGCCCCAATCTCATATGCCACATGGCATATACCTAATTTTTCCTTTGGATACACGTTTATTGTAAAAACGAACTTCAAAATCTTTCTTCAGCAGAACCAAAATAGAAACGAGGTTCCAGCGTATTCCTGGAGCATATAGTACATCATGAAAAACCATGATATTATCGCTCAGATCAAGCATATATGTCGCAATACCTTCAACATCTAAATAGATGTAGTTCCCCATAAAGATCATATGTTCACCTTTCTTCATCTTCTTGAAGTCCACTAGCCCCTTCTTCGTAGTTGTCAATGTGACGGGGTGTACCAGATTCAATCCATTACCTGTCATAGTCTGTGACCGCAGAGTTATACTCCACGACAACCGCGAACTCAACAATAGCATGAGCTACATGGGTATTTCCCACCTTTCCTTTTGAAATTCGCGTTGGAGGGACATAGTCTTCTTTTAGTGTGAGCCATATCGCTTCTTCTTCCTCGACCTCAAAGATCTCAACTTTCGATCTTTGATTCGAGAGATCCTACTCAATTACCTATTGTGCAGGTACGTCCGTCACACTCTTGATGTCAAGGTTCATCATCAAAGATTTGGCAACCATGTTGAAGGACGATCGAGTGACTTTCTATGATAGTTTCTATTTGCATCCTCTCTGAAATCGCAAAATCAATGCTTGCTAGGTCCTTGGCCATCATAATTATATTATTTGTGTGCTCGAGGACGCTCTCAAATTTCTTCATTCTACATGAGTTGTACTTCTGAAGAAGAAGATTGGCACTCACTTAAATTTTCGAGTGGCACTTGTCCAGGTGTCTTTTACCGCGGTCCAGAGCTCGTATGTTGATTTACGAGTCTCAAAGACATTTATCGGATTCTCCCATTGTTCTTGAGACCTGATTACCTCCACGATGGAATTCTCGGATAATGTAGGTCCGAGATTGTCTATCATAGAGTGTCTGATATTGTGTAGCAGTCTAAAGTAGATCTTTCTAATCCACAGTTCGTATATAGTAACATTAAGGTACTCAATTTTCACCATCTCAATGGCAATGGTTTTGCTTGTCATTTTGGATCTAATGAAATAAAAGTAAATGGGATATAAGATACTGTAATTTATCAGGAATAAGCAAATGTACATGTTTCTGTTTTAAGTAATTAAGATAAGATTCAATTTAATCAGGTACTGAGTTATGACAACTACTAATATCAATAAGGTTAATAGTAATAACAAACTTTTAGGCACTGAGTTGCGATATGAACTCAAGCAAAAAAGAAAACTTGCCTCTGTCAATAAGTACCTGTGTTGCCTCTCATCATGTGGATAGCCTCGATGACAACTACTAATATCAAAGCCTCGTCAGTGAAGTCACGCTGCTTCCCACCCAGGAAGGCTACAGTCCCTCTACTCTTTGTCCTCCCATGGTTGATCAATTAGTTCTGGTCTTTGGCATAGGGAGAGGAGGATGCAAGGTGTCTTGGTTCCTGGCCTGACTCTACACGGAAAGCATATCCTAGTCAATAGCCTAACTCCAATGTCTTAAGGCCTAATTTCCTCCTTGATGGGATTCTCAAATAATGTAAGGTTGAATTCGTCTATTATGGAGTGTATGTTATCGTGTAGCAAACCAAAGTTGATCTTTCAACTCCACAATTCATAATTAGAACCGTTAAAGTACTCAATTTTCCACATCTCAGTATCAATGGTTTTGCTTATCATTTTGGATCTATTGAAATAAAAGTAAATGTGGTATAAGAGACTGTAATTCAATAGGAATAAGGGAAGATACATGTTTTGTTTTAAGCAATTAAGCCATATTCAACTTAATCAAGTGAGAGTCATGACAAAAGTTAATAGCAATAAAAAACTTTTAAGCACTAAGCAAGTTAAAAGAACTTAATGGATTAAATTTAAAAGGTAGATAATTATACCAATTAATTAAGGCAGATAACAAACGAAGCTACTAGTTCCCCTTTTTAAAAATGAGAAACTTAGCAAGATGGTTTAAGCAATTTCAATTTAACGACGGGTAATAACAAGCAATGATTTGATGAAGTGGATGTTGTCCACGACTAAAGTTGACATGATGTTGGTCGTCTGAACATGTCGGTCTACTTCTATCACAAGGCCCAATAATGACTAGAAATGGTGTTGGATGTAGCCTTGTTAACATGGTAATAAGCATACCATATGGCTTCCTCCTCCTTTGTGGTCTTCCTCCTCCTCGTCTGAAGCACCGCCCCTTCCCCTACTCTACCTCATCTGCAAGTACCCAATGGAAAGAGAGCTCGACATGATTACCTCGACCATTAGTTCAATCACCAACCCTGTAATCGAACCGGAGCTCAAGCCAGAGTTGTAAACTTATGCATATGGAAAATAGGGATTTACCCACTAAAGTTATTGTAGGATAGATTCAAAGGAAGAGAAGGACTAACCCTTGAATCGGATCCCCCGAAGTCCAAGAATCGAAGTCGCTCGCATGTGATACTAGCATTGGGGGCTCCAGGAGAAGTCCGAAGATGTCGTCGCTGTGGAGGCGAAGCGTGATGAGGCAGTCGTACATGTTCAATATGGAAGTTGGCAACAACCCATCAAGCAACTTGTCGCGGAGGTTAACCTTTGTTAGTGAGGTGGCGTTCCCGAGCTCGAATGGGATGGAGCACACAAATGAGTTCATATCAAGGAAGAGGGAGTTAAGGGAAGAGAGCTCGCCAATCTCCCTCATAATGGAGCAAGAGAACATAGAAGCTGGAAAAGAATTCCCGACCTCTCATTTTTATTGTAGGCTTAGGCCCGACCCTACTCTGGGAGAAGAAATCGCCACCTCTCCCATTTTTATTTCATTTGCTTTTATTATTTTGTTCAATGTCCGATGGATATTTCACCGATTGAATGTTGAGGGGAGGGGTCGTAGAAAGGAACGAGGAGGCATTGCTTCGTAAAATAGAACATTTTTTAACAGATTTGGTTAACTTTAATGATTAAATGGATGTGAGTTAACTATATGAGTCTTGGTGTAAGAGTTTGTAGGTTTATAGCGGTTGTGGAATAAATATTAAGTATACAGGAACGCATAGGTAATTGACTAAGTTTATAGGGCTCATGGAGAAAATATCTAAAAATCCAAAAATAAAAAAATAATAAATAGTTTTTCATTAATTGGCCAACTTTTTGATCAGAACTAAAAAAATATTCTAAGCGGACTGACTAGTCAACCTAATTATCTTATTGCAACACTGACATCCAATGATCGACCATAAGTCTCAAATAAAACTACCTTCAACTTATATATTTTTTTAAATTAACTCTTTAAGGGGTTGGAATGTTGGATAAATGCAAACTTTGTTTCCAAAGAAAATAACACCTTAAAGAGTTGGAATGTCGGATGCATGAAGGTACAGGAAACCTGATAGGTGAGAATAACTAGCTCTAACATAAGATGTGATAGCTGTGTGCTTACCTGTACGGCAATGCACGGGATAAACAGGGATAAAATTTGACATTTTAATTTAAATGTGAAATGAAATATAATGCAACTTATTGAGCCAGTGCCATAAAAATGTGGGTTGAACTAAGAAGATATTTAAAACAAATTATTCTAATTTGATTGAAGGGTACGACTAGAGATCAGAGAGTTGACACATGATAGAGAAGCTGAGCAAACTTCTCTTGAGTCTTGATAGCTCACCTAGAGCTGCTTCAAGATGAATGAGTGTCAACCACCATTTAACCTACAACCGAATAGCCAAGAAAACATCCCCCAGTGCGTGGTTCTCTATTTAGTTAGAATTAATCATGGATGCTATCACTCGGGATAGGTCCTCTTCATTTCACAAAAAAAATATCATGCAGTTCTCTGTAATTTTGTGCGCTTTGGCTTATAGAAACTGCATGGTTTTTTATATTTATAGGACAAAACTGTCCACATTAAGTAATATTTTTTCCCATAAAATGAGCATTTCTTTAATGTCTCCATGTAAGCCAACTTTGATAAAGTATGGTTTCCTAAATTTCGTATCCTCACAACAGAAGTCAGTATCGACCCCCACAGAAAGCTAGAAAACTAGTTCAGACTCTGCAAAGGTGAAAACATGTATGATCATGCATTGGGCATGCATGAAAATGTTTGTGCAGATGTGTGTGCGAGCATGCGTGTGTGACATAGACATGGCCTTAAATTTCGCCGAAATTCGGCCGAATTTCGGTCGAATTTCGGTTTCGGCAGGTGACCGAAATTCGGCCGAAATGGCTATATCGGTCGAAATTTGGGGGGGTCTAGTTCAAAAAGCCACCGAAATGACCGAAATTTCGGTCGAATTTCGACCGAAATTCGACCGAAATTTCGTTTCGGTCCCTCACCGAAACGAAACCGAAATCCGACTTTTAAGGCCTTGGACATAGAGAGAGGGGGGCTATCAAACCATACTTCCCATTTCATTGATAGAAATGAATTCTCACTTACTTTGGATCACTCAGCCAATCAATCGCCAAAATATGTCTCTGGACTGGGCAGTAATCCCATACTGGACGATACGGATCACTGCAGCAAGCAAAGAAAAATTGAGAACTGCAGTATTGGATTTTATTGCAAATTATTAAATGCTTGGACTAACCACCAAAATAGAATATCTTAGAGGTAAGAATGTGGTCCCCAGCCGGTCCTGCAGCTGGGGACCACATTGTTACCTTTGAAATGGGTTGAGACTCAAATCGTTATATTCGTAGTTTTTTTAGTCAATTTATATTTGTAGTTTGGGACCACATTGATATCAGATGAAAAGTTTGGAAACCTCTACATAAATTACTCGATCTAATATTAGCAACATACAACTATACCCTGTGTATTAAAAATGTGTAGCAAAGCATATTTCTTATAGAGATGCATAACTATACTTGAAACCGTGTGAGAGAAACCAATATAAGTTCCTTACCAATCCTTTGCCTAATATTATTATCAAGACACGCATGCAATGGTAGGCTGTATTATTGCAGCTGTTGATTAAGGCCTCTCTAATACATTCAAGTGTTCCCTACAAAGTTAACATCATATCCATTCACTGGTGATTGTGTCCCTTATTTACAGTGTGAGAGATTGTGAACAGTTTACCTTCCAACTCAAAAGGTCAAGTTTGTCGCTTCATTTACAGTTTCTACGGCTCTTGGTAACAACAGTTTAAAGAGATACTATATAGCTTAATGGGAATAATTCATTCTTGAACCCAGGAGGAAAGAACAGAAACTTCATGTTCTATTGAACTTGTACCTAAGACAAATACCAGTGTGCATTTTTGAAGGAAAAGCTACCAGAAACTTCATGTTCTATTGAACTAGTACCCAAGACAAATACCCATGTGCATTTTCAGAGGGAAAGCGATGATATATGGTTATGCTTTGGCCTGCAGCCAGTATTGCCAAAAGCAGCTAAAGATCTCATTTGTAAAAGGCTACGGAAGTCATGTCAACACTATTACTAAAAGGGATATTTACACCCATAACCCTGAGTAATTCCGTAATTACATTCGTAACCGGTGTATTCATGAATTACACCCAGGACCCTGAGTAATGTTAATTCTTACACCCATAACCTCGTGTTAACTTTTCTCGTTAAATATGACGGTATCCGTCAAATATTTTGCATTTTATACCCTTTAAATTGCTATTATTTATGAATGGTCACTTCCCTTCCTCCTCTAGCCAGGCACCCCCCCAACCGGCCAACGTCCCCCCACCGAACCACCTCCTCCAGCCCAGGAAGCCGTGCCCCAGCAGCCCCCGTCAAAGCCCCCCCTCCTGGAGAGATAGGGTGTTTACTGTTAAAAAGGCTTACACAATTATTTCTAAACATGTTGTGCCAGTCTATGAGAACATCTCTCAGGATTGTACTAGGATCTGGGGATGGGAAATTCCTATGAGGATAAAGATAATCGAGTGGTTGCTGAGGAGAGGACGAATTATGAAGGGTGTCAGGAGAGCCAGGAAACTCCCCGAATGTGATGAGGGTTGCAAAAGCTGTGGAGAAGTGGCAAAGGACATTGAACATCTTTTCTTTAGGTGCCCTGGATCTAGGGAGTCGTAGGAAATGTAGGACTGCCAAGCGTACATTGGGATAGTGTGAAATCTTTCCATAGATCAATTAGCTTAAATTTGGAAGGCTCAATTGAAGGGAGGGTCACAGTATGCACGCATATATGAGTCATCTGGCTGGGTAGAAATAATGATATTTTCAAGGAGGGGAGATTTTACTCAGAGAGAGTGCTTGAACATGCCAAAGGTCTTTGTAAAAGTTGGCATTTGTAATTTTTGCCTATTAACTTTTAATAATTGTGAAAGAATGATAAGAAAAGATGATTCGTTGTTTATTCAGGAGGTCTAGGGGTCCTTATATAGGACTAAACCCTAGAGGGCTCAAAGGAGAATATTCTATAGAATATTCTTTAGAATATAGAATATTCTCTATAGAATATTCTCTTAACAAATAGCCACATAGAATATTCTCTTAACATAAAAGCCCTCGTGGGATTACAATAGAATATAAAGAAGGAAATCTTCTGCAATCTCTAACACTCCCCCTCAAGTTGGAGCATATCCATCGATCATGCCCAACTTGGAAGATATCCAGGAAAGGCGCTTCTTTGATAAGGCCTTTGTGAATATGTCTGCAAGCTGAAGATCTGTTGAGATATGTGGTGTAGAAATCTTGCCTTCTCGTACAGCATCACGAACAAAATGACAGTCGATCTCAATGTGTTTGGTCCTCTCATGGAACACATGATTTGTAGCAATATAAGAGGCAGATTTGTTATCACAGTATAGAGGAACAGGAATAGTGATAGCAATATTGAGTTCTTGCAAAAGAGACAGTAACCAGGTAATTTCGCATGTGGCTTGGGCCATTGCCCTATATTCTGCCTCTGCACTGGATCGGGAAACCACCATCTGCTTCTTGCTCCTCCAACTAACAAGGTTACCTCCTACCATCATCGCATAGCCCATCGTAGAACGACAATCCTCAGGTGAGCTTGCACAATCAGCATCAGCATAAGCAGCAACCTTAGTGTATCCATTTGCCCCATAGAATAGACCACGTCCTGAGGATTCCTTCAGGTAGCGAAGGATCTAAAGAACATCTTGCCAGTGGCTGTAGCATGGTTTCTCCATGTGTTGGCTAGCTCTGTTCACAGCATATGATATGTCTGGCCTAGTAACAGTAAGGTACAGAAGTTTGCCAACCAGGCTTCTGTATCTTGTAGTATCTTCAAAGGCAGGATCATCTGGTGTAGAATGTTTCTTTGATTCTGCAGGTATGCCAGATGGCTTGCACCCAAGTAATCCTGCTTCAGTTAGTATATCTAAGCAGTACTTTCTTTGTGACATATGAAGCCCCTTCTTGGTGCGTAAGACTTCTATACCTAGAAAATAGTGAAGTTGCCCCAGATCCTTGGTGACAAAAACCTTTTGCAGAAAAGTCTTCACTTCTAGCACTCCTTTATCGTCGTCACCTGTAACAACCATGTCATCCACATATACAGCTAGTATGACAGTACCTGTTGATCGTTTTCTGACAAAGACTGAATGGTCGGATGTAGTTCTGTGAAAGCCCAGAGTGCTAATCTCTGAACTAAGTCTCTCAAACCATGCCCTCGGACTTTGCTTTAGACCATAAATTGCTTTGCGAAGTCGACAAACATACTCCCCCTCGACTTCGTAACCTGGGGGTTGCATCATGTAAACCTCTTCCTCAAGATCACCATATAGAAAAGCGTTCTTGACATCCAGTTGAAAAACAGGCCGGCCTTTGTTCACTGCTACAGAGAGGATAGTGCGAATAGACCCCATCCCGGCAACAGGTGAAAAAGTCTCGAAGTAATCAACTCCATATGTCTGTGTAAAGCTTTTGCCACAAGTCTTGCTTTCAGTCTGTCAATAGAACCATCTGGAGAATGTTTCGTAGTAAAGACCCATCTGCAGGTAACAGGCCTGACACCTTCGGGACACGGAACTAGATCCCATGTTCCTCTGGAATTGAGAGCATCCATTTCTTCATTCATAGCTTGTCGCCATCCGTGGTCCTGTAATGCAATGTGATAGTCTCCTGGGACAGAGATTGTCATAAGAGCATCTGCATATCTTTTATCAGAACATGATAGGCTATCAGTGGACGTGAAATTAGACATAGGATGGATAGTGCATTGCCTCTTTGCTCTGCGTAGGGCAATGGGAAGCTCCTGAGGATCATCCGGAGTAGTATTGGTGGGGGCACTTGAAGATGGCATATTTTCCTGCAACAGAGGAACAGGTAGAGGAACAGGAACAAGAGGGGACACATGTTTTCTTTTATAGACAATTGGTGCAGGAGGAAGTTCTAATGGTATGTCAGACACATCTTGATTGAAGAAGCGAGTTTGTTCGAAAAAGGTGACATCAGCTGATATATAATAGCGTTTACCACAAGGATCATAGCATCTATACCCTTTCTTTGTTTGGGAATAACCCAGAAAAACACATTTAATTGCACGTGACGATAATTTATCTGCAATATGAAAGTTGTGGACAAAGGCGGTGCATCCAAAAATCCGCAGAGGTAGAGGAAATGGTGAGTCATTTGGATACAATAAGGCAAAGGGTGTGGAGCCATTTAGGGAGACAGAGGGAACTCTGTTGATAAGATAGACAGCAGTGAGAATAGCATCTCCCCAATAGGTTTTGGGGACCTTCATTTGGGTAAGAAGAGAGCGGGCAATGTCGAGGAGATGTCGAAGTTTTCTTTCGGCTACCCCATTCTGTTGGGAGGTATATAGGCAAGAGGTTTGATGGATAGCACCCTGGGAAGCAAAGAAGGATGTCAAATCATTTTGTCTAAATTCCAATGCATTATCAGAACGAAATATTTTAACAGTAGTGGAGAAGATGTTTTTGACATAGTAAAAGAAATTCTTGACAATATTGTTAATTTCTGAGCGTTCCTTTAACAGAAAAACCCAAGATGATCGACTGTAGTCATCCACAAAGACATCAAAATATTTATGACCACTTAGACTTCGGACCGGACAGGGTCCCCAGATATCACAGTGAACAAGTGCAAAAGGAGTACGGCGGCGAGGCTCAGTTCGTGCAGGAAAGGAGGCTCGATGATGTTTCCCGAACTGACATGCCTCACACTCAAAGGGTTTCAGCATAGAAAGTTCAGGGAACATTATGGAGAGAGCTTTAGCAGAAGGGTGACCAAGACGAAGGTGCCATAGAAAAGGATCTTCAGAGATGGAGACTGCACCAGCAAAGTTGGAATCAGAAGGGATGTCGAGGTAATAGAGGCCGTTCCTCTCATGACCCCAACCAAAAATCTTCCTCGTCCGGATGTCCTGAAAATAACAACAAACCTCATCAAAAATAACATGACAGTTAAGCTGATGACATAGCTTCTGTACTGATAGAAGGCTGAGAGGAAAAGCATGGGCACAATGAACATCTGTTAGATGCAGCTTGGAAGAAAAGTTGACAGTACCAACAACAGTCACTGGGGAATGATCCCCATTAGCAACCCGAACAGTCTTCACAGAGGAAGATGGCTGGGAGGAGGTTAGCAAACTTCCTTCTCCCGTCAGATGGGTAGAGGCTCCAGAATCAATAATCCATGCATGCTTAGAGGCAGAGACAAAGTTTGCTACTGTACCTGAGGTAGTAGCCAGGCTAGCAGTAGGGGCAGAAGCATTACTATCAGAAGGGCTAGATTCTTGCAGCAGATGTCGTAGGCGAGCATATTCAGAAGCAGTGAATGGGGTTTGTGCCTCGCTGGTTTGCTGAGTAGATGTTTCTGCAGTTGCATCATACGATACTTCATCATAGGCATTGTTAGCATTAGGTTGCATCCCAAACGTTGCCCAGCAACGATCAGAAGGGTGATTCCAACGTCCACAGTGTCCACATGCTGGGTACCGAGCAGAAGAATCACGACCACGTCCACGCCCTGAGTCACGTCCCCATCCTCCTTGATAGTTATGACGCCCTCTGTAACCTGAGGAGGTATAGTGGGCCATCATCTCTGTAGAGGTGTGGGTGGTAGAGTGCTGAATCAGAGCCTTTAGCTCCTGTAAGCGTCCGAAGATGGTCTCAAGAGTAGGTAAAGTATCAACCATCATAAACTGATCTTTCACAGGCTTATATTTTGGATTTAGCCCTGAGAAAAATCTGTAAACCTGCCATTCAGCACGTTCTCCTACTTGTTTATCACAACATGCAGGCTGAAAAATAAGGAGTTCCTCAAAAAGGCTTGTAAGAAGCCTGTAGTATTCGATAAGACTTGATTCTCCCTGAGTGGTAGACCAAATTTTTGTGTATATGTCTGACAGACGAGACTTAGTCGTCTTTTGAGAATATGTCCGCTCAAGGTTTTCCCACATTGCCTTAGCGGTGTCTTTGTAAAGAAGATTCGCAGCAATGTTTGGATTGACACTGTTCGTCATCCAAGTGATAACCTGACAATTATCAACAAACCAAGTTTCATAGTCCTTATCAGTTTCCGCAGGTGGAACTTTTGTAAGAACGTAGCTCTTGCGCTGGCCACCAACAAATACTTTGAAAGACCGAGACCATAGAACATAATTTTCGGAGCCCTTCAACTTGATAAAAGTGCCCTGTACCAGCAAAGAAGAAGTAGGGTATGTGGGCTTGATCTCGGCAGACGTCATCGTGGCGGCTTAGGTCAAGAAAAAGTGACCTAGAGAGATTCCCTCAATTTATCATCAAATATCTAAACCCTCATCAAGAAATAAGAAGGATGAGGCAATGATCGTTTGACGGCACAAAAGGGGGCCTGGCGGAGTTGGCCTGGTGGCGAAAGGAGGCCCTGGGAGGGCTGGCGGAGGCGCCTGGCAGCGCGAGGCGGGCCTGGCTGACCTGGCGGTGGTACCTGGCTGCCCTAGAGCAGCCTGGCGACGCTCAGCCGAGGCGGCGCGGGCCTAAGGCAGGAGGTGCGGAGACCCGAGGCGGCACGCGGTTGTAGATGAACTTGGAGGGCTGGCGGTGGTGGAGGGGTGATTAGGTCAGAACACCGACCTAGGACCGCTGCTCTGATACCACGTGAAAGAATGATAAGAAAAGATGATTCGTTGTTTATTCAGGAGGTCTAGGGGTCCTTATATAGGACTAAACCCTAGAGGGCTCAAAGGAGAATATTCTATAGAATATTCTTTAGAATATAGAATATTTTCTATAGAATGTTCTCTTAACAAATAGCCACATAGAATATTCTCTTAACATAAAAGCCCTCGTGGGATTACAATAGAATATAAAGAAGGAAATCTTCTGCAATCTCTAACAATAATTTTTTGATGTGTCTCTAAAGGAGATCCATCCCATCATTTCTTAAAAAAAGGAATGTAGAATAGAATGGTCTTAAATTTTAGTAAGTTGATCATTAATCTCGAATACTTTTACAATTATAAACACTACCACTATCTACATACCGTAAGTCCCAGAATCTCAGCCTCTCACCCCCAGCAGTGACTATTAAATTGGAACTCTCCATGTCACTGCATAAGGAAATGCATTCCGCTGATTAATACTATGAATGACTTGCCGGAAAAGAAAAGATCAAAATTGCAAAAGAGAAAAGAACTATGACAAATCAGGGAAGTGATACCCCTCATCTGGAGCCCAAGAAATAGACCTTATCGGCATGCTGTCAGCATTGAAGCATAGTAATGGCTTCGAATCTACACATTAGAAAAAAATGAGGACAAGAGCACCGTACAGAAATGTAGCCTGATGCAAAATTGGCACACAACTTCATCAACGTGTTGGCATAAATAATCATCATTCAACAGGTATTACAAATATATATTCCACGGAAACTAAAAACAAAACCTCAAATGGTTCCTTTTCAAAGATATTTTTTGAGAAAAAAGGGTGTCCACTACGAAACTGTGCATCCAGAAGTGTGCATACGAATTCATTTTCAAGGATTTAAAATAAAAAATATGAGAACAATACTTTAGAGCATATTTTAAACATATAGATGTATGCTCCATTCCATCCAAAGGCATATTTAACTTTCAATCTGTCAACCATGAAAACTAAAGTTTGTATCAAAGTCATGATATATATATCCATAATAAGCAAGTATTAAAATCATTACCTATTGAAGAACTTGTTTCCGAAAATTTCCACAAGGCAACCTGCAGAAATATAAGGTTCGATAGCTCAATCGTACACAAGAAAGTTTAACGACTTACTTGATCATGCCAAAAAAAATTTATTGTGGGGGGTGGTGCAACCAAGTTAGACCACTATTACAACAATGGTTGCAGTGAACCTGCATTGGACATCATGCAGCTTGTCCTTCAGCAGATCTAAATTAGGATGTTAGGAAACTTGGATTATATACTTTAAATCCTCAAAGAAACGTGCCTTTTTTCATCAAGCACCTAAATGTTTGGAAAAAAGGGTATTGATTATCGGAATGTCAATTACAAATGCTTAGAAATATAAGGGATTTTTACGTGTGCCCTTTCGAGTTTTGCACTTACAGCTATACCACTACCTTTTTGCAACAATAATTGGGCCCCTAGCTTCAATGGTCTAGTGGTAGTAAAGTGTGTCTACAACCATAAAGATCAGTGTTCAAATCCCTCTTGTGGTAGTTGTGTTAGGTAGCCGACAACCAACGTAAAAAATAGTCGGATCTTTCAACATGGGTTTGAGCATAATTCATGTAGCCGGCCCTACTAAAAGTGGGAGAACGCTTCGCCATTTTTTTAAAACTATGCCCCTAACAACACTATCGAATAACCGTTTTTCCCCCAGGTTGTTTCCCGCACATTCCCCTCCCAAACAGATGTTAAAAGCAAGGGTAAAAAAGTAATTTGCTTTCTTCTTCCTCCACCTTTCCTCTTCTTCATCCTTATGTGCCCCCTCCACTCCTCTCTTTCCATTGTCCTCTAACCCATGGTTGATCCTTCTCCCCTAGTTATAAAAACCCCATTCATGATCGTATCCAAGGTTGCAGAAGTCGGCAGTCGTTACTCGGTCGGCGGGGTCACTGACTAAGGATTAATCGGCGGTCGGGAGAGTAATCGGATTTAGTCGGGCATTAGTCGGTTTTGAATTTTTTATTTATTTTAAATATAAAATTCAATATTTAATACATATACTCTCATATATATTCATATATTCAGCAGTTTTAATATTTTTAAGAGATTAAAAGATATAGCAAGAGAAGAAAAAACAAAGAAATTGTACAAGGGGAAAGATTATCATAATAAACAGCTTTTCATTCTCTCCCAACAGTTCACAATGGTAACATGATTAATCATGAGGCTTCTATTACTTTAGTCTTCTTTTCCTGCCAATGTCAAACTTTTATAAGCAACATCGGGACAGTTGTAATATAAGCTCTTAGTTGGTCATCCTAATGTGAATATGAAGCCTCGGAAATGAAGATTAAGGATTCACTTTACTGTTTGTGGCAATCATTCAACTTCTTCATCAAAAATGGTACAAAGCATTTTCTGGGGAGTGCACAGATTCTTGGTATAATATGCAATCATCCTACTTTTTCATAATGCAGAACAGTCTGCATCGCATTGGTACCACAAAAATGCATCAAAAGCATAAAAGAACTATGCTTGTCTAAATGATGGTACTTACTTAATCCGTTCATCCACAACTTCAATGCAAATTAGTAAGAAAGCAAGTAATAACATCTAAGATCAAGCTTAGTATAGAAAATCAAAGTAATAGCATCTAAGATCAAGCAGTAAAATATAAAACCAATCAAGAAAAAATAGAAAAAATAAATAAACCTAACCAAGTAGTTGGAGGACGGAGAACACGAATGAGGGGGCAGTAGAGGACCAACACCAAAAGGAGTTGTCGTCTAGGTGCCGGCAACGCGGAGGAGGGGGCAACGACGCGACGAAGGCGGCAACGGGGTAGGTTCGAGGGGGCGGCGAGACGAAAGAGGGAGATCCTGGGCAGGGGGTTCGGGGGAGAGGTTCGAACGAAGGGGTACTAGGGTTGCTGTTAGACAGTAACCCTTAAATCCATATAAGCATGTTATCGGGTTTCCCATCAAAGCAGATTATTGTATTTCCCTATGCAAAAGTCGGCCGCCTAGTCGGCCGACTAGGCCGACTACTCGCCCGTTTAGTCGGGTTAGACCGACTATTGGCCGACTTGGCCTAGTCGAGTCGGGTACCCCCCCGACTCGACTAGTCGAACTGACTAGTCGGCCTAGTCGGCCGACTTTTACAACACTGATTCGTATCGATCGTTACTGCTTTATCCATCGTCTTTGCCATAACCCATGTTGTCGCAATGTACCCCATGCTTCCCTCGTTGCCTCCTCCCTGTGAACACTCCCTGGCTATGAGGCCCAGCTCACCATAGTTGTAGCAAGTGCTTCCACCACTACCACTTTAATCGCCACCTCTTTAACCCTCCCTTAGCACCTTTATCTCTGTCATTGCTGCTACGTTTGTAGTTTTTCTATCCTCCCCCATCGTTGAGATAACCACCGTGCCCATCTCAACCCTTTAATTCTCTTTAATCGTCACCTCCTTCCAATGGCTCACCAATTCGTACATAGCCCGGTGCATCGACCTCTCCAATTTGTTGCAACATGTCATGGATGAGGTGGCGACGTTAGGTTGCTGCGACTTCTTAATAATGTCTTTTTTCTTCTAGCGGAACACAACAATGACAGTGGAGTGATGGTGGTGGTGGTGGTGGCAGTAGTGACGGTAAAGAGGAATAGGAGATGGAGGAGGAGCTTGGAGGGGAGTAGAGGGTGGTGTCTGATTGGGTTCTTAGATAAAGGACCCATGGTGGTAGAGTGATGAAGATGGTGCCCCACCTCTCCCCCCAACCCCTGAGACCCTACCCCTCCCCATGGAAGGAAATATCACGATATATCGCCGATATATCGATATCGAGATGGGACCGATAGGGCGATATATCCTCCTTTTCGGGCATTTCCTTCACAAAAGTGTGTTGATATGGGCGATATATCGCCGAAACATCGTCGAAATATCGTATCGAAACGATATCAAAATCGATATGGCCTTTCATGCCCCTCGCCACAACCTCTCATCCATGATCGCCTCACCATGACGACAATTATGGGTCTCTTGGAGGAGAGATATGGGAGAGCACAT
This sequence comes from Ottelia alismoides, assembly GCA_037367405.1. Classification (NCBI taxonomy): domain Eukaryota; kingdom Viridiplantae; phylum Streptophyta; class Magnoliopsida; order Alismatales; family Hydrocharitaceae; genus Ottelia; species Ottelia alismoides. Next base: position 118,739 of record JAZKJV010009153.1, on the reverse strand, counting down.
GTCTAATTGATTATTTATTAATGAGAATTTGGTTTGAACAACCATGGTTCGATTTATCCAATAAACTTTCGAAATAACACATGGGCATAATTGTTAATGGTGCAAGGACGTAGGGGCGAAACTGTTCTTGCGAAAAAGGTAGGGGCATAAGAGTAACTACAAAAACTTGAAAGGGCATTAGCGTAAAAATCTCTAGATATAATCAACATCCAATTCACAGCATATCCATAACCATGTCTTTTTTAAAAATGGATACGAATATAGTTATTCAAGTATCTATTAACACCCTTAACTATAATTAACCTCTGTTTTTAAAATATCAATTTAAATTTTGATAATAACAATATTTTCACACAATCCTACGTACCATTAATGAGAAAAAGGAGTTTTACATAGAAGCAGTAGAATAATTATTGTTTACATCCGAATTCCACTATCAAGAATATGCATGGATGCTCGATAGATAGAAGATGCAGGCACATAAAAAATGGAGCTTTAGAGAAAGTTGCATGGATGGGTAGCTCAACAGCTACTCACACAAGTCTCTGAGTGCTTACCATAACCAATAGGTTCGTGGTTAATGGAGGGTGTCGATCAAAGGGATTTGCACAAAGACACACACATACATAAAGCACTTGACAGTTTTTTAGGCAAAAAAGGGGGAAAACACAAAGGATTCTGCCCCTAGTGGAGTAATTAAAGAGATTAAGAATATTACATGAGCCAAAACTCAAGAAAATTCTTGGCAGATTGGAGTACATTCTCAACATAAAAATGCTCTGACCAAAACAAACCACCATCACGCGATAGCCAAAGAACCCATATAACCGAAACGGTTACTAACAACTCCTTGTTCAGGAGGAAGCAAGAGTTGACAAGCAATTCCCAGCACCCAGTAAGACCGGTAGTGTTGAACCATTAACTACCCAATTGCATCCATGTACTCTTTGCCTTCTCACACGCTAAAAAAAGAGATGACCGATCGTTTCTACCTCTCTCATGCAAAGAAAGCAACAATTATCGCCGCTCGAATAAAATCTAGTTCATCTCTCCCCAGTTAGGGTTCTACCACGACTGAGAAGCCATAAGAACACTTCAATTCACATTGGAATTTTCATGTCCCAAAGAGATCTGCAATCTCGAATTAGGTCATCAAGTAAAAGGCACAACTGATCAACCTCACTATTGTAAAAATCGGTCAACTAACTCGATTAGTCGGTCCGATTAATCGACTCGGTAGAGCTCGAGTCCGATTCCAGCCGAAGGACTCTCTGCCTCGGCATCGCCGTCCTCAAAGGAGGTCCCAGCTGCATTCACCTCTTTCCTCGAAGCTTCTCCATCACCCCAACCTCGCCGCCCAAGACCCAGGTTAGGGTTTTTTTCTTCTTTTGCTTTTTTCGCTTTTTTCGCTTTTTTGAGCTTTTATATATGATTTGGATATTGCTTATTGGCATTTGGGTTTATAATCTCGCAACATATGAATCATATTTGGATTTATCATCTTGTGTTGCATAAAACATATTTGAATTGCATATTTAGATTACAAATATGTATATAAAGGCCCTTATGAATAAATAACATATTTAGTCTTTTATCATATATGAAACATATTTAGTCTTTTACATTGTTGGCATTTGGGTTTATAATCTCGCAATATATGAATAAATAAGTAATGTAAAGTAATCTTATCAAGACATATATAATCATGTAGGTCATATTCATATATATGTATATATATATTTAGTCTTTTAGCAACATATTCAACACATTTAGCAACATATTCAGCACATATTGTAGGTCATATTGCCATTTTTCTTCTCTTGCTATAATTTTTTAAGCTCTTAAAAATATCAAAGCGGCTAAATATATGAATATAAATGAGTATATAAATTAAAAATTGATTTATATATTTAAAATAATTAAAAAAAATTTAAAACCGACTAATGCTCGAGTAAATCCGATTAATCTCCCGATTGTCGATTAATCCTTAGTCAGTGACCCTACCGACCGAGTACCGACTGTTGACTCTTGCAACCATGATCAACCTAGATTAATCAGCATGTCGCAGCGTAAAATCACTATCTCTGCATACCCAATGGTCCCCGCCCTCCTGGGCCCTCCAGATGGATTATTGCATTCATAATTCAAAAGCTCAACAAAGTCCTGAAAATGTTGCACTAAAAAAACTGTATGGAAGGTTGATAGATGCGCTCTATCCTCCCATACTTCTGAAATCAGATAATCATGGTCCCCTACTAGCGCAAACAAACGTGGGAAGCATGCGACAAGAGTTCAAAACATAAGGGAACACCTATTGCCAAGTAAAGGACATAACATCCAACGCACTTGACAAAGTTGGCATAACAAGTACATACAATAAAGCAAGATACAACAACGCACTTGACAAAGTTGGCATAACAAGTACATACAATAAAGCAAGATACGACAATAGGTGAATGTGTTAGCATATACAAATGCATATAAAAAGATGAACAACAACATGTAGTCTATGTACTGAGGTGCACGAGAATGGATTAATGCAAGGTGATCCATGAATATGTATAAACGGGTTGCAATAGTTTAGTAGGAACAAAGAAATACATCCTTTTTTTGCATGCACATAAGCAATTTGGAGCAATGGAAGAGCATGTAAGGAGTGGCTTCGAGGCTATGCAAAGCAAGGCATGAAGGACATCATGTGAGGAAAGCATGTGTTACCCATAAGTCTATCGATCAGGATTTTAGTGTGTGCGAGGTTTCTCTCACACTAATGTCGTTCGATGAACAACAACAACACTCTTGGACGATTTTACTTAGTTTGTGAATGGCCAAGTACGAGTATCACATAGAAGGTACAAATAGCGTGGATTCCCTTTCACATGAGACTAAGTGTTGAGTTACATCAATATCTGTAGAGAGCAAGACCTTCTTATAAATGAGAGTAGATGACTTGGCATCACCTATGTATTATACAAGAGAGGGGGTTGAAAGGGAACCAAAGAGACAACTAATGTTAAAGATAGGAACGTGAAAGGTTGTTGCAGAACACGAATAATCCTTGTGTGTTTCGATCATTTATAAAGCAAATGTAACAATGGTCTCCATCGGTATGCCTAGGCTCATGTATAAAAGTAGATATATGGTTCCATTTTCACAACCCTCACTCTACAACAAGTCATTCTAGTAATAGAGAGAAAGACAGTGTACGTGTCTATGCTCAAGTGTGCTTTTTGATGCGTGCTTATCTTTAGTTGAAGACACGAGTAGTTGCGCATGGTTGCTCATAAAGGATCGTGGTTGACCATGATATGATGCGACATGAATCAGGGAATCTATATACCTCTTTAAAGGTGGGTTTTTGACATGTGGTTACTCTCTCCATTCTTTTACATCGATCTCTCTCTCCACTCACTCTCTCTCCCTCTCTCCACTATCTCTCCCCCCCCAATCTCTCTCTCCCTCTCTCTTATTCTCTCTCTGCTCTCTCTCTCTACTCTAATATATTTATTAAATTAAAAATGATAAATTTCATATTTTCCTTTATATTTATTATATTAATATTTATATATACCCACATTTGTTTATGATTTTGTATCGGAATGATTTTGTATTTTTCAATGGAGACATTATTTCCTGGAAAAAATTAATTTTAATATAAAAATGTAATGTTTTAAATATTATTACATGAAGTACAATCTTTTCAAAAGATAGATAAATTATATGCATAAATTATATGCAATACGTTCCTCTATAATTTGCAAATTAAGTTCCAAATGCATTCTTATAGTTAAATTAGGGTTTTGATTAAAACTAGTGTTAGCCATACTTTTACTTTCGTCTAATTAGAGTCTAACTAAAATTAGGGCTACCGCTTTCTATACAAGTCCTTGCAATTTTAATTTAAATAAAAGAGATTATGTATGATCTCTAATTAGCTTTTAGGTTAAATAATTTAAGGAGTCAAATTAGGGTTTGGTACGGTTTCACTTTATTTCTTTACTTAATTTTTGAAATCTCATCCTCCCATATATAAAAAAGGCAAATGGGTGGATTATAGACGGAGGTCCAGTTAATATAAACACGAAGTTTCTCCATCTTCTCTCTTATTCCCCTCTCCCTCCCATCTTTACGCTTCTCTGATGAAATGCCGTGCAATAAGCATGTCTTCTTCTTGCTCACTTTGCCCTCTCAAAATTTCTCTCTGCCATAAATTCTTTGCTCATCAATTATTATCAAAGCCTGACTTTCAAATCTTTGATTCCGGATGAGATATTGCCTCGCTTCCATTGTTGTCAACGTCTAGATATTTTTCTGAGATCAAAAAGGGGGAAACACTCTATGGTTTCTGCCCCATATATATTAAAAAAATGGAGAGTAAGAAACAAGAAGACTTACAACAGCTAAGACTCAAGAAAAGTCTTAGTATGGAAGATTGCATTTTCAAGATAGAACCGATGTGAAGAAAAGAGAGTTATTTCTAGCAAATGACACTACCCAGACCAAAGCAAGAGGCCACAGAAGATCCTCTCTAGATCAGTCCTTCGCCTTAAATAGAGAGTTCCAAAATAAGTTCAAGTTTTGAAGAGACATCCAATCAACCTCCACTTCCATCCAAATTGGGGAAGTCTTCTCATAATGAAAGAAAAAATGATCTATTGTCTCAATATGAGTTTCACAAAGACGATGTCTATTAGAGGCATCTCTGGAAAGTATACCGTAGTGATACCTTGTCATGATGCGCTTTCTTCGGAACAACCACATAAAGAACCCAATCATACTTGGTAGCTTTAGATTCCAGATAAAATAGCAATCACGAATCAGAGTATTCATTCTCAACAGGGGAGGTCTAGCGATAACAATGTAGGCTTTTTTGACCGAGAACGAATTGGTCTTCCACACCTAGTGATCCTGCCTAATGGCTGGCTTTTTAATCTGTCTGATGCAGTTCAAAAGCAAAAGGAAGTCCTCAAAATGTTGATCAAAGAAGTTAGTTAAGAACGTGGGCATCTAGTTCTGTCAAGCCAATATTTCGTCACCTTAGCATCACTATTAGCAACCAAAGAAAACAAGCGAGGGACTCCGGAAGAAAGCGCTCCCTTATCTATCCAATTGGCAATCCAAAAAGCAAATAGCAGAAAGAACAACCTTCACAAGCCCCAAAGAACACCCACGTGATAAGATATACGCTTTCCAACCTAAAAGCTTTCTTTCCAGCTTCTCAATGAGAGGGAGCTTGTTCGACATTTCGAGAATACTAGTTGTTAGAGGAAGGTTGAGGTAGCGGATCGACAGAGAACCACTCGCAGTGCCAAGCTCGGTGCAAACATCCATACTATCAGTGTCTAAAAGGACAAACGAGATAGCAATACATTTGTTTAGATTAAGGACAAGCCCAGATAGCTCCCATAGATTTCCAAGGTTAGCGTCATTCCATTAGCTTCTTCTTTACCCCATTTTATAAAGAAGATAGTACCATCGACATACTGTAGTAGAGGAATAGAAATATTTGTAACATCCGAATCCGAATGAACTGAAGCTCCTATCAAGAAAAGGATGTTGCAAGCAAGTTTGGATCTCCAAAGTGGAGATATTCAAAGGTACATATTTCTCTTCACTTTACTTTCATTAAAGTCAATGTTGGAGTCTCTAATTCAGTTTTTTTTATGTTGCTGTCCATCAGGTATTTTAGCTATTGTTGTATGTTAGATAAAGCCACAAAATCCCTCCAAACTTAGAGGATCAAAGGTACAATCTTTCTCCCTCCTCTTGCTGCCTTCCATGCATGAACTTAGCCTATAAAATTTTTATTACAAAAGTCTTCTAGGTATCTGGGGTTGGGACATAAAAACCTCTTAACTGAAATTATCTTATAAGAAAGTATTGGTCATATCAAACTCACAAATAAGCCAACTTTTGGAACACATGGACTTCATACTGGTTACTAGAGAAAAGGCTTTGATGTAATCAACTCCATACATATAAGAGAATTCTTTCACTGAAAGCCCCTCTTTAAGCCAATCAACGTTACCATCAAGTGTATGCTCTATAGGAAATAACCACCGACAGGAAACAAGAGTGACATTCAAAATAAAAGGCATGAGGTTAGAGGAGCATTCTTCTTATCATTCATGACCTGACTTCAGTAAGAGTTTTGTAATATATCAATATAATCTCTTAGAATCAATACAGTTAATACTACATCAATGAATTGCATTCGAGATCAGATAAGTCATTACTCGTAATAATTAGAGATAGAATGGTGAACACATGATCTCACCCCTTCACATAGGGAAACCAACTGAGGTAAAGAAGCATCTTGAGCAATGTTTGATGAAGGACTAGATTTGGATTGTTCATGAATTATGATTATGCTGCACTATTGAAAGTTCACATTCCCACCACCTGTAGAAATTGTAATCACTTTTATCTATATCATTATAACTTTGTGTAAACAAGGTTGGGGGAGTGATACATTTTGAATAGATTTTTGGATAGAAGTTCGAAATTAGATGCATATATCCATTGGCTACAATCACTTGAAATCAAAATCTGCTGAGGATTGTTCAATTAGTGAAACTCTTTTTTCACAGATGAACATTGTAAGCCTTGCAACATATGATCCTGCTGCCACATTTTTTTATAAAAGGCTATAGATGGCCTTATTATGATCGACTTCTATCGACCTATTAGACACCGCTCAAATAAGATGGCTTAATCATCATATGCAATCTCCCTGATGCCACTGGTTAATTTTCCCGTGTACAAACATTGACCGGATTTAATATTTTACTTATATAGGATCAAATATGATGACATTATGAGAATTGATTCTAGCATTCATAATGACTTCTTTTGGAATAGTAATAAAGCAATAACAACAATCCACAAAGAGAGTAAAAGCAACATATAAAAGTATGTGAACATGTGTAGCTAAGTAGGTTCATTTGGATGAAAATTTGTTCTAAGAATCAGTACAAATGATACGAATGCCGTGAAATTTGATGCGAGTGTCGGAGAAGATTAATGCCAAGTTTTAATATATCATTCAATTTCCTCTTACAGAGACAATGTATCTGATTGATAATTCAGTATTGATCAAATGCAAACATGTAAGCTAATCTACGTGAAGATCTTGAGTATGAAATTTAGATAATCCGTTGAACTGAGATGTAGAATTCAACTGTAATGAGTAACAATTTTGCCTATATACTTATAAAACAACCCTGTAAATATTACATCAAATGAGTATCTAATGATCTCAAAAATCTAGAAATGATAAACTATGACCACAAAGACCAATCATCTTCATAAATTAATTCTTTAATCATATTCTATTGACTATAAATCACTATTGACTGAAGTATTGACAAAAGACCTAGATCTGTACAGTCAACCACAACAGAAATTGAGAAAGGTCGAGGAATCAAGACAGTGGTGATGATTCAATAATGATTGATAATTATGAATGCCAGTCATGTGACCTTTATGCCTGACTGTACGACGGTGCGGTGACCCTCAGCTGGGCGGGAGATTAGGAAGCCCAGTTAGGGCAGTGGCCGCTTAGTGCGCGGGTCTAAGATCCCAGTCTTTTTCTCGGATTTTTTCGCGAGCGCTCGCAGTTTTTACGCCTCTCTGGGATCCACAGGTTTTCTTTTAAAGACCAGTTCCGCTGACCCTTGTTCTTTAGAGTACCTAGGCTGGAGGGCCCTTGGTTTTAGTTTTTCGAGCTCGTTAGCCCGTATCGGTCGGGCCGGTTTTTCTTTTGAGGTGACTCTTCCGGAGAGTCTCTCCCACCCGTCTCAGTGGCGTAGTTTTGGAGTAGACCTATCCCTCTATTGGACCACACTTCTACTTAGAGGGCGAGACGGAAGAGCCTTTTGTAGGCTACCTCACTGCTTAAGTTTTGTTTTACTTTTTGCCAGCAGACTTGGGATCCTACATCCGAATCATCCATGTATACATCTGAATCCTCTATGGCTACATCTGAATCAGTTACGGTTGAATTTGAAGGAGTTACATTTGAGATTGGATTGAGTCACAAATAAGTTTGGCTAAAGTTGAGATGAATTATAGTTGAATTGGTTGTAGTTGGACGTAGTTTCCAATGAGCTAGTTACTGTCCCGCCAGTAATTCTTGACAAAGAGAAAAGACCAGTTAATGAAAATCATCCTTATCAGACTATGAACTACCACCACAGTTGTTTGAAATAGCTAGTGGACGTGTTGGGAACTTAGTTAGGATGCATTTTACTCCACCGCATGCCTACGGAGGCACCCCAACCCTAAGGCTTCCTCACTGCCTTAGAGTCATAGTGTGTGGTTTTACCAGACCAAGACCACATACTATCCACTAAGCTTGAGAAATTCAACAAGAATCAAAACAGCAGACTCATCATCTACACTCACTATGGTCTATCCACATGACTCACAAACATCAAAAGAGACCTGAATCATCTCGACCATGTCAATCATTAAATACTCAAGATATCTGGATCATCTCAATTATGATAGGTATTGAATAAATCATTAAAACTTGAAATTGATGGGAAAGAACGGAAATCATATACAGTTTTATACCGGAGTCACCTTAGAATCATAATATGAGGTCACACTCAGATCAAGATCCCAGATTATCCACTAAATCCGAGAGATTAGATAAAGACCAAAAACAAAGACTCAACATCCCCATCTCCAAGATCCATTAAACATGATTTATAATTAATAAAAAGTTGCCAGTTTAAATATGGATCATATAATCTATGTATAAAAATGATAAATATTGGGAAATTAAGGTAGGGTAACTAAGTCGGAAAATTCACTAGCTGAATAGCTAGAAAACTTGTTCATTGCTAATCGCTCATTAAATTTAATTGTCTATTTACTTGCTTTCTTTTGGAACCACTAAAATTTCCTGTTACTTCTAATTAATAAGATTTACTCATCATTTGTTGATGTTCTTTTCTCCCTATTGCATGGATTGCAGGTAAAATACATGCACCGTGGTACTGGGAGAGTTGAACGTCAGTTTCTGAAGTAAAACATATCAGGTATGTATGCTATAGTTTTGTTCAAGATATTTTATGCTTTTATTTCTCTTCTGATACAATTGGGATACATGTATATAATGCAATTCTGTTGTTACATGTTAACTGCTATGGAAATTTATGCAATATAATCGTGACATGTTGTAGTTCTGTTGTTTATTGGTTAATTTGTGAATGTCATTCATAAATGAAAAAAAATCCCTAAAAATTCTAGTACTCTAATGCAATATTTAGGGAACATAATACTACGAGAAATATGTAAACGGGTATCCCGGATCCGAGAAGGAGCGGACCTCACAATATCATCATTATTATAACTGTTAGAAAACAAAGAATGTGATCAAAGATATAGAATAAACAATAAGAACAACGAGGTTTTAAGTAGAACCCTACTCTGTGAGTGGGATGAAACTACAGGAGAACGCCTCAAAGGGTTGATTGTGTTCATTACACTTTCTCATCTGATACAATAGGTTTGGGGCTTCTTATATAGCCTCCACTGACCCTTCAAGACCCATAAATAGTAGATGTGGGTAAACCGCTGGATGTGGTAATTAGATGATGGAGGGATCCAATTACCCATCTACACAAGTGACACATATACTCCAATACTCCCCCTCAAGCTAGAGCATGCAATGCTAAGCTTGGACAAATAGAAAGAAATCTCAAACTCACAAGCTCGGAACCCCCTCTTTTCCAACGATGCCCACATGAACCTCCAATCAACACTGTCATAGGTCGTGGAAAAATCTACCTTCCAAAGCATGCATCTGGCTTTGCATCTCTTCCAGTCCGTCACCATCTCCGAAGCCATGACCAGAACGTCCGACATGTCGCTTCCGGGCACAAAAGCCACATGTTCCGATGAAATTATCCACTCAATAATCCCATTAGCCGGTTCGCTAGGATCTTTGAGATAATGAGGTAAATAGCATTCGATAGGGCTATGGGCCTATAGTCCTCAACCCTGCAAGGTTAATCTTTCTTCAGTATGAGAAAGATAAATGCCTTGTTCAATCGTCAAATACACAGTTTCCCTCCCGAAACTCCTCCAGCACCTCCAAGATCTCCTGCTTCACCATATCCTAGAATTCTCTATAAAATCAAACCGGGAAGCCGTCTGAGCCCGGTGCCACGTCTGCATTCAGTTGAAAGCGCGTCGTTTTTGACTCCCCCTCGGTGAAAATACTCAACACGCCTTCCGCCTCCATCCCAAAAATCCGTGAAACATCCATTCCCTGCCATCCCCAACACGTCAACATGCGTCGCCTGCCACGCGGCTGAAAATTAGGCTGCAGGGCCTATCCCACCACCCAAACCCCCTCAACCACCTCACCGCCAACAAAAATCGAATGAATCATGTTCCTACACCTTTTGCCACTCGTAATGGTGTGAAAGAAACATGTATTTGTGTCTCCATCCTTCAGCCACTTCTGTCTGGCTCACCGCCTCCAAGCCACCTCCTCCTTTTTATCCTCGCTAAAAATCTCTTTCAAATGAGCACTCCTTTCCATTATCTCTACCTCCAGTAGGCATGGCCTCAAATTTCAGCGAAATTCGGTCGAATTTCTGTCGAATATCGATATCCTGTCGAAATCGAAATTCGACCGAAATGACCGAAATATGGGGGACCTAGTACAAAAATAACCGAAATGACCGAAATTTCGGTCGAATTTCGACCGAAATTCCACTGAAATCCCTTTTCGGTCGGTCACCGAAATGGTGACCGAAACCGATATTTAGGGCCTTGCCAGTAGGTTCCGCTCGTCCTCAAGCATGTCGATCCTGTCGACCTCCTCCTGCGCCTACTCCTCTCCCTTCGCAAAACGCGGTTCGCGTTGTTGAACGCTACCAGAAATCTTCTAAGCTCAGCCAGATTGCCTACAAGTCTACCATCTATCAAACCATGTTGCCTGCAACCAGCCCAAAAAATCCTCCACAACTGCCTAGAATCCCTCCTCCAGAAGCTAGGCCTTCTCAAATCTGAGAACTGAACGGAGACACACCTCCTCCCCCGAGCACCACAGAAGCGACGTGTGATCTGAGTGCACCCTGGGCAATGCTCGCGCAACCGCCAGAGGAAAAACCTTAAGCGCCTCGGTGGACATCATTAATCTGTCCAACCGAGCCCTGGCTCTCGAGCTCCTTCACGTGTATCTGCATCCCACGGCATCAAGCACCTGCAAGCCAAGCTCCTCGACTATCCCATTCAGCTGCACCGATCCACTATCCCTCTCGCCACGGCCACCGGGCATGTTCTCCGACCACAATGTCACGTAGAAATCCCCAACAATGATCGAAGCTACATTCTGGAATTGGGCTCTAGTCAAGAACAACTCCTCCGCGAAACTGGCACCGTTGAGCCCGTTGCAAGGGTCATAAACATTGGTGGCCAACAACTCGGCCTCGTCTGTCTGGCTTCCATACCGACCGAACAGACCGCCACATGCTTACCAGATGCCACACAAGGAGACTCCGACACTCCCAAAGCCTCCCATGATGCTCTCGAAGGCCCCAGGAGCCAGCCAGGCAGCTTATCGACCCAACCTCTCCCTCAACAACATGCTCCCTCCAGAAGCATTAAGCCGATATCAAAATCGGATCGCGGAACATCACCGGATTAGGCTCCCCGAAGTCCCAAGCCGCCATTGGGTCGTTGAACGGAAGCATAAGCACATTCATGACATGACAAGAACCCATGTTGTGCATAACAATATTCTCATGACATACAAAGTGCACGACATCATGACCGCAAGTTACTCTCCTAGAACTAATCCTTATGTTAGCCTCTTTTCAAACAAATATCTTTCTTTTTGAGTAAATTACAAAAAAAGAAACTGTACACCCAAACTTTTAATGGTATCAATGTGGTAGCCAAACTTAAAGAGTTGTCTCAATGTGGACGAAGAGAGGTTACGAGCGGAGGCCCTGGGATATGTTTATTATCCCTCTTCAGATGTTTGTCACTCTTGTTCATAACTTAGAGCATGTCAAGATAAGTGAGCTCCATGGGCTTCCAGATACGCCTTTGTTGGGTACTCCAAGTTTCATAATGGATATAAATGTTATGATCTGACTAACATCAGCGCATTGACTATCTTGATGCCATCTTATGCGGGTATGTATATACTTTTCTAGTACTTTCAGTTTTATAAATTATACTTCGTCGAATGGTTAGGTTGACCTTCCTTTTTTATATTCTGTTGGACCCACGATTTTGTTTAAATATGTAATAGGTGAGATAGACATGCCCCAATTGAGCCAGTGTCAACCATGGCCTCAAATTTCAGCGAAATTCGGTCGAATTTCTGTCGAATATCGATATCCAGTCGAAATCGAAATTCGACCGAAATGACCGAAATATGGGATCCTAGTACAAAAAATGACCAAAATGACCGAAATTTCGGTCGAAATTCCACCGAAATTTCATCGAAATTCTGTTTTGGTCGATATCGAAATGGTGACCGAAACCGACATTTAAGGCCTTGGTGTCAACCCAAGGATAGCACATTAAACTATTATTGTTTTTACAAGTGGTGATATACCTGATGATATAAAAGATATTGACTTGCACCTCCGCCTTCATGTTACTTCAAAGAAAGGCATAAAGGGCTGCACCCGACATCCTATAACCTGCCCTATCATGTACGAGCATCTATCATCAGAGTATCGACAGTTCACAACTACCATGTCAGCCAATACTATTCTACGGATTTATCAAGAGGCCTCCCATGGTGACTTATAAAAGGAAGAAACATAGGATGAGATGGATGTCTTGGTTTCTAAAGGTAAATGGACCCTTGTTGTAGCTCAATCTCTTGCAACTATTGTAGAATACAAATGCTTCTTCACCATCGTGCACATTACATATAGCTCAATTGAGAGATACAAGGTGTGTCTCATCGTCAAAGTCTACATTCAAATATACAACATGACGTTGGCATATTATCTTCAGAAGCCCACTAGGCAACTACATGATTTTTTATTGGTAAGCTTCCCTACATCATTGTCACCATATCAAATAGTCCTTTGTTGTGAGCCAGGTCAACCGATTCATCAATTATCCCATGAGAGTACATCTAGACATAGTCATGCATATTCTTAGCGAATGCAATGCATCTCTAGGAAGGGGCTCTTATTCCCAATAAGAACATTCAGTGCATATTATGGGATATTATGATGTTAATTACTGTGCATGCGCGGAGACAAAGTCAATACGAGATGATAGATTTTATTATGGGCGGTCCAACAAATAAATTACTGTTGCTAGACCAAATGTTGAATCCGAATACGATTGGCACACATTACGACTGACTTATGAGACAAATCCCTCTAGAAGATTTGCATATTGAGGTGACACTACATGTGGAGATGAATGTAACAATCAAGCAAGCCAACTACGTCTTCTATGAGAGAGCTAAACATGTAGAAGGTAGTTGCCATGACACCCACGAATATCTCCAAAAAGGCCTCCTCTAGACTCCATATGACTCATTATGTGATTGGAATATGGATTATTGATATCTTTACTGAACCTCTCACGAGTCAAACTTAATCAATGTATTGCAATTCTTAAATTGTGATTAATGGTGAAGTTTTTGGGCACACACCTGGTGGAAGCCCTTTTCTCTTTCAAAAAAAATCTACATCGGGTTCTTGTAATATATTTACACCCTTCTCCTTATATAAAGCAGGCATAGTAAAGTACAATTTTTTTCTCCCAACAACTAAAAAAGAAATGAAAGAACATAATAATTTGCATTAAAAAGATATCAGAATGGGTGTGAATTTATTTACAGTTCCATCATGGCATCCAGCTAACAATAAATCACGAGATGATGGCGACCATTCGATCACAAGGGGGATGCTGCAAAACAGAAAGGCAAATGAGATCATAGGGCAAGAGAAATACAATACTGGAACAACTTTACATCAAGAACTCAGCAACAAAGTTCTATGATGTACATATGTTGCCAGTGAAGGATGCAATCTCATCTAACAGAGTTTTACATTTCGCATTTGTGAATCTAAACTAGAGCGTATTGAACTTCTAATTTAGTAATAAGGAAACTGGGTCATGTTGGTGTATACCTCTGTTTATCGCCTTGATTCAGTTTTGAGCATCTGAATACTGGCTTCAATCTAAGAAAACGGGGATCTGTACTTTCACTAGAAGTATACAGGGTCTTGACCAAGCTAGGAATAGGAACTTCCCACCTGTAAATGATTCATTTCTGAAGTTTGTCAATATTTATTATTAATGAATAACAATGAAATAGATTGATGTCAAAAACATCTATGAGGCAAGTCATAATATAAAACATTCACAAACTTCATGCATAGCTTTCACAAAATGGCAAAACATAATGCAGAGGCATACACTTCAAGAGAGCCATTTCCCAGCAGCACAGCCAAATAGCCCATTCGATGACCGCATTCTATACTGGTGTCCTGAAAAGGCCTCCATTTTATATCCCATGCTACTTTACCCATATGTGCCAGACAGAGAACTACTCTTGGCAAAGCAATGTCTTTGGGAAGAACAGAATCAGTTTTATCGATTTTCAGTGGTACTTCATGACCATCAAGTGCTTCATGTATGTGCAAGTCCTGGCAAGTCCATTCAAGATTGGGGGCCATGGTTTTGCAGACATCAGGTAATGTCGGCGGAAAAGTATTACTCTTTACAACTACCTTTGCACGTCTTATCCTTCTTTTAGAGGCACTATTAGATAAAACAAATTTAACTGCAGAACCAACAACTCCCATATCCAAACACTCCTGTTCCTGCAGAACACCATCGGGCTGCATAGCTCCAAGCATAACCTCTTCATTGATTATTCCAGTTTCTCTATTTGCATTTTGTCTTAGTGGCATGTCAGACAACTCAACACAAACAGGAATCAACTGTTCGAAATTCATAACATTTGTCTCGCATGTGCCTTTTGAAGAAATTGCTTCAGGTGGTACTTTTCGAGGCTTGTTCTTGCATTGGGTTTGTATGGAAGATGTTTCACTTGTATGTGGAGAAATGCCATCCTCAGCTTCACATCCTGGGTCGGTGTCGTTATAGACGTTACCATTAGGCAAGTTCTTGCTTGGTGAAATGAAATTGCTCGTAAATTGAGAATTACTTGCTGACAAGCTGCTCGGAGCAGAAGAATCTTCTGCAACATGTGGGGCATTACGGGATTTTGCTTCCGATGACTGCTTTCTTTTCCTGCCTTTACACTGTTGTGGCATTATTGTCTCGACATTTAAGTAACCAGAAAATTTTCCAAGCACTTCGTCTCCTTGAGGTCCGAATGCCACATTCTTGTGGGTTTTTTTATCAGGTGCATCAGCATTAGGGCTTAGATACAGATCTTCACCCAAAGAATTTAAGGAAGTTGAACAAGATATTGCAGCCATAGCACTAGATGAGCTGATGAGTTCTGCAATAGAATGGTCCTTTCTAAAACCTCCTTTACCCTTCTGTTGAAGGGGTGACATTTCAGTGCAGGTTTCGATTAAGCCTTCGATAGGAAGAAGATCATCTCCTTCGAATTTTCTTGCACAAGAACCTCCGTCAGTGATTCCATCAGATTCACTCAAATTCGAGGATATAGTCAAATTTCCAGAAGAACCCTCTGCCCATTTTTGTCCACTCATTGCAGGCAAAGCAAGAGTGCCCTCTCCCATCCTCCTGGAAACAACCGCAGCGGAGCTACTTGTAGAGGTCAAGGGTGTCATAACAAGTGGATTCTTTATTAAACTTCCTCTGCCATGCTTTAAAAAGGATGGCAACTTTTCAACATTTGCATCGGCTAAACTTGAGTTTTTAGAATGCACATCTGACTCACATCTTCTGAAGACAAAATCTCTGCCCAAATTAAGGCTGCTAATAGATGACAATGTAGATGTATATGCATTTGAATCACTGGTAGGTTCATGGCTGCTAGTGAACCGGGAGACTAACACCTCTTTTCCCAAATTGACAGCTGCACAATTTGAAGAACTGGTGGGCTCAATGGCTACCGGATTTTTTCGTGGTTGCATTCTACCCTTCTTTGTAAAATTGAGTGTCGTCATGGCATTGAGATCAGATAACCTGGGATCAATGGCTACCGGATTTTTTCGTGGTCTCCCTCTACCCTTCTTTGGGAAATCAGGTGCTTTCTTGGCATCGAGCTCAGAGAGCATCTCAACTTTTGAAAGTTCATCTATTTCATGTCTCAGATCAGACTCCTCATTAGTTAACGCCAAGGTGGGGGTGTCTCTGAACGGTAGATTTCCAGGAGAACTGTCTATTAAGCTTATAGGTTCAGCTTGATTTACACTAGCAGATTGTCCTGAATGTTTGATTCTCGTCGCTATTCTAGCACGTTTCTGTGGAGGCACACTGTCACCATCAAACTCAGGTGGGTATTTCCTCGGCCTTCCTCGAGTTTTTAATTTATCATTAGACAAAGATTCACCCTTGCCATCAACATCAACAGGACATTTTCTAGGTCTCCCACGAAGATTTTTTCTTACTTTGCATACCGTTGAAGAATCTCCTTCCTTGTTGACATTCAAAACACACCATATCTGAACAAGACCACGTCCAGTCAAGGGAATCCCAATCTTATGATAAGAAGACCCTGGAGGGTGAGCAGCTACTGCAAGATACTGAAAGAAAGGAGTAAAAAGATTTGTAACCAGCAGGCAGATGCATATATATATATATATATATATATATATATATATATAGGAGTGATCCTATGAGATGAGATTTTGTGAGATGGTGAGATGAGACATTCTAGACCACAAGTTGCTGTATTCTCTCTCCTGCCTTTCTCTCTCCTGGTTGGAACTAGTGGTCCAGAATGCCCCATCTCACCATCTCACCAAAATCCTATCTCATAGGATC
This sequence comes from Ottelia alismoides, assembly GCA_037367405.1. Lineage (NCBI taxonomy): Eukaryota > Viridiplantae > Streptophyta > Magnoliopsida > Alismatales > Hydrocharitaceae > Ottelia > Ottelia alismoides. Next base: position 101,804 of record JAZKJV010009153.1, on the reverse strand, counting down.
GCCCCTCTATAAATATATAACTAAAACCAATATAGTGCTACGTCAGCATTCCGAAAACTGAAGGGATATATGATTGTAATGTCTATAAAGAAACAGGACACAATATTGAGATCAACAGTTCCAGAACCAAGTATCACATACATAAGAGAGAATCACCAGCAATAAAGTTAAATCTAGTTTCAGTAAGTTGCATCAGCCAAAAAGGGATTCAACACGGTATCAGTTGTTGATAAAAATAGAAAACCATTCCGAAAATGAACTCTTATTTATTCCAATAGATCCAAGATGGAGAGTTAGAATGAAACTATACGAAGGTATTATAGCTATTTGGATCTAAGCCCGAGAATGACCCAAGATAGATCTGAATGGAAGAAAAAATCCATGTAGAAGACCATACTTAATGTGGGGCAAGGCTTTGTTGTTGTTTTTGTTGTTATTTATCCCAATAACGTCAGACAACATAGCAGAAAAAAATAAAACATTTTTTTCACAGAGCACAACCCCAACCCCCACCCCATCTCACAGAGCAGAAAAAACACTCATCTTCTCAGATAAAAAATGCCCAAACATAAATTTGAAAAAGAGTGAATACCACTTATATGACATGAAATACACGCCCCAAGTCTTAAAACCAAAACACATGTCCGTAAACCGAATATTCTTTGATTGCTTGTTTCTAAAATTCAAGGGCTGATCCCATGGACTTTAGAAGGTTTTTGGCAAAAAAAAGTATGGAATAAATTGATGAATTTTATCTAAGTGCACTGGATTCAAAACATGTTTTGACTTGATTTGCTGACTATAGGGATTTCGCCAAATTATGTGTTGAGAGACGTTAACTTTGTGCAACAATGTTTTGTCACCATATTTTCGACCCAATTTGTAAATAACTCGGAATCCAGTTTGCCTTGGGTTGCCAGGGCTGAATAAACATCTTACACAATACACAAGTCATTAGATCAATTCCAAATACTACTACAACAACAAAAAAGCAATTTCCCACAACTTAGTAGGGTCGGCTACATGGATTCTTTGACTCCATTCAGATATATCTTGGGTCAATCTCAAGCTTATATCCAGAATACTAAGATCCCTTCGAATAGTCTCATTACAACACTTCTTGGGTCGTCCTCTCCCTCTCTTATCCGTCTCAACATCCCAGAACTCACGTCTCCTAACGGGTGCATCAACTGACCTCCTTTGCATATGGTCAAACCACCTTAAGCAGTTTTCTCGCATCTTATCCTCGACCGGAGCTACACCAACTTTCCTTCTGATTGCATCATCATTCCAAATCCGATCTTTACGTGTGTGTTCACACATCCACCTTAACATTTTCATTTCTGCTACTGTCATTCTCACACGTCTATGGTTCACAGGCCAACAATCAAATCCATATAGCACAGCAGGTCTTATGACTGCTTTGTAGAACTTTCCTTTGATTTTTAAAGAAATATTCTTATCACAGAGAACAACAAAGGCTCATCTCCACTTTGGCCAGCCTACATTAGTTCTAGGGATTTTTACCCGACAGACCCTATAAACTTTGCCAATCACCTTCACGACCTTTGAAACAACCTAATTCCCCCCTCGACCCCGTAAACTTGCCAACTCTTACCCCATGAACCCTCCGGGTAATATGTTTTAAGCCCGTGGGGGTTCTTGGGGTAATTTACGGGGTTAATGGGGTAATTACGTTGTGCAAAAAGTCGTAGAGGCATTTTAAAACGTTTATAGGGTCTGCTGGGTAAAAATACCTTAATTCTATTAGTAACATCTCCATCAATTTCTCCATCACGTTGCAAAATAGATCCCATTTATCTAAAAGAATCTCTCTTCCGAATGTTATAGTCATCAATCTTCACTTCCATTCCTTCATCATTGCTTCCATTAAAAGTACACTCCATATATTTAGTATTAGCCCTACTTATACGAAATCATTTAATCTCCAATGCAAGTCTTCAGACCTCAAGCGTCTCTTTTACTCAATTTTTAGTCTCATCAATCAACACAATATCAGCAAATAACATACACCAATGTATCTCATCATGAATGTGACTTGTCAACTCGTCCGCAATCAAAGTAAAAAGAAATGGACTCAAAGTTGAACCTTGATGTAAATCAATGTTGATATCAAAATAGCCAGTCTTCCCAATCTGGATCCTTGCACAAGATAAAGCCCTATCATACATATCCTTTATGAGGTTAATGTATAGGACATTTACATGTCTCTTCTCCAAAACTCTCCATAATATCTCATGTGAGACATAATCATAAGCCTTCTCCAAATCAATAAAAATCATAAGGAGGTTCTTCCTTTTAGGTCTATAAATCTCCATTGTTCTCCTCAACAAATGGATGGCTTCAATAGTTGAGTGATCTGGCATGAATCCGAATTAGTTTTCTTTTACTATGGAAACTTGCCTCAACCTTCTTTCGATCACATGTTCCCAAATTTTCAGTAGTATGACTCATCAGCTTATACCTATATAATTTGAACAATTTTGAATGTTCCCTTTGTTTTATATAAAGAGGCACTACGATACTTCTCCTCCAATCTTTAGACATTTTCTTGCTTCGCCAAATAACATTGAATAAATTTGTAAGCCAAGTCAAACCACGGTCACCTAAAACTCTCCATACATCTATAAGAATGTCATCCAGTCCTACACATTTTCCAGGTCTCATAACCTTCAAAGCCTCCTCTACCTCCTTTCTTTGTATTGATGACTGGACTGGGGAGGGGACCTTAGGGAGGAGATTTCCTAGACACCTGGTTCTGGCGGCCTCGAGGGAAGCCACTCTCGTGCAGGTTGCGGAGGATGGGTGTTGGGCACCCCTGTTCATCTCGACCCTCTCGGATCAGCGCATGGAGGAGTTATTGAGGATTCTCGCAGACTTGCCACCGCTGGCGGTGCATTCGATGGAGGACGATCATTTCGTGTGGGATGGCGAAAGGTTCTCTGTTAAGAAGGCGTATGAGGTGATGAGAGTGCATGCGGTGGAACAGGGCGGGATGGGGAATTCTGCCAGGACATGATGATTATTTGGGTGGCCAGGATCCCCCTCAGGGTAAAGATCTTTCTCTGGTGTCCGAGGAGAAATCACTTGTGCCATAAGGCAAGGAGGAGGAGGTTGTTTGATTTACAGGACAAGAGGTGTGACAGGTGTGGCGGTTCGGTCGAGGATGCAGACCACCTCTTTTTTGGTTGCGAGACTTCGACGAGCGTGTGGAGGGCAGCAGGGGTCCCTTGGGTGGAGATGGCTGATTTGGAAGCTTTCTGAAGGTCGTTGCGTGCGGAGGGAATCGGGTCGACGGGCGACTGGTCCAAGTCGTTCGCGGTGCTATGGGCCTTATGGGCGGGGAGAAATGATCTAGTTTTCAAGGGTCAGCGGTTCTACCCTGAGAATGTTGTTTACCATTGTGATGCGCTTTATAAGTTCTGATCTTTGATGTAATGGTGACGTTTTAAGTATAATATATTTCTGCTTGTGGTGACTCCCGTCTCGGGAGTGCACCCTTTTCTTTCTAAAAAAACTCCTTTCTTTGTATTCGTCTATAAAATGCACGATTCAAGTAACGTTCGCTACTAGCTAGATCACCCAAAGTGATCTCTTTATTTCCCATGGCCTCAAATTTCAGCAAAATTCGATCGAAATTATGTCGAATATCGATATCCTAACAAAATCGAAATTCGACCGAAATGACCGAAATATGGGAGCCCTAGTACAAAAAATGACCGAAATGATCGAAATTTCAGACGAATTTCAACCGAAATTCGATCGAGATTCGGTTTCGATCAGTCACCGAAATGGTGACCAAAACCAACATTTAGGACCTTGTTATTTCCTTCCCCAATAAGCTTATGGAAATATTGCTTCCATCTAGTCTCTATATCCTTCTGGGTAACAAGCACCTGACCTTTCTCATCCTTAATGCATCTCACTTGAGAAAGATCTTTGATCTTGATCTTTCTTTCTCTTGCTTGGGCAACCTAAATATATCCTTCTGGCCCTCCTTAGAGTCGAGATTTTTGTACAAAACTTCATTAGATTTGATTTGGCTTCGCTTACAGCCTTCATTGCTTCCTTCTTCGCTATTTTATAGTCTATGATAGTTTCCTCTGTTCTACCCTTAGACATAACTGTGAACCCCCGAGGATCTGGGTACCCGTTTACGTTACTTTCGCAGCATTTCATTCACATAAGATCGCACAAAATACAGAAAAACAGGGAAATTTTTCGCGCTTGAAGCTACATATGACATTCACATTCACATTCGTAACCACAAAGCTAATAGAGACAAATGCCACCAAAATAATGTTTCATTAACTTCCATATATTTTACAACATGTACAGTGACTGACAATACATACAGTATTCCCAAAAATCTGACTGAACAGAAGAGAAGCATATTACAATATCAACCGAACCAGAAACTGATATAAAACAACATACCGTCTGTGTAAACCCTATCGCCTGAAATCATGAACAGCTACTGAACAACATGCATTTTGCTTGCCAAAACATGTTTAAGAAAGAAGAGGCGTCAGCGGTTGCTAGTACCTCCCAAAAACTTATAAAAATAACATGCATTTAATTATTTTCAAAAGCAAGCAAGTAGAAAGGTATATATGGTGAAAAATCTACCACTACCTGCGTAGAGAATGGTTTTCAACTGTTTGGTATGTACTTCATCTATTCACCCCCTTTTCCCATTCTTCTCATATATATATTTATATAAAGTTTAGATGACAGACCATAATATATAATGATTTCATGCGTTTTAAAGATCATGATTCTGGGTCTTGGAGATCATGTTATGGAACTTGATGGCACATGAATTGCTAATTTCTTGTCATTGCGATTATGTAATGGTTTTCGATAATGGACTGATATGATGATGATGGATTTGATCCTTAATTCTATTTACTCCTTTTAAGTTAGTGGATAGGCTGTGGTCTTGGTCTATGTGTAACCTCACACTATGACTCTAAGGTATTAAAAGTACCTTAGGGTTGGGAGGCCTCCGTAGGCATGCGATGTTGTGTAATGCATCCTAACTAAGTTCCCAACACGTCCACTAACTTATAGGGATTTCGAATTAGATTATAGTCACCTCCAATAAACTTAATTTTAATTGTAATTTCCTCCAAACCTTCATTGTAACTCTCTCAGATGCAACTCTCGATGTTTTAGATGTAGATATGGATGATCTGGATGTAGAAGTCTGTTGGTGAAAGTAAATTCAAGCGGTGAGGTAGCCAACAAAAGGGCTCTTCCGTCTCGCCCTCTAGTTGGAAGTGAGGTCCAATAGAGGGATAGGTCTACTCTAAAACCATGCCACTAAGACGGGTGAGAGAGACTCTCCGGAAAAGTCACTCTAAAAAAACAGCCCGACCCGTAACGGGCAACCGAGCTCGTACGAAAAACTAAAACCGAGGATCCCTCGCCTGGGTATCCTAAAACAGAGGGTCGGCGGAATGGTCTAAAGTCGGGATCCCAACGAGGCGTAAAAACACTGCGAGCTCGCGTAAAAACCGTGTAAAAGACTGGGATCCTAGACCCACGCACTTGGCGGCCGCTGCCCTAACTAAGCTTCCTATCTCCCGCCCAATTGAGGGTCACCGCACCCTCGCACGGTCAGGTGTAGAAGTCACCTTGACCGGCACTATCATTAGTCGTCCTTGATTCAGAATTTAAATTCTAACTCATGTTATGTAAATTAGTCCCAATCCGATCATATATTCAAATCAAGCATCAAGAATATATTGCCATCGAGCATATATTGATGAATGCTCAAAACATAAAGGGGCTTGTTTTTGCAAGAAGGAAACTTTGTTTAAGCAATAATTATGAGAGATGGATATGGAGATTTCAAGCAAGTTAACATATATGCACCTACACATTGGTGGTCTTTACAAAATACTTAGTGGGGATGGTGTTATATCTTTGATATGATTAATGACTTATATAGAGAACCCCTTATCAGAAATTGAATGATAGTGGACTTTCATCTTCAAATTATTTTATAATCATGTGCATAGATACCTGGGTTGAGAGTCCCAGATGAGGGCCGCATATGTTTTTTTTTTAAAAATCATCATAATTCTATATTCATGCACTCATTCTTATGAACAGTCCATTCACTGTACTCAAGAGAGGTAACACCTCTAAGAACATTTTTACTCTTTACTAGGATAGACCAGAATAAAAACATGTGCTCATGCTCCTAAATGACCAATCATCCCTAGCCCTCATTCATGGTATGTTGTCAAAGTAAACAAACATGGATAGCGATGCAGAGAGTGATCCCAATCTATTCATCGATCCAAAAAGTCCCCGCATCTCCTGACTTATGTTTCAATGTGTGCTAATCTCATGAAAATAATGCAAACTCACTTTGAAAGGGTCTATGTAAACTTTACAACTCCCTGAATGCTCAATAGACTAAGTCACCAAGATTGTTGTACAAATCTTCCTTAACAACCTTAGAAGGCCATCATTACCACCCCAGATGCACATCATCTATTTGACCAGCAGAGAATTGTTTATTTAACCTTACAACTCCCAGGCTATCATTCTCAACCCATTGGGAAGCCTCCTGCCAAGAAACCATCGATATACCAGCAACTCCCCATCAGCAACTCCGAACAAATGTCTCATAAGAGACCCAAGGCAAGAACATATATTCACAGAGAATCTAGATGATGACATAAAACTGGAAACTATAAACAAAAATATACTTACAAGGCATTTAATAACCTTCTTGAGATCAACGAGATGTATTCCTACCATCCAGTTTATATAGAACTTCTTGACCAAATATAACCAATCTGATGGAACTTCTTTACCAATATAACCAATCAATTCATGCCCAAATTTAAGGTTTAGGGCAATTCCAGCAACCAGAAACTAAGTTTAAGTATTCTCCAAAGTTATTTATTTTGGTTTTTATCAAATTTTACTATATATACATATTTTCTGAGTCTTCGATTAAGATGAGGCAGTCTATTGCACAGATTTTTTTTTCAATCAGATGCTAATAATCTGGGATAGATCCCAGATTTCTGATGGAATTAGTTAATTGGTATTAATCATGGCAAATACTATCACATGCAATCCATAATTAATGATACCAACAAAATCTCACGTATGAACCACTCACTTGTGTCACCAGACCTTATTTCTTCCAAGTTGTAAATACAGGAGGGGGAACAGAAACTTTAATGGAATTATACAAATTTAGTAATTAGAGATTTGTAACAGAATTTATATGAAAAATTCACTCAATCAGCCAAGAGAGAAGTATTGTTCACATGCATGGCAGCAAAAGAAGGTAGGATTGTACCTCTTTGTTGATTTAGAACTTGGAGATGAACTCTTTAAGCAAGCAACAGCTTAAAGAGAGGAAATAGGCTCTTGAATCATGCATGCAATGAATCCTTGGAGGTTTGAAAATTGGAGCAGCAGTGTGTGGCAGAGAACCCAACCAGTGGTTGCACAGCAGGAGCTTCTCTTATAGTTTAAAGGAGAAAAGGGAGGTTGCTGGAGAATAATATCAAGGCTGGTGCTGCTCCTTCGTTGGTGGATCTTAGGATAGATAATTAATAGAAAAGAAATGGGGAAGGGAGAAGTGGGCAGCAACTCTTTTGCTAGTGAAATTGTGGGGCAATTGAGGAAAACGAAGGATATAGAGGGAGAGAGAACTCCTTACGTTGGGTAATTGCAAGGAAATAAGGAGGGATGGGCTGATATATATAGTGGGAAATAAGACAGTTTGTTGCCAAGTGAAATCACAAGGAATCCAAGTGTAATGCCATTATTTTTATTATACAGCTGGAATTCCACGGTTGTAGCAAAAACAAATTTTTCTTATATTATTTTTTTAAAAAAACCTGGAATCTGTTGCTGTTGTTACAGAAAATTAAAAAAATCCAAATTTTCATTTAACTATGTATATATATATATATTCTTATTTATTTAAAGCGTTAATTTTGGTCGTATGCGCACTTCGAGTTTCAGATTTCAATGCGTAATATCTCGATTTGATCGTCTCTGAACGACGATCAATATGAGTATAATATTGGTATACTTTCGATCGGGTTTAGATGCCCGAAATTTTCGAGATACGGTTTCGGTTTGGGGTTAAATTTTGTGATTTAAAAATATCAAACGACCTCCGATTGACGAATTGTCGATTCCGTTGGTCTTGTTTAGTCGAATCGGATTTTTAGGCGGTCTCGGTTCGTTTCGCGGTTTCCGAATTTGCGTCCGGCTTTTTCACGGCGCGCATTACGAAGCGACCGATTTTTGGTCGATTTCACCCAAAGGACTTTTGATTCACGATCAATAGATCGTTTTATGTTGTTTAATATTGACCAACAACTTTATTGGGTTAATCGGACCCAAATCGGGTCGAGTTCGGGTTTGTGTAAATTTCGGATGTTACAAAAACTTTACAGCATGGTCTTTTAGTTTTGAGCATCTCTTGCACCCCTCCACTCCACCATCAAGCCTCCTTTTGGCCTGGAGCACCTACCTTTGACTCGCCTAGCATCTCTTAAGCTATCCTTCGGATATAAGATGCTACCACCTCCCACATCTCGTTTACACTTCCGCTACAATCCCAAGATAAGTCTTATAAAACCTCCTCCCAAAAGCTTGATTACTTCAGTTGAAGATTCCATTATCTTGTTCACGTATCTTGGAAACCCTCCTTTTCTTTACCAGCCCTTTTGTTTGCACATCCATGACTACAAGCAATGATGGGTTGGCAAACTCTCTCTTGGGATTACTTTGCAGTCTTTGCAACACAAATGATCTCTTTTCCTCAACGCAAATCTTCAGGCGTTTTCTTGCTTCGCCAAATAATATTGAATAGATTCGTAAGCCAAGTCAAACCGCGCTCACATAAAACTCTCCATACTTCTACAGGGATGTCATCCGGTCCTACACCTTTCCCAGGTCTCATAACCTTCAAAGCCTCCTCTACTTCCTTTCTTTGTATTCGTCTATAGCTTGCATGATTCAAGTAACTTTCACTACTAGCTAGATCGCCCAAAGTGATCTCTCTATTCCCTTTCCCAACGAAAAGTTTATGGAAGTATTGCTCCCATCTAGTCTCTATATCCTTCTGAGTAACAAACATGTGACCTTCCTCGTCCTTAATGCATCTCACTTGAGAAAGGTCTTTGGTCTTTCTTTCTCTTGCTTTGGCCAACCTGAATATATCTTTCTAGCCCTCCTTAAGTCGAGATTTTTATAAAAAAAAACTTCATAAGCTTTTGACTTAGCTTCGCTCGTAGCCTTCTTTGCTTCCTCCTTCGCTATTTTGTAGTTTGTGATAGTTTCCTCTGTTCTATCCTTAGACATAGCTTTAAAGCATGCTCTTTTTATTTTTAGCTTCTATTGCACCCCTTCACTCCATCACTAAGCCTCCTTTTGACCTGGAGCTCCTCCCTTTGACTCGTCTAGTATCTCTTTGGCTACCTTTCGAATACAAGACTGCCTCCCAAATCTCGTTTGTACTTCCGCTACAATCCCAGGATAAGTCTTTTAAAACCTTCTCCATGAAGCTCGATTGCTTCAGTGGAAGATTCCACCATCTAGTTCTAGTGATCTTAGGAACCCTCATTTTCTTTACCAGACCTTTTATTTGCGCATCCAAGACTACCAAGCGATGTTGGGTTGTCAAACTCTCTCCTAGGATTACTTTGCAGTCTTTACAACACAACCGATCTCTTCTCCTCAACGCAAAGTAATCTATCTGTGTTCTAGTTGGCCCACTCTTATAAGTAATTAAATGCTTATCCCTCTTCTTGAAGAGAGTGTTTGCTATGAAAAGATCATATAAAAATGTACTAAGCCTTCTCCCAATATAAGTAGGGCCGGCTACATGGATTCTTGCTCAAATCCATGTTGAAAGATTCGACTATTTTTTACGCTGGTCGTTGACTACCTAACGCAACCCCTGCAAGAGTGGGATTTGAACCCTAGTCTTTTGTGTGGTAGACACATTGTACTACCACTAGACCATTAAGTGGGTACAATGAAAAAGAAAAAAAATCCAGAATGACTTTTCCCTCTTCATTTATATCCCCAAAACCATGTCCTTCATGAACACTAGCATACTCTGAAGCATCTTTTCCCACATGTCCATTAAGATCTCCACCTATGCAAATCATCTCTCTTTGTAGGATTCCTTGTAAAATCTTATCCAGATCCTCCCAAAAAGCTTGTTTAATCATTTCATCTAAACCAATTTGCGGTGCATAAATTGAGATGATATTCAGAATTTCTTCTTCAAGCACCAACTTTAGCAAATAATCCGATCCTCGAATCTTTGCATCTCAACCACACAATCCTTCAAATCGTTATGAACAACCACACCAATACTGTTTCTACCCTTATCTTTACATGAATACCAAAATTTAAGCACGTCTTCTCGATCTCCCCTGCTTTCTCTCCAACAGATTAGTCTCTTCAAGGCATAATATATGAATATTCATTCATTCCATTGTATCCACTATCTCCATCAATTTTCCAATTAAAGTGCCAACATTCCAACTACCAATCCGCAACTTCCTTTGCAATCTCTTTTGGACTAACTTCTTTACTCGCATGCGTCCATTATGCGAGAACCCTTGTAAATTTCGGACTGCATCCGGGCAGTGATGCAACGGAACTGGCTTATTTACTTGTATGTGTTCCTCATGCGAGAACCCTTGCAATTTTTTTTGAGAGAGAACCCTTGCAAATTTTGAACTACACGCCCCAACGAAATCTGTATGTTTGCTTAAATCCATGCTGAAAAGATCCGACTGTCATGAGGCAACTTCCTAAATAGTATTTTTTTGAAAAAAATAATATTTAGGAAGTTGTCTCCGACTGTTTTACGCTGGTCGTCGGCTACCTAACGCAACCCTCCTCATTTACCCGGGCTTAGGATCGGCCATGGCTGAGTTTCTTCAAGCACCAATTTTAGCAAAATAATCCGACCCACGAATCATTGAACCTCAACCACACAATCATTCAAATCCTTATGAACAACCACTTCAACACCATCTCTACCGTTATTTTTACCTGAATACCAAAGTTTAAAGCATGTCTTATCGATCTCCCGTGCTTTCTCTCCAACCCATTTTTGTCTCTTAGAGACATAATATCTGAATCTTCCTTCTTTCCATCGTACCTACGATCTTCGTCTATTTGTAGGTCTAAGTACCAATATTTCAACTACATATCCGCAACTTCCTTTGCAACCTCTTTTGAACTAACTTCTTTACTCTCATGCTCCATCATGTGATAACCATTGCAAATTTTGGACTGCATCCGGATGGCGATGCAGCGAAACTAGCTTATTTACTTGCATGTGTTCCTCATGCGAGAACCCTTACAATTTTTTGAACAACATCCGGGCAACGATGTAGCGGTACTTGCCAATTTTTCATTGCAATCGGGCTAAGCAACGCGTCGCAAGTAGGGAACGCCCCAACGAAATTTAAAGGTTTGCTAAAATCTATGTTGAAATGATCTGAATGTCTTGAGGCAACTTCCTAAATAGTATTTTTTTTAAAAAAATACTATTTACGAAGCTGTCTCCGACTGTTTTACGCTGGTTGTCGGCTACCTAACGCAACCCTCCTCAATTTACTCGAGCTTAGGACCGGCCATGGCTGAGTTAAATCAATTCCAATTATCCTCGGGAAATATGTGATGAAGACGTATTGAAATTCAAGAGACCAAGCTACTTAATAATGTTTGTGGAGATAGATCTCTTAAAGTCGTTGATACACCATGTTATGATAAGGAATGGAAGTCAAGTATTTATGTATTTTTTTAAAATGGAACACAAGTATTTAAACAAAATATCATTCATGAGAGGATTCCAAAATTTTCTTTACAGTGTAGTATGATAGGACATGTTATTGATGATTGTAGCATGGGCAATGGGGGAAAGGAGGAGGTACAAAGGCATCCAAATATGTCTTGGATTCCTATTGAGACCCAACAAGATACAGTCCAACTGGAGGAAAATGCAGAAGGTTCTGATGGCTGTGAAATACCATTCGCCCTCTCAGAAGCCACAGCAAACAGTGCAACATGGTAAGCAAGACCACGTTTATCATTGAGGGGTTTGCTTCGAATAAAAAGAATGGATGACTGTGTTTAGAAGAGTTGATGGTGGAGGCTTCTTACGGGAGTGATCATTATCCATTAAGTACGGTACACCAATCAAAGTCCTTGTTACAATAGGAAGAGGGGGGTCGTTGCAAGCAGCTACTACAGCAGCTGCCAATACTGGTAGCAGCAACAACTTAAGTTTATGTCGTGGGTTGCTCAACTGAGGCTGGCAAGCATAAGATGAATGTTGAACTGGAGGTTGGAAATGTAATTATTATTTTTTTATTATTAAGGTTGTCAATGTAATTTGATCACTAAATAAGATAAAAATGCTTATTTGCTATGCTAAAACAGATGTCTAAATACAGCTTGTGTATTAGTATAGTCATAATAATCACCGTCACCGCAAAGGTTGATATGCAATGTTAAGGCATCCACTTTAGTTTGGCCATGTGAAATGCATAAATAAGTTGGAATAACAAATAATAGTCTCATAAACTCACAACTCATAATATATCAATACAATAGTATGGATATTTGGCACATAAGTTAAGAAAAATTATCACTCGTTAGAAGACAGAATTAAGGTTATATTTAAACATAAAAAATTATAAATTAAAAAAACTATATTTAACATATGCATACCCACATTATCTACTATAATAACCATATAATGTCATGAATTTTGTTGTTGTGAATCTTGAGAAGCTTCCGAATCGTACCCCGTCTATTCAATCGGACACTTGTTGTAGCATCACTGATGCACTATCATATAGATGTACTTGACTACAACCTCAAAATTCTCATCATGTTGTGTTGTTAGCTTTGAAGATCTAAAACGATCCTTGTAGGAGTACTGAAAATTATCCAATCTAAAGTGATCTTTGCAGTCACATGCTTATGCTTTTGACATACTCCCAACTCTTTCTTGCCAACCCATATATATTGTGGGGAGTAAATAATGTTGGAGTATTTGTTATATGCGCCTATTGAGTTGTAGATGGGTATATGGATACCTCCAGGATCCATTTACCCCATCCAATTGTTTAGTCCCACATTGTCCAGTGGTGGGACTTGGACGCTCTGTGAAGGCTATATAAGGAGCCCCAAAGCTCCTGTATCAGATGAGAAAGTGCAATGCATAACATGCCCCTTTGAGGGCTTCTCCCGTGGTTTCATCCCGCTCTTCACGAAGTAGGGTTCCACGTAAAATCCCGTTGTAATATGATGTTCAAATATGTGGAGAATAACATTTATGACAGCAAGAGAGAAAAGGAATGGATTGTACCTTTTAAAATCCTTAAGAAAATGGAGGATTTTGGCTTTTTAGCAGCTGCTGCGACAAGTTGAGAGCAGCTCCAGGTGAGGGAATTGCTGGAGAATGCAGCAGCAAGGAAGGGAAATGGCTCCAGCAGGAGATGCAACTGTTGTTGCTGCAGTTTGATTTCAGCAAAGAGAGGGAGGGGTTTGGGGTTCCTTACGATTAGAATCGATTGGGAATTTGGGGGAAAAAGTAGCAAGGGTTTGGGTGATATATATAAGGGTAGGAGGGTCTTAATTGTTGGCCAAATGGAGGGAAAGAGAGTGCCGAGTGTTGAGAAAAAGAGGAGGCGGTTGACTTTCTGTTCAGGAAATTAAATAAATGATATTTTATTATTATTATTTTTATTCCATTTATTTGACATACAAAAGTTGACCGTACTCGTACCTCAAGCGTCGGATTTCGATGCGCAATATCTTGATTTGATCGTCTCTGAACGACGATCAAAATGAGTATAATATTGATATACTTTCGATCGGTTTTAAATCCCCTAGCTTTTCGAGATACGGTTTGTATTTAGGGATTTTTACACCCATAACCCTGAGTAATTTCGTAATTACATTCATAACCCCGCATAATTTCGAATTACACGAGAAACCCCGAGTAATGCTTAACCTTTACATGACATAACCCTGTGTCAAGTTCCTTTCAAATCTCCTTTAACTCAGACAGAAAAAGTTACATGTGGACTATTTGCCCTTCGAAACATTTTATATTTACAAAATGATGTCCCCCCTCGCCTGGAAGCACTTCCTCGATCGCCTCCTCCGTCGTGGCCGCCGTCGCATCATCGAGTGCCCCCACGCGGTACTGCTCCAACTGCGCTATGAGCGTTGTGAGAATGAGCTCAACCACCTCCGTGGTGGCCGTCGCGTCCATCGCCCACATATTTTTGTCAGTCATGGTGACCCTTACATATGGTTGTGCGAGGGCGCGGTGACCCTCAACTGAGAGAGAAATAGGAAGCCCAGTTCGGGCAGCACTTGCCAAGTGCGCGGGTCTAGGATTTCGTCCTGTTTACAGTTTTCATGCGAGCTCGCAATATTTTTACGCCTTGTCGGTATCCCGACTTTTGACCAGTTCCATTGACCCTTTGTTTTAGGATACCCATGCGGGGGATCCTCGATTTTAGTTTTTCGTACGAGCTCGTTTGCCCGTTATCGGTCAGGCTCGTCTAGAGTGACTTTTCCTGAGAGTCTCTCACCCATCTCTGGGGCGTAATTTTGGAGTAGACCTTTCCCTCTATTGGATCGCACTTCCAATAAGAGGACGAGACGGAAGAATCTCTTAGGAGATTTCCTCACTGCTTGAGTTTTAGTTAATTTTCCGCCAACAGGCTTGGCGATGCTACATCTAAATCATCTAAGGTTACATCTGAGTCAGTTACAGTTGAAAATTGGTGGAGTTACAATCGAGATGATTGGGTCATAATGTATATAGGTTAAGAGATGAAATAAATGCTAAGTTGAGTTAGTTGGAAGTGACTAGATTTAAAATAAATCTGGCGCTTCTACTATACTGGGTAATCTAGCTAGCAGTGAAAGTTACTTGAATCATGCAAGCTATAGACGAATACAAAGAAAGGAAGTAGAGGAGGCTTTGAAGGTTTTTTTTTGAATAAGAACGAGGGGGAGCACTCCCAAGATGGGAGTCACCACACCACCAATTTCATTGATTTGCAAGAAGTTACATCAGTTGGATACCCAGAAATTATACAAAGCGTTACAGTGTGCCACAACATTTTTATAGTAAAAATACCGCCCCTTGAAAGTGGCATCATTCCTACCAAGCCAAATAGCCCAAAGCACCGCAAAAACTCTGGAAACATCACCGGTGGACCTGACCCCCACCGCACGAACAGATCCCCAAAAAAGATCCGCACAGGAAGACTGCACCCATGGCAGCCCCAAAGAATCCCACACGTCTACCGACAGCCTGCAACTGAAGAAGATGTGATTCGCGTCCTCCACGCCATCCATGCATCTGTCACAAGTAACGTCCGTCGCGCCCAACAATCTACCTCTTCTGACCTTGTCACAAAGACGACCTCTCCGCAGGCACCACAGGAACACTTTAACCCGTGTAGGGATCTTTGCCGCCCAAATAATCTTCAGATCCACGCATAGATCCTCGTCTCGCTCCACCACACCACCACACAACTTCCGGTACGCCTTCTTAACCAAGAACTTACCCTCCACCCACTCAAAACGATCCGGCTCCCCCGACATCTCCCCGACCGGTGGAATCTCCGCAAGTAGCCGTAAAAACTCCTGCATCCTCTGCTCCGATAGAACCGCAACGAACCTCGGGGCCCAAGTCCCAGAGTCCACAACCTCCGCCACCCGCGCCCCCTTGTCCATGGCCAGTGCCATCAATCTAGGGAAACGGAGCGCTAACGGCCCCTCTCCCGTCCAGTCATCATGCCAAAATCAGAAAAGAAGACCATTTCCCATCTGCGGCCGAAGCAAAGGCCTCATGCCCGGTAGCACCGCACGGATCCCGATCCACAGCGAAGACTCATGACGCCGCCTTGCCGCCACCAGCTCGCCCGAGACCCCATAGATCTTCCGCAGCAGCCGCAACACCAACACGTCCGATGAACCCCAGATGCGCACCACCCACTTGTCAAGCAAGGCCCTGTTCATACAATCCACATCCCTAACTCCCAACCCACCTTCTGAAACGGGTACAGCAAGATCCCTCCAAGCCACCAAGTGCAACCCCTTCTTATCCTGCCTTCCACTAGACCAAAAAAAAAACCTCATCAATGCCTCCACCTTCTTTCTGACCCCAACAGGCATCAAGCGGGTTGAGAAGAAGAAAATCGGAATGGCAGAAAGGACGTGCTTGAGCAGGGTAAGCTTCCCGCCCTTGGATAAAGTGACAACCTTCCACCCCTCCAACCGCTCCTCCAATCTCCGCCCTTGGATAAAGTGACAACCTTCCACCCCTCCAACCGCTCCTCCAATCTCCGAAGAACACAGTCCCAATCGGACTTCCTCAGTCTGTCGTCAACCAAAGGCAACCCCAAGTAGGAGAGGGGTAAACTACCCAGAGGGCAACCCACCCATTCAGCTAGCCGGTTACTCTCGTCCTCCTGCATCTCAAGAGTTACCAGTACAGACTTCTGCCTGTTGATCTGCAAGCCAGAAAGGCATCCAAACACGTCCACCAGGACAACAGCATTGTGATTCTACGCCTCCGTCCCCCCAAAAAAGATCAGTGTGGCGTCCGCATATTGCAGCACCGGGACGGAGATGTCCCCCATTGTGAACCCCTCACACCAGCTTTCCTCAACCGCCCGCTGAAATAAGACCGCAAGACAATCCGCTACCAGCACAAACAGAAGGGAAGCAAGGGGGCAGCCCTGGCGCACCCCCCTCTGCGGTTGGAACCAGCCACCCTCCTGACTGCCATTGACCAGAACCGAGCAGGAGCACGTAGTGACACACCTCTTAACCCAATCCACCCAAAGAGTTGGGAATCCTTTCTTCTCTAGCGTTGTCCACAAGAATTTCCAACTGACACAATCGTAGGCCTTCGCATAGTCGATCTTCCAAATCGCACCTTTCTTCCTAGATCTCTTCCATTCACGACTGATCTCTGATGCGGTCACGATACCATCTGCCATACATTGCCCAGGAATGAACGCGGACTGTGCATGAAGGACCACGCTCGATAGAACACCTCTAAGTCTGCTCGTCAAAACCTTGGCCACAATGAGGTAGATGCCATTAGAAATCGATATAGGCCGGTAGTCTCCAACCCCCACTGGGGCCTCTTTCTTAGGCAGAAGAAAAAACAAGGCCATGTTGACCTTCTCAAAACCCCTGTTGTCATTCCTGAATTCATTCCTTTAGAAGGTTATGAGCCTTCGGAAAGGTGTAGGACCGGATGACATCCCTGTAGAAGTATGGAGAGTTTTAGGTGAGTGCGGTTTGACTTGGCTTACGAATCTATTCAATGTTGTTTGGCGAAGCAAGAAAATGCCTAAAGATTGGAGGAGAAGTATCGAGGTGCCTCTTTATAAGAATAAAGGAGACATTCAAAATTGTTCAAATTTTAGAGGTATCAAGCTGATAAGTCACACTATGAAAATTTGGGAACGCGTGATCAAAAGAAGGCTGAGGAAAGTTTCCAACGTAAAAGAAAATCAATTCGGATTCATGCCAGGTCGCTCAACTATTGAAGCCATCCATTTGCTGAGGAGAACAATGGAGATTTATAGAGCTAAAAGGAAGAACTTCCATATGATCTTTATTGATTTGGAGAAGGCTTATAATTATGTCCCACGAGAGATATTGTGGAGAGTTTTGGAGAAGAGACAAGTACTTGTCCTATACATTAACCTCATAAAGGACATGTATGATAAGGCTTTATCTAGTGTAAGGACCCTGTCTGGAAAGACTAACTATTTTAACATCAACATTAATTTACATCAATGTTCAGCTTTGAGTCCATTTCTTTTTACTTTGATTATGGACGAGTTGACAAGTCACATTCGGGATGAGTTACCTTGGTGTATGTTATTTGCGAATGATATTGTATTGATTGTCGAGACTAGAGATGGAGTAAATGAGAAGCTTGAGGTTCGGAGACATGCATTTGAGATTAAAGGATTTCATATAAGTAGGGCTAAGATGGAATATATGGAGTGCACCTTTGATGGAAGCAATAGTGAAGGAATTGAGGTGAATATTGGTGATAATAACATTCAGAAGAGAGATTCTTTTAGATATCTGAGATCTATTTTGCAACGAGATGGGGAAATTGATGGAGATGTTGCTAACAGAATAAATGCAGGCTGGCTAAAGTGGAGAGGAGCCTCTGTTGTTCTCTGTGATAAGAAAATTCCTATAAAAATTAAAGGAAAGTTTTACAAAGTAACCATGAGACCTGCTATGCTCTATGGATCTGAATGTTAGCAAGTGAATCATAAACACGTGCAGAGAATGGTTGTAGCAGAAATGAAAATGCTAAGGTGGATACGTGGACACACATGTAAAGATCGGATTCGGAATGATGCAATCAGAAAAAAGTTGGTATAGCTCCGATCGAGGATAAGATGCGAGAAAACCGCTTAAGATGGTTTGGTCATTTACAAAGAAGATCAACGGATGCACCAGTTAGGAGATGCGAGTGTTGGGATGTTGAGCCGGCTAAGAGAGGGCGAGGACGTCCCAGGAAGTGTTGGAAAGAGACTATACGAAGGGATCTTAGTTTTCTGGATATAAGCCCGAGATTGACCCAAGATAGATATGAATGGAGGCTAAGAATCCATGTAGCCGACCTTACTTAATTGCGGGAAAAGGCTTTGTTGTTGTTGTTGTTGGCGCTTCTATTATACCTACTGGACTAGTCTCTCCATATCTGTGGCATCTTCGTTTTGGTCACCTTCCTCCGCAGAAGTTATGCCATGTTCTCCCTCAGATTTCCACGAGATCCTATTTTCAGTGTGAGGCATGCCAATTTGGGAAGCATCATCGTTCCTCCTTTCCATCCCGACAGAGTCGGAGCAGTTCTCAGTTGTTTGAGCTCCTTCACTTAGATATATGGGGTCCGAGTCGTGTTCCTAATCATCAAAGACACTATTTTTATCTTGTTGTTGACGATTTTTCTAAACTTTCCTGGGTCTTTCTTTTGAAGAACAAGTCTAAGGTTGGATCTATAATAAAATATTTTATTAATGAAATAAAGAATATTTTTCTGTTAATGTCAAGTATATTCGCACTGATAATGCCTTAGGGTTCTGCACCTTACATCTTTCTGAGTTCCTAAATCTCTTGGCATTGTTCACCAGACCTCATTTGCCTATACTTCCCAACAGAACGTCGTTGCCGAGCGTAAACATTGTCACTTACTTGATGTGACCAGAACCTTGTTAATACAGAGTCGTGCTCCTCACTCTTACTGGGGCGATGTTGTCCTTACTGCATGCTATTTGGTGAATCGCATGCCCTCGTCTGTGTTGGGAGAGAAGATCCCTTTCTCGATTGCGTTTCTCGAGATGGATCTTTTCTCTCTTACACCTCGTGTGTTCGGATCCGTTGCCTTTGTTCATGGTGTTTCTCCAGTTCGTGACAAGCTCTCTCCTAGAGCTGTCAAGTGTGTGTTTGTTTGCAACTCTCGTACCCATAAGGGATACCGTTGCTTTGATCCGCTAAGGCGGAAGTACTTTGTCAGTGTTGACGTCACTTTCTTTGAGTTTGTTATGTATTTTTCTCCTACAGGTTCCAGACTTACCTCATCCGACTCTGATAATGAGATCTACATGCCTCCACCTCCTACCATTATTCCTCTACCTCTTGTTCTACCACCACCTCCTTAACTCCCGCCACCACCACCACCACCTATTCCTACCGTTACACCTGCTCCTCTGGCTCCACCTTCTACTGTGACTTAGTTTTTGCCACGTGTTTTTACTCGCAGGTCTTGTTCAGTCCCTCCTACTCACAGGTCTTGCCCATCATCCAACATGCCTTATGTAATGAGCACATTGTTTTGATTGATGGCACTACTGAGTTGTCTGTGCAGCAGGATACCATACAGGATGAGCAGGTGCCCTCTCAAGAGGGAACTCATAGGTTACAGATTGGCAGATGATTTTGATGTATCGATTGCTCTTCGTAAGCTGAAACTTAGGTGTGCTACTTATCCTCTTGTAGCCCAGGTTTCCTTGTGCAGGCTGTCAGAGGATTTCAGGAGATTTACCTTAGCACTATCAGTCGTGGAGATACCGTGGACGTATTAGGAGGCTCTTCAGGACAATCAGTGGAGATTGGCCATGGAGGAGGAGATGACTGCACTACACTCACGTGGTACATGGAGTCTGGTTTCAGCTCTAGTTGGTGCATCATTGTGGGATGCAAATGGGTGTTCACTGTGAAACACCGTGAGGATGGCAGCGTGGATCGCTACAAGACGAGACTTGAGGCACGAGGGTCCACCCAAACATATGGGGTGGACTATCAGGATAATTTCTCACCAGTTGCCAGACATTCTACTCTATATATTCTACTTTCCGTTGTTGTGATACGAGATTGACCACTTTACCAGCTTGATGTGAAGAATGCATTCCTCTATGGTGATCTACAGGAGGATGTCTACATGCAGCAGCCACCTGGGTTTGTTGCTGAGGGGGAGTGTCAGAAGCTTTGCAGGCTACACAAGGCTGCCTATGGCCTTAAGCAGAGTCCAAGAGCGTGAAGCTCTCGGACTTGATAGCATCATGGGTTTGTGAGATCGATTGCCGATCACTCCTTGTTTGTGCAGAGGACTCAGAGATGTACTATTGTCATTCTTGTTTACGTTGATGATATTATTGGTACAGGGGATGACGAACAGGGCATTCAGGGTGCCAAGGGCTTCCTAGGTCAGCATTTTGCGACCAAGGACCTTGGACATTTACGTTACTTCCTTGGACTGGAGTTTGCCAAGAACCAGTAAGGTCTTGTGATGATCCAGAGGAAGTATGTTACATATCTTCTTTCAGAGACAAGTATGGCAGATTGCAGACCTGCCACTACTCCTCTTGACTCGGGTATGAAGCTCTATGATGATAATACTGAGGAGGTCGACAAGAGGAGGTACAGAGAGCTTGTTGACAAGCTATTATATGTGACTATTACCAGGTCCAACATATCATTTCCCGTGAGCAAAGTAGTAACATCCGGGAATCCGCGTAAACCCGAACTCGACCCGATTAAGGTCTGTTTAACCCAATAAAGTTATCTGATCATATTAGATAACCTAAATCGACCAATTGATCATGAATCAAAAGTTGTTCAGGTAAACTCGACCAAAAATCGGTCGCTTCGTAATGCGCGCCGCGAAAAAGCCGCAACACAAATTCGGAAACGGCGAAACGAACCGAGATCGTCATTAGATCCGATTCGACGAAACAAGACCAACAAAATCGACCGTTCGTCAATCGGATATTGTTTGATATTTTTAAATCATAAAATTTAACCTTAAACAAAATCCGTATCCGAAAATTTCGGTGGTTCAAAACCCAACCGAAAGTATATCATTATTATACTCATATCGATCGTCATTCCGAGACGATCACATCGATATATTGTGCGTCAAAATCCGATGTCCGATGTGCGCGTATGATCAACTTTAAGTATGTTAGTTAAAGAGAAAAAAATATTATTTTTTACTGTAGCAGACAACAGTCTGCAATTCCAGCAAAAGAAATTTAATTAAAAAAAAGAGAGAGTATAAACATGACATCAGCATGCTGACATCAGCATGCTGATGTCACTAAAATTGTCATGCTAATGATGTCATGGGTGACATCATGTCAAGAGGAAACTTCCTCCCTCTTTCCCCATTCCTATCCCCCTCCTCTTTCCTATTTAAGCCTATTCCAGCCGTACTTCAGATGTTTCTTTTTCTTTTCCTTTCCCCAAAATTCCAACAAAAACCTCTTCTTTCCCTCTTTGAAATTCCATTCTTGGAGTTCTTCTCTTGGAGTATCCAAACTTGTTGTAGCAGCTCTCCAAAGCCAAGCTGCTGGAGCCATTTTGCCTCCTACTGCAAGCATGTTCAGAAGCAAAATCAGCAGTTGTAGGCTGTTGTCTTCCATTCCCTGGAGGTTGCTACAGCCCTCCTTGTTGCATGCAGGATCAGCCCTTCATCCCTCTTCAAAAATTGATCCAAATAGGTACCATTCCCCACCTTCCTTTGCTGCCATACATGCATTTTACCTACCTTGACCCCATATATATACATTCATTAGAAAGGTTCGAACTATACTACAATATTTCAAAAAAAAAGATATTGGTGCAGGTGATCCTTAGCTTTAATTCGATCTTGCATGCATAAGATCCTATTGCACCTTTAGTTAATTCATTCTTTCCTTTGAAATGCTTAGAGATCAGGAATTAAATATTGTGTGTATGAACCAATTCATGGAAGCAACTGCCTGAAATTGGAATTTTGGATGATTTGATTTTCGATGCCTGAAATTGGAATTTTGGATGATTTGAATTTCTATATGATATGATTTCAAGGGGAAATGGGTTGTCAGACGATCAATATATATACATATATTTCTATACTATATTTTTGTACTGGAATCTGATTTAGATGGTTTTTAAATATACATGAAATATATTCTGATGTTATCCTTAATAGTGTGGATTATATGGACGCATGCCCGTTTATGAATGAAATATGCAATTTATCTGAAATTAACATGAATCTTTATTGTTGGATCTGAAATAGAAATTTATGGAAGAGTGACAACGATGAGTCCAATGTGACAACTTGATGTCGAAATATTCTAATGAATCTGAATTAAAGGACCAGACCCTCATTGTGATCAAAATAAACCTAGGCTCTGTTACTGCAATATATGTCTTTGGATATTGGAACAATTGTCGAATTTCTCACATATTTTACTAGTAATTGCTTTAAAAAAAATCATGAGGGTATTATAAAGAAATCTTGATTTGGTGTATTGATTATTAGATATGAATGCTTATGGGTGTACCCTGGTGTGGTGTGATCTCAGTTACAGATTTATGTATGGCATTGTTGATGACAATTTTTAATCCAGTCAAAGAAGGTATTATTAAGGATACATGATAAGAAAATTATAAATTCATTTCCCTGGAATCTAGAACAATCAAATTTGTTTACTTGTCACTTTCTTACTCACAATCTTCTGCAATAGTGCAGGAATTTTCTTAGGCTGCAGATATCTCTTATCATTAGTATGGATTTAATATACTAGAGCTACATACAATATAATCAAGTTGATGAAATCCTCATACGAGTTATAGAAGCATCCCATCTTTACATTAATTTTACACAAAGATCTGTAGACCTAACCTTAAACAGTACCCATGCGATGTCTTCTTATTGATAAAATTTCTTTGAATTAAAAGGAGGAGGTTGAGAGGCTTTAATATTTAATCTAAGTCTTTGAGGATCTAATGTGTGTTATGCATATTCTAAGGTTAATATACTTGCAAAAAAAATGGAGCGTTATAAAAATTGATGTCTACTGTATCCTATTACATAATACCCCTTTAAATTGAATCAAGGAATCATCAATACAGATGGATATTACAATAAGTATTGGATGTAATATATTATCATTTACAATCCTTTAGATGATAATGTGAGGTGTTGTTAACAGAAAGTCTATACATAGGAGAATCTAGATCGAGTATTCATTCATGACCCCAATCTTGTATGATGAACTACTGGGAGCAATGAAAAAGTGATGTAAGTGACCAACTTTAGCAAAAGGCATATTTGCTTTAGAAACACTTTGGAGGAATGCGGTGATCTGGCCAATTCAAGCATTTGAAAATATTATGTCATCAAAATCTCATTGTGCAGTTCAAATAAAACACATTTAGTGTCAAATATCTACCTTAATTGCTTTAATAAATCAAAGGACTTATGTAGTCCTCATTATTTTGAGATCCTTGAGAAGATTGGTTTGATATGATTAAACAAAGATCAATAATTGCCGATCAGAGTGACCTTTACACCTGACCGTGCAAGAGCGCGGTGACTCTCAACTGGGCGGAAGATAGGAAGCCCAGATAGGGTAGTGGCCGCCAAGTGCGCGGGTCTAGGATCTCAGTCCCTTTTCGGTTTTACGCGAGCTCGCAGTGTTTTTACGCCTCGTTGGGATCCCGACTTTAGACCAGTTCCGCTGACCCTCTGTTTTAGGATACCCAGACAGGGGATCCTTGGTTTTCAGTTTTACGTACGAGCTCAGTTGCCCGTTACCGGTCGGGCTGTTTTCTAGAGCGACTTTTCCGGTAAGTCCCTCTCACCCGTCTCAGTGGCGTATTTGGGGAGTAGACCTATCCCTCTATTGGACCGTCCTTCCAACTAGAGGGCGAGACAGAAGAGCCATTTGTAGGCTTCTTCACCGCTTGAGTTTTCTTTCGCCAACAGACTTGGCGATTCTACTTCCAGATCATCTATATCTACATCTAAATCATCAAGAGTTGCATCTGAGAGAGTTAGAGTGAAGATTTGGAGGAAATTACAATTAAAATTAAGTTGTTTGGAGGTGACTTTAATCTGATTCAAAATCCCTATAAGTTAGTGGACGTGTTGGGAACTTAGTTAGGATGCATTACACAACACCGCATGCCTACGGAGGCCCCCCAACCCTAAGGTAGTTTAATACCTTAGAGTCATAGTGTGAGGTTACACACAGACCAAGACCGCGGACTATCCACTAACTTAAAAGGAGTAAATAGAATTAAGGATCAAATCCGTCATCATTATATCAGTCCATCATCGGAAACCATGACATGATCTCAATGACAAGAAAGTAGCATTTACATGTGCCATCAAGTTCCGCAATATGATCTCCAAGACCCAAAATCATGATCTTAAAACACAGGAAATCATTATACGTTAGGGTTTGTCATCTAAACTTTATATAAATATATATATGGGATGAATGGGAAAAAGGGGAGAACAAATGAACATAATACCAAACAGTTGAAAACCCTTTTACTTACGCAAGTAGATGTAAATTGTAGTTATTCCACCTTTCTACTTGCTCTCTTTTGCACATTATAAATAATTGTTATTTATTTTTAAACTACGGGTTTGTATTCACAATTGTGACTCCTTTTCTTCCTTGCACGCATGGCAGGAAAGGAGTCTGTTGTTCAGTATCTATACAAGGTTCCAAGAGACAAGGTCTGTACCAGACGGTATGTAGTTTTTGTTACAGTTTTTAGTTCAATTGATATTGTAAAATGCTTCTTCTCTTCAGTCAAATTTTTGGGATGTTGTATGTACAGACAGACATTGTACATGTTGTAAAATCATATGAAATTAATGAAATAAGATTTTGGTGCTATTTGTCTCTTTTACCTTGTGGTTATAAATGTGAATGTCAGATGCCAATGATGATGCAACAAAAAAAATTTTTCCCTATTTTTCTATAAATTATGCGATCTTTAATGAATGGAAAGCCGCGAAATGTGTCGTAAACGGGCACCCGGATCCTCGTGGGTTCACTATTTGGTATCAGAGCAGCGGTACCCCGATACACACATTCGCGGTATTACAATTCCGATCGCATTAAGTTCTCGGATAGCGATAGTCTTCCGACTTGTCGTGAGTCCGAGAAGGGAAATATAACATTCGAATTAAATAACCACATATGTCACCAATTTCATTAATTTTCATATTATATCCCAAGAAGAGAAAAAGCATACATGATAAGTATCTGTGAATTTCCCGTTCAGCAGCTACTATGGTAAAAGACATGGTCTCAGTCTTGAACCGACCTTTCCATATTCTATTAAGACTACTAGTTTATTTAGGTAGAGTCGCAGCGACTCTCTCTTCTCCATATCACATCCGAGGGCCAGGTGGCCAGTTATTCATTATTTCACTGATAGTCAGGCACTTGCCCGTACTGATTGGCGGTCACGAGATGATCGCAGATTGTCTACTTCTGCAGCTTGATGAGTTCGACTTAATTTTGGGTATGGATTGGTTATCCACTCATCATGCACTGGTTGATTTCTTTAGGAAGAAAATTGTCTTCAGGATTCCTGATATACCCGAGTTCACCTTTGAGGGTACTATACATGACTCCACCATGGAGTACATTTCAGTGTTGCGAGCCCAACGACTTGTCGATCAGGGTTGTGATTCATACCTTGCATTTGTTCGGGAGGTATCTGATCAGGAGCCGATGATACAGGACATCCGAGTAGTATCCGAATATCCAGATGTCTTTCCTGATGAGCTACCAGGGCTACCTCCTGAGAGAGAGATCGAGTTCGAGATCACATTATTGCCAGATACACAGCCGATCTCTATGGCACCTTATCGCATGGCACCAGCCGAGTTGAGGGAGCTGAAGGTGCAGTTACAGGAATTACTTGATTTGGGATTCGTGAGACCGAGCACTTCACCTTGGGGTGCTCCAGTTCTATTTGTCAAGAAGAATGATGGATCCATGAGGTTATGTATTGACTACAGGCAACTGAACAAGAGAACGGTGAAGAACCGTTATCCTCTGCCTCGCATCGATGATTTGTTTGACCAACTCCAGGGATCTTCGGTTTTCTCGAAGATCGATCTTCGCTCAGGTTACCATCAGCTGAGGATTCACGAGTCGGATATTCCGAAGACAGCCTTCAAGACTCGCTATGGACACTATGAGTTTGTGGTGATGCCGTTTGGGCTCACCAATGCACCTACGGCTTTCATGGATATGATGAACAGGATCTTCCGTCCATACTTGGACAAGTTTGTAGTGGTGTTCATCGATGATGTGCTCATTTACTCACAGAATGAATGGGATCATGCGAATGATCTACGGATTGTTTTGTATACATTGCGGGAGCACAAGCTATATGCCAAGTTGAGCAAGTGTGAGTTCTGTTTATCTCATGTCTCATTTTTAGGGCACGTCATTTCTGGAGCAGGTATCGTGGTTGATCCTGCAAAGATAGATGCAGTTATGTCTTGGGAGCAGCCCAAGACTGTCACGCAGATTCGGAGCTTCCTTGGGCTAGCAGGTTATTACAAACGCTTCGTCAGCGGTTTTTCACGCATTGTTCGCCCTCTGACACGACTGACGCAGAAAGGAGTTCCATTCATTTGGGACGATTCATGTGAGCATGCCTTCCAGACACTGAAGGAAAGATTGACTACAACGCACATTCTAGCTCTTCCTTCAGGCACTCAGGACTATGCAGTTTACACAGATGCATCTGGAGAAGGTCTAGGAGCAGTGTTGATGCAGAGAGGGCAAGAGATTGCTTACGCATCACGGCAGTTGAGACCGCACGAGCGAAACTACCCCACACATGACTTGGAATTTGCGGCAGTTGTCTTCGCCTTGAAGATCTGGCGCCACTACCTATATGGGGTGAATTTCGAGATCTTTACAGACCACAAGAGTCTGAAGTACATCTTTGATCAGAAGGAGCTGAACATGAGGCATCGTAGATAGCTCGAGTTGTTGAAGGATTATGATTGCACGATCTCTTACCATCCTGGTAAGGGAAACGTGGTGGCTGATGCACTCAGCAGGAGAGTGCATGCTGATGGTACAGTGAACTGGCTATATACATGGGATACGCTTGTCTCTTTGACCGAATGGCATCCTTAGGAGAGCGCATCCATTTCTACCGTTGTGCCTCTTCGATACAGCAGCCTTTGAGATCGTATTGTAGAGGGCCAGAAGACAAATCCTTGGATCCGAGATAGATACATGCACGCCATCAAAGACGAATTTGATGAGTTTGTTGTGATGGAGTCTAATTTATGGAAGGCAGTACAAAGATGTACCGTGATCTTAGTCAACATTTCTGGTGGGATGGAATGAAGCGCGATGTGGCGTTATATGTTAGCAGATGTATGACCTCTCAGATGGTCAAGGCCGAGCACAGGAGACCGCCAGGATTACTGCAGTCTCTTCCCATTCCCGAGTGGAAGTGGGAAAGTATTTCTATGAATTTTATCACAGGTCTGCCTAAGACACCGGGTGACCATGATTCCATTTGGGTCGTTGTTCATAGGTTGACCAAGTCAACCCATTTCATACCTGTCAACACGACTTACACTCCATCCAGATTGGTCAAGCTCTATGTGCAGAATATCATTAGGCTACATGGTATACCACGAGAGGTGGTGTCTGACAGAGATTCGAGATTTATGTCGCATTATTGGCATCAATTCATGTCAGCATTACAGACAGAGCTGAAGATGAGTTCTGCATATCATCCGCAGACAGACGGGCAGAGTGAGCGCACCATTCAGACGCTCAAGGATTTGCTTCGCGCTTGCACTTTGGAGTAGAAAGGGTTCTGAAAGACCATTTGCCTTTGGTGGAATTCACGTACAACAACAGCTATCACTCCAGTATTGGCATGGCACCATTCGAAGCCCTATACAGGCGAATATGCCTCACACCTCTCAGTTGGCGTGAGGTAGGTTAAAATGCTTTGTATTCCGTAGATCTCTTGGAAGAGACTGCGAGAGCTGTTGATCTTATGAGACGGAGGCTTCTGACGGCACAGAGCCACCAGAAGAGCTATGCAGGCCGTCGGAGAAGAGATTTGGAATTTCAGGTCGGAGATTGGATATTTTTGTGACTATCTCCCATGAAGGGAATACAAAGATTCGGTGTTTGTGGCAAGCTGGCGCCGCGATATGTGGGTCCATTTGAGATTCTTGCAAGAGTAGGGAAGGTGGCCTACCGAGTAGCTCTTCCTCCACATCTTTCTGCTATTCACGATGTCTTCCATGTATCCAACCTGAGGAAGTATGTCCACGATCCTCGGCACGTCATCAGTTACGAGAATCTTGACATAGAGCCGGACCTGACTTATGAGAAGCCAGTCCAGATACTTGACCGCGCTGAGAAGAAGCTTCGCAACAAGGAGATTTCATTGGTCAAGGTTTTGTGGCACCGACACGGCATCAAAGAGGCAACGTGGGAGACTGAAGCAGACATGCGGGCACGATACCCGCAGCTTTTCTGAGGTAATAATTAAAACAAGCCTTTGTAATTAGATACATGATAAATATATGGCTTGTTTTCTCTTTGAGGTTTTTATGAGTTCAAAACCCTTTGAGGTTTTTATGGCCATATAAAATTCAATGACAACTAATGACCTTGACTCGAGTCTCAAGGACGAGACTCCCTTTGAGGTTTTTATAATTGTAACATCCGGGAATCCGCGTAAACCCGAACTCGACCCGATTAAGGTCTGTTTAACCCAATAAAGTTATCTGATCATATTAGATAACTTAAATCGACCAATTGATCATAGAATCAAAAGTTGTTCGGGTAAAATCGACCAAAAATCGGTCGCTTCGTAATGCGCGCCGCGAAAAAGCCGCAACACAAATTCAGAAACCGCAAAACTAACCGAGATCGTCATTAGATCCGATTCGACGAAACAAGACCAACGGAATCGACCGTTCGTCAATCGGATATTGTTTGATATTTTTAAATCATAAAATTTAACCTTAAACAAAATCCGTATCCGAAAATTTCGGTGGTTCAAAACCCAACCGAAAGTATATCAATATTATACTCATATCGATCGTCATTCGGAGACGATCACATCGATATATTGTGCGTCAAAATCCGATGTCCGATGTGCGCGTATGATCAACTTTAAGTATGTTAGTTAAAGAGAAAAAATATTATTTTTTTACTTTAGCAGACAACAGTCTGCAATTCCAGCAAAAGAAATTTAATTAAAAAAAGAGAGAGAGTATAAACATGACATCAGCATGTTGATGTCACTAAAATTGTCATGCTAATGATGTCATGGGTGACATCATGTCAAGAGGAAACTTCCTCCCTCTTTCCCCATTACTATCCCCCTCCTCTTTCCTATTTAAGCCTATTCCAGCCGTACTTCATATGTTTCTTTTTCTTTTCCTTTCCCCAAAATTCCAACAAAAACCTCTTCTTTCCCTCTTTGAATTTCCATTCTTGGAGTTCTTCTCTTGGAGTATCCAAACTTGTTGTAGCAGCTCTCCAAAGCCAAGCTGCTGGAGCCATTTTGCCTCCTACTGCAAGCATGTTCAGAAGCAAAATCAGCAGCTGTAGGCTGTTGTCTTCCATTCCCTGGAGGCTGCTACAACCCTCCTTGTTGCATGCAGGATCATCCCTTCATCCCTCTTCAAAAATTGATCCAAATAGGTACAATTCCCCACCTTCCTTTGCTGTCTGTCATACATGCATTTTACCTACCTTGACCCCATATATATACATTCATTGAGAAAGGTTCGAACTATACTACAATATTTCAAAAAAAAGATATTGGTGCAGGTGATCCTTAGCTTTAATTCGATCTTGCATGCATAAGATCCTATTGCACCTTTAGTTAATTCATTCTTTCCTTTGAAATGCTTAGAGATCAGGAATTAAATATTGTGTGTATGAACCAGTTCATGGAAGCAGTTGCCTGAAATTGGAATTTTGGATGATTTGATTTTCGATGCCTGAAATTGGAATTTTGGATGATTTGAATTTCGATATGATATGATTTCAAGGGGAAATGGGTTGTCAGACGATCAATATATATACATATATTTCTATACTATATTTTTGTACTGGAATCTGATTTAGATGGTTTTTAAATATACATGAAATATATTCTGATGTTATCCTTAATAGTGTGGATTATATGGATGCATGCCCGTTTATGAATGAAATATGCAATTTATCTGAAATTAACATGAATCTTTATTGTTGGATCTGAAATAGAAATTTATGGAAGAGTGACAACGATGAGTCCAATGTGACAACTTGATGTCGAAATATTCTAATGAATATGTATTAAAGGACCAGACCCTCATTGTGATCAAAATAAACCTAGGCTCTGTTACTGCAATATATGGCTTTGGATATTGGAACAATTGTCGAATTTCTCACATATTTTACTAGTACTTGCTTTAAAAAAAATCATGAGGGTATTATAAAGAATCTTGATTGGGTGTATTGATTATTAGATATGAATGCTTATGGGTGTACCCTGGTGTGGTGTGATCTCATTTACAGATTTATGTATGGCATTGTTGATAACAGTTTTTAATCCAGTCAAAGAAGGCATTATAAAGGATACATGATAAGAAAATTATAAATTCATTTCCCTGGAATCTAGAACAATCAAATTTGTTTACTTGTCACTTTCTTACTCACAATCTTCTGCAATAGTGCAGGAATTTTCTTAGGCTGCAGATATCTCTTATCATTAGTATGGATTTAATATACTAGAGCTACATACAATATAATCAAGTTGATGAAATCCTCATACGAGTTATAGAAGCATCCCATCTTTACATTAATTTTACACAAAGATCTGTAGACCTAACCTTAAACAGTACCCATGCGATGTCTTCTTATTGATAAAATTTCTTTGAATTAAAAGGAGGAGGTTGAGAGGCTTTAATATTTAATCTAAGTCTTTGAGGATCTAATGTGTGTTATGCATATTCTAAGGTTAATATACTTGCAAAAAAAATGGAGCGTTATAAAAATTGATGTCTATTGTATCCTATTACATAATACCCCTTTAAATTGAATCAAGGAATCATCAATACAGATGGATATTACAATAAGTATTGGATGTAATATATTATCATTTACAATCCTTTAGATGATAATGTGAGGTGTTGTTAACAAAAAGTCTATACATAGGAGAATCTAGATCGAGTATTCATTCATGACCCCAATCTTGTATGATGAACTACTGGGAGCAATGAAAAAGTGATGTAAGTGACCAACTTTAGCAAAAGGCATATTTGCTTTAGAAACACTTTGGAGGAATGCGGTGATCTGGCCAATTCAAGCATTTAAAAATATTATGTCATCAAAATCTCATTGTGCAGTTCAAATAAAACACATTTAGTGTCAAATATCTACCTTAATTGCTTTAATAAATCAAAGGACTTATGTAGTCCTCATTATTTTGAGATCCTTGAGAAGATTGGTTTGATATGATTAAACAAAGATCAATAATTGCCGATCAGAGTGACCTTTACACCTGACCGTGCGAGAGCGCGGTGACTCTCAACTGGGCGGAAGATAGGAAGCCCAGATAGGGCAGTGGCCGCCAAGTGCGCGGGTCTAGGATCTCAGTCCCTTTTCGGTTTTACGCGAGCTCGCAGTGTTTTTACGCCTCGTTGGGATCCCGACTTTAGACCAGTTCCGCTGACCCTCTGTTTTAGGATACCCAGGCGGGGGATCCTTGGTTTTCAGTTTTACGTACGAGCTCGGTTGCCCGTTACCGGTCGGGCTGTTTTCTAGAGCGACTTTTCCGGGAAGTCCCTCTCACCCGTCTCAGTGGCGTAGTTGGGGAGTAGACCTATCCCTCTATTGGACCGCCCTTCCAACTAGAGGGCGAGACGGAAGAGCCATTTGTAGGCTTCTTCACCGCTTGAGTTTTCTTTCGCCAACAGACTTGGCGATTCTACATCCAGATCATCTATACCTACATCTAAATCATCAAGAGTTGCATCTGAGAGAGTTAGAGTGAAGATTTGGAGGAAATTACAATTAAAATTAAGTTGTTTGGAGGTGACTTTAATCTGATTCGAAATCCCTATAAGTTAGGGACGTGTTGTGAACTTAGTTAGGATGCATTACACAACACCGCATGCCTACGGAGGCCCCCCAACCCTAAGGTAGTTTAATACCTTAGAGTCATAGTGTGAGGTTACACACAGACCAAGGCCACGGACTATCCACTAACTTAAAAGGAGTAAATAGAATTAAGGATCAAATCCGTCATCATTATATCAGTCCATCATCGAAAACCATGACATGATCTCAATGACAAGAAAGTAGCATTTACATGTGCTATCAAGTTCCGCAATATGATCTCCAAGAACCAAAATCATGATCTTAAAACACAGGAAATCATTATACGTTAGGGTTTGTCATCTAAACTTTATATAAATATATATATATATGGGATGAATGGGAAAAAGGGGAGAACAAATGAACTTAATACCAAACAGTTGAAAACCCTTTTACTTACGCAAGTAGATGTAAATTGTAGTTATTCCACCTTTCTACTTGCTTGCTTTTGCACATATTAAATGTCTAGTTTTTTTTATAAGTTTTTGGGAGGTACCAGCAATGGCTGACGCCTCTTCTTTCCTAACGTGTTTGGCAGGCAAACAGCCTGCAGTTCAGTAGCCGCTCAGTAGCTATACATGATTCCTGGAGACAGAGTATACACTAGATGGTATGAATTACTTTGTCTTAGTTTTTGTCAGATAATGATGTAAATGATATCTCTTTTGTATCACTTGGGATATATGTTGTAATATGGAAGATGCTTGTGCAAGTTGTAAATGGATATGAATATTAATAAAAAGGAATTTTGGTGCCATTTGTATCTCTTTTACTTTGTGGTTATGTTGTGGATGTGAATGTCACGTGGATAATTAGCCGCGCGAAAAATTTTCCCTGCTTTTCGGTAACTTCTTGCGATCTAATGTGAATAATAGTGTGATTGTGTGATTAACGGGTACCCGGATCCTGAGGGGTTCACAAAAGTGAGTCAGTTTATGGAGCAACCCAGACAAGCACATATGGATGCAGTTCATATGATTCTGAGATACCTGAAGACTTCACCTGGTACTAGACTTCTTTTCAGCAGAGGCACATCCCTCTCAGTTACAGCAAGTGCAGATGCAGATTATGCTGGGTGTCCAAAGGATAGAAAGTCTGCATCAGGCTTTGTTGTGTTCATAGGGAATTCTCTTGTTTTATGGAAGAGTAAGAAGTAGACTGTGGTTGTCAGATCAAGTGTTGAGTCAAAATACAAGGCCATGACATAGGCTAGCACAGAGATGATGTGGGTCAGATATGTTCCTACTGACCTGACGATAGAGGTACTTCTTCCCAAGCACCTCCAATGTGATAATCAGGCTGCTCTTTTCATTGCCAACAACCTAGCCTTTCATGAGAGGACGAAGCACATAGAGGTAGACAATCACTACACTCGTGACATGATACAAAAGGGTCTTATCGCTACTACATACTTCAGCTCTGGAGACCAGAAAGCATATGTTCTTACAAAGGCCCTAGCGAGAAGACCTCATCAGAGATGTTGTTCCAAGCTAAGTCTGATTGATATCTACGCTCCAGCTTGAGGGGGAGTGTTGAGATATTAGTTATCTTTATTGTTGTTTTCTTATTTATTATTTCTTTTTACTTCTTTTTGTAATTTGCCCAATAAGTTCCTCTCCTATATAAGAGAACCCTAGGACCTCTCATAATGATATGAATTCTTTTTCCCTCAACAATAATCACATTTGATCTCTAGCTATGAATATCATATAAACCTGATAGCGTGCCGATGCAGTTCGTATTAGAGGATACCGAGGAAAGAATAGCCTCAAATACACATCCAAAAAGGTTCTGAGCTGCACAAAATAGTGGAATTACAATTTACATTTATAAAATAAAGAGCAAATGTACAAGCCCAAAATGTTTTTTGTTAGTGGAAAGGGATGATTCGGATGATCCATGCATGCAGACTTAGACGGTGCATTAAACGACTTCTTGGAGAATTCCATGATGGATGACTAGAAACATCAAACTTCAATTAAAAATTACTCAAAAAATCAGAGGCATTTATGGCAAGATGTTCGCAGAAACCTAACATTTAGAATCCAAAAGGTATTTGCTAACGCCTGCAAACACATCATCCACATTAATCCATACTTTTCTAACAAAGGAGCAACAAGAAAACGTTGATGATCAACATCTTACAATGTGACAAAATTGGAGATTTGAAAGATGGATGACTAGTAAGATCAAACTTCAATTAAAAATTACTCAAAAATAAGAGGCGTCCATGGCAAGATCTTCGCAAAACCCTAACATTCAGAATCCAAAGATAATCAATGAGCCAACCTCCTCGAGTCTATCATCCACTTTAACCCACACTTCTCTAACAAAGACTCGGATACCGAAGGCAAACCAAAAAGAAATCATTTCCCAACTACTATAGCAATAAGCAGGAGGGGAACGGTACTATACCTCACACTTGAAATAACCACCAGCTTTTCTCTGTCTTCTTGGACACCAGTCTAATGCCCAAACAGACCCACCAGCATGCAGTACAAAGTCTTTACTGCAATAAAAACTCAATATCATATTTTACACCAAATGGAATAGTGACACAAACAGTATGATTAAAGCAACACCTTTGCAAGACCAATCAGCCACAGAATTATAGTCTCAATAAGGAAAAGAAAAAAGAAAGGGACATCATCAATTTATTTGAAGCAGCCGCACTGTTTAGTTGATTATGCTCTCTTTGCTCGTGTATTAGGACCGTCGCAGCTTTCGAATTAGACTATCTATGGTTTTGAGATTGTATATACTCTTGGAGCATTGGGATTTCACACTTCCATTAAAAAAATATGATAACTATCATTGTGGATGGTTGTTGCGAGTAGTTATTCTCTTCCATTGTCAAAATTCATGAGAAAAAAACATCACTGATTGGTGATAGCATGCCGGCTAACACCAAAGAAATCAAGACATGTCAGCTTGAGAAGTTAAAAGAAATCGCAGTTTTCAATTGAACTATATTCAGAAGGTAGGATTAATCTCAGAAAAGCATCTCAATGATACTCCACAACAACAACAACAAAGCATTTTTTTTTGAAGCTCAAAAACGGGGGACGCACTCGACGGTGCTCACCCCAGATTTATTAATAGAAAAACAAAGAGAAAAAGAGAGACTTACAACGGGTGGACACAGAGGAAAAAAAGGGAAAAGAAAGAGCTCAAACAAGATCGGACGGTATCACAAGACGATACCCCGACCACACCAGGAAACAATTAAGCAACAGACCAGTCACAGACCAACCGTGAAGCAGAAATGAGGACATTTTCCGAGTAGAATCTCTGGCCAGTAAACAGCGCCTCGTTCCTAGCAGTCCAAATGCACCACAGCCGAGCGATAGAAGAGAGGATGTCGTTCTTACTCCTTGCCCGAGAGCGGACCAAGCAATCACAGAAGGAAACGGAGTCCGAAGCGTCAAGCCAAGTCAGATCCGCCCAAATGACATGCGTTATACCGCAGCGGAAGAAGAGGTGGTCAATAGTCTCAGCTTCCAGGTTGCACAGACCACATATAGGCGAAACCGAAGGGAAAAGAGCGGCACACCTGCTACGAGAAAGGAGACGCCCACGACGGAAAAGCCATAGGAAGATGCCAATCCGTTCAGGAACCCGGAGTCCCCAAAAGAATTGACAGTCCCGGAGCAGCGAATCATCAACCACATCCAAGGGCGGAAGAAGGGCCCTGTAAGCATCACGAACAGAGAAGGAGCCATTCTTCCAACAAAGGTGATCTCGTCCCACCATAGGCGAGGGCGAGACCGCAAGGATCTCCAGAAGAGCCATAAACTCCAAAAGCCGTTGTTCGGAAAGGTTGGCCACAAAAGTCGGCCCCCAAGCAGCACCATCCCAATAAGAAGCCGCCCTCACGTCAGGGTCATCCAACAACAAAGCATTTTGCCACATTAAGTAGAGTCGGCTACATGGATTCTTTGCCTCCATTCAGATCTATCTTGGGTCATTCTCGGGCTTAGATCCAAAAAACTAAGATCCTTTCGTATAGTCTCAATCCAACACTTCTTGGCCTTACTCGCACTCTATTAGCAGGCTCAGCATCCAAAAACTCGCATCTCATCACCGGTGCATCAGCTAACCTCCTTTGCAAATGGTCAAACCACCTTAAGCGAATTTCTCGCATCTTATCCTCAATCGGAGCTACACCAACTTTCCTTCTGATTACATCATTCCGAATACGATTTTTGTGTGTGTGTGGGTCCACACATCCACCTTAGCATTTTCATTTCTGCTACCGCCATTCACTGCACATGTCTATAGTTTACAGGCCAACATTCAAATTCATAGAGCATAGCAGGTCTCACGATTGCTTTGTAAAATAGATTCCAAGTATCTTAAAGAAACTCTCTTCTGAATGATATCGTCAATCTTCGCATTGATTCTTTCACCATTGCTTCCATCAAAAGTACACTTCATACATCCAGTCTTAGCCCTACTTATATGAAATCCTTATATTCTCCAATGCATGTCTCCAGACCTCAAGCTTCTCATTTACTCCATCTATAGTCTCATCAATCAATACAATATCATCAAAGAATAACATACACCAAGGTATCTCATCCTATATGCGACATGTCAACTCGTCCATAATCAAAGTAAAAAAGGAATGGACTCAAAGTTGAATCTTGATGCAGACCAATGTTGATGTCAAAATAATCAGTCTTCCTAGACCGGATCCTTACATAATATGAAGCACTATCATACATATCCTTTATGAGATTAATATATAAGACAGGTCCTGTTGAGATATTTGTATCTCTTGGTATTTATTTCTTATTTCTATTTCTTCTTTTTACCTCTTACATAATTTAACCATGGCTTTTCTCCTATATAAGAGAGCCCTGGGGCTCTATGAATGCATGCAACTCTATTATCTCCACATAGTATCTGAGCAACGGTCCTAGACCGAAGCCTGACCTAATCCGTACTGCACCGCCAGTGCACTCTCTCTTTTCTCGACGTTGCCGCCTGCCCTTGGGGCGCAGCCAGTGCCGCCGACCCCCTCCCTCCGAATCCGATGGGCTCAGCCAATGTCGCCACTAGCCCTCGAGGGGCACTGCCAACACCGTCGCGACCCTCCGTTGCCACTTCTAGCATCGTTGCATGTCCCATTCACGATTCTAGGGCATTTTCCAGCCCTCCTATAGCATATTTAAGCTTGATTTGGTTTGATTTTGACCAGAAAAAACGATTTCATACCTATAAAACGTGTTTTCCAAACATAGTAAGCACTTAGGATTGACGAGGATGGATGTATGGGTCTACGCGTACGCCCAATCCTCAATATGATCGTGTAAACATCATCTTTGACGATCTATCCCAAGTTGAGTTCCGTCGTGATCTCTCTTATTCATCATGTCAGAGAGCAAGGGTGAAGTATTTTCTTCTATCGGTGTCTTCAAAGGCCCGGCTCCCATCGTGAAGATGGATGGGACCAACTACTAGTTATGGTCCATGCAGTTTCTCACCCTCATGCAGTGTAGCAACAGAGAACATATTCTGACAAAGCCAGAGTCAGCGGATAAGACTGGGAAACAAGCTTCATGGAAGCAAGACAATACACATGCTCATATTTGTCTCTCATATACGCTCACCACGGAGATTGCAAATGATATTGTGAATCAGCCCACGACCAAGGCCATTTGGGATATCCTCGCTACCACATAGGGTGAAGCGAAGAATGAGAGCAAGATCCTCATGTTGCAGTATGACATATTCTCGACCAAACAGAATGGTTGACGTCTTCATGCCCACTCTCGCATCTTCAAGGCATGTTAGAGCGATTCCATAGCTTTATACCTATTACTACCAGCACAGAGCAGCAACAGGCATGCAGAAATGTCACTATGACAGGGGTCTTTCGATCATCTCTTGATTCTGAGTACGATGCAACACATACTCAACTGCTTACTGAAGAGACGATACCGCCGATGGAGGAAGTATACAAGTCGCGGAGCAGAATCATTGGTTTATCCACTACCATGGCCCAAACCCCCTCTACGATGGCAATTTCTCGCGGCAGGGGGGTACTTCACAGTTTCGTGGGCAAGGACCCTTTGGTCGAGGAGGACGTCCGTGTGGCCCTTGCACATATTGCCACCATTCAGGTCATTCTGAGGAGACATGCTATCAAAAGCATGGGTATCATGCGTCTGCCCGTGTAGCTGAGCAAACTGGGACTACTCCGGCTGTCTCTCATGATGCGACGCTCAACGATATCATCTGTAGATTGAGAGAGATAATGACCATACCCGATAAAACCTGTTGCAGGATCTTCAGATGTTGCAGCCACTGGCAGAACCTCTATGAGTTCTTCATGTATATCTTATGCACTTACCAGTTGTAGCAGCTCAGATTTGATTGACTGGATCATGGACGTTGGCATGTCTCATCATATGTGCCGAGATCGAGCACAGTTTAGCTCTTACAGATCTATCCCTCCTGATAGATCAGTGGTGATTGCAAATGGGGTTCACTTACCCATTGTTGGTCAGGGGGAGATTATCCTAGCCTTCTCGATGCGCTTACAGAATGTCTTCCATGCACTAGCATTTCAGATGAATCTTTTGTTCATTAGTCAGATTACAAAAGATTTATATTGTCGCGCAATATTTGACCCATCTTCTCTTGTGTTTCAGGACATACTCACGAGCAGATTGATTGGAAGTGGTCGTAAGCATCGAGGGCTTTGCAGACTGGTCCAACCTCCTTTTGTTGGTGCTACGACTATTCTTACTGGATCAGTATCTCCGTTCATGTAGCACATTCGCTTTGGACATCTTCCTCTACAAAAGTTATGGCATGTCCTCCCTCAGATCTCTACTCGTACCACCTTAGAGTGTGAAGCATGCCACCATGGGAAGCACCATCACTCCTCCTTTCTGAGTATCCAGAATCGCAAGTAATCAGTCATTCGAGTTATTTCATTTTGATATTTAGGGACCTAGTCATATTCCCGATCATCAGGGACATAGGTTCTATCTAATCGTTGCAGATGATTTCTTCAGACTTTCTTAGGTTTTCTTGTTAAAGAATAAGTCTAAAGTCGGTCCTGTCATTAAATCATTTCTAATTGAAATAAAGATTATTTTTTCAACTCATGTGAAGTTTATTCATTCTGGCAATGCCTTGGAGTTCTCCACTTTACAGATGTTTGATTTCCTCATGTCTCTTGGTGGTATTGTTCACCAGACTACTTGTGCATACACATAGAAGCAGAACGGTATTGTTGAACGCAAACACCGTCATGTTCTTGATGTCACTAGGACCCATTTGATTCAGAGTCAAACTTCTCATTCGTTCTGGGCTGATGTAGTCCTCACTGCATGCTACTTAATGAACCGCATGCATTCCACGATTCTTAGAGAAAAGGTTCCTTTCTCGGGCGTGTTCCTCGATAAGAACATATTCTCCCTTGCTCCTAGGGTCTTTGGGTTTGTGTCCTTAGTCCATAATTTTACTCCTGGTCGTGACAAGCTCTCTCCAAGAGTTGTCAAATGTGTTTGTTGGCTATTCTCGTACTCAAAAAGGGTATAGATGTTTTGATCTTGTCCGGAAAAAGTATTATGTGAGTATTGATGTCACATTTTTTACTCTGTCATGTATTTTTCTCCTACAGGTGACAACTTGGCTAACTTTGACACTAGCGAAGATGTTTTTGTTCCATCCCTTTGTTTCTACCACCACTTGCTCAGGTTGAACCACAGTCACCTCCTTCACCACCACTGCCACCATCGTCTACCCCGGCACCAATTCTACCAAGTTTTTATATTCGCAGGCCCTCTACTCTACCTTCTGCTCGTGCACCTTCCCTGTCATCCAGCACGCCTCAGGTATATACAGAACACATTGTTTCTATTGATGGCACTGGTGGCATGCTCGTAACATAGGACAATGTCCATGAGGAGATGATACCTTCTTCAGATAACAGAGAGGCCGATGATCTCGATGTTCATATGCCCCTACGAAAGCCACGTCGCACATGTGCCACTTATCTTCTAGTTTCTCATGTTTCCTTGTTTGTAGTGGGACTCTCTGCTGTCACTATCCCACGAACATACCAGAAGGCGGTACAAGACAATAGCTGGTGACTTACCATGGAGAAAGAGATGGTAGCTTTACAGTCCCATGGTACCTGGAGCATTGTTTCTGCTCCTCCAGGTGTATTTGTTGTGGGGTCACTGGGTGCAAATGGATCTTTACGGTGAA
Source organism: Ottelia alismoides (assembly GCA_037367405.1). Lineage (NCBI taxonomy): Eukaryota > Viridiplantae > Streptophyta > Magnoliopsida > Alismatales > Hydrocharitaceae > Ottelia > Ottelia alismoides. The sequence continues at coordinate 61,011 of JAZKJV010009153.1, read as the reverse complement.
GCAATGGCCAGATGGCAGTGTAGATCACTATTAGGCGAGGCTCGTAGTGCAATGGTTCACCCAGACGTATGGGGTGGACTACCAGGATACCTTCTCATCGGTGGCTATACATTCGACCTTTCACATTCTTCTATCAGTTGTTGTGACTCAGGACTGGTTGTTTTACTGACTTGATGTGAAGAATGTTTTTTTATATGAAGATCTACAGGAGGAGGAATACATGCAGCAGTCATCGGGATTTGTTGTTGAGGGGGGGTCTCAGAAGGTGTATAGGCTCCATAAGGCGATTCATGGCCTGAAGCAGAGTACGAGAGCTTGGTACCAGAAGCTCTCAGAGTTGATAAAGCACCAGAGGTTTATGCGGTCCACTGTAGATCATTCACTTTTTGTTCAGGGGATATAGAGAGGTATAGTTGCCATTCTAGTATGTTGATGACATAATTATCACGGGTGATAATGAGCAAGGTATTCAGGCTTCTAAGGAGTTCCTGGGTCAGTAGTTTGTGACTAAGGATCTTGGCAGTCTGCGTTACTTCCTCGAATTAGAGTTCGCCAGGAATCAAAGTGGTCTTATGGTAACCCAGAGGAATTTTGTGACTAATCTTCCACTAGAGACATGTACGACAGGTGCAAGCCTGCTATTACCCTATGGATCCGAACATGAGATTAAATGATGATGACATTGAGGTAGATAAGAGGAGATACAGGGAGCTTGTTGGGAAGCTCCTTTATGCTACTATCACCAAGCCAGACATATCCATTGCAGTGAGCAAGGTGAGTCACTTTATGGAGCAGCCCAGACAAGTACATATAGATGTTATCCATATGATTCTAAGATATTTAAAAACTTCACCATGTACTAGCCATATATTCAACAGAGGTGCATCTCTTGAGGTGACAACTTGTGCAGATGCAGATTATATAGGATGTCCTACAGACCGGAAGTGTACATCTGGCTTTATAGTTTTATTGAGAGTTCACTCGTGTCATGGAAGAGCAAGAAGCAGACAATGGCTGCCAGATCCAGTGCAAAGTCTGCGTACAGAGCCATGGCTCAAGGGAGCACAGAGATGAAGGGGTTAGATCAGTCTTAACTGATTTTATAGATGAGGTATATCTTTCCATGCAGCTTCTATGCGACAATCAAATAGCTCTATTTATTGTCAATAATCATGCATTTCATGAACGGACCAAGCATATAGAGGTGGATTGTCATTATACCAGAGACATGATTCAGAAGGAACTCATATCCACCTCCAATGTCACTACTGGAGATCAGACTACATATATATTCACCAAAGCACTTGCTAGAGGTCAATTTTAGAGATGATGTTCCAAGCTGAGCATGATAGACATATATGCTCTAGTTTGAGGGGGAGTGTTGAGATATTTGTATCTCTTGGTATTTATTTCTATTTTCTATTTCTTCTTTCTACCTCTTATGTAATTTAGCCATGACTTTTTTCCTATATAAGAGAATCTTAGGGCTCCATGAATGCATATAATTCTATTATGTCAACATCTTCGGTGTGACAAAATCATAAGTCTTCTCCAAATAATAAAAATCATATGGAGGTTCTTCCTTTTAGCTCTATAAATCTACATCGTTCTCCTAAGCACGTAAATGGCTTCAATAGTTGAGCAACATGGCATGATTTCAAATTGATTTTCTTTTACTTTGGAAACTTACATCAACCTTCTTTCGATCACATATTCCCAAACTTCCATAGTGTGACTCATCAGCTTGATACCTTTGTAATTTGAACAATTTTGAATATCTTCTTTCTTCTTATAAAGAGGTACCACGATGCTTCTCCTCCAATCTTCAGGTACTTTATTGCTTCGTCAAATAACATTAAATAAATTTGTAAGCTAAGTCAAACCATGCTCACCTTAAACTCTCCATACTTCTATAGGAGCGTCATCAGGTCCTACACCTTTCCCAAGTCTCATAACCTTCAAAGCATCATCTACTTCCTTACTTTATATTTGTCTATAGCTTGCAAGATTCAAGTGACTTTCACTACTAGCTAGATTTCCCAAAGTGACCTCTCTATTTCCTTCCCCAATGAAAAGCTTATAGAAATATTGCTTCCATCGAGTCTCTATATCCTTCTGAGTAACAAGCATGTGCCCTTCCTCACCCTTAATGCATCCCACTTGAGAAAGGTCTTCGATCTTTCTTTCTCTTACTTTGGCAAACCTGAATATATCCTTTTGGCACTCCTTAGAATCGAAACTTTTGCATAAAACTTCATAAGCTTTTAACTTAGCTTCGCTTGCAGCCTTCTTTGCTTCCTTCTTCGTTATTTTGTAGTTTGTGACAGTTTCCACTGTTCCATCCTTAGACATGGTTTTAGAGCATGCTCTTTTCATTTTGAGCTTCTCTTGCACGCCTCCGAGCTCCTCTCTTTGACTCGCTTAGCATCTATTTGGCTAACATTCGTATATAATATGCTACCGCTTCACATATCTCGTTTGCACTTCAGCTACAATCTCAAGATAAGTCTTCTAAAACCTTCTCCCTGGAGCTCGATTGCTTCAATTGAAGATTCCACCATCTAATTCTAGTGATCTTGGAAACCCTCCTTTTCTTTACCAACCATTTTATCTGCACATCCATAACTAAAAAGCGATGTTGGGTTGTCAAACTCTCTCTTAGGATTACTTTGCAATCTTTGCAGCACAACCGATCTCTTCTCCTCAACGTAAAGTAATCTACATGTGTTCTAGTCATGTCACTCTTATAAGTAATTAAATGATCCTCTCTCTTCTTGAAGTGAGTGTTTGCTATGAAAAGATCATAAGCTGTTACAAAATCCAGAATGACTTTTCCCTCTCATTTCATCCCTGAAGCCATGGCCTTCATTAACACTAGCATACCCTGAAGCATCATTTTTTAGATGTCCATTAAGATCTCCACCTAGGCAAATCATTTATCTTTGTGGGATTCCTTGCATAATCTTATCCAAATCCTCCCAAAAAGCTTGTTTAATCATTTCATCTAAACCAATTTGCGATGCACAAACTAAGATGATATTCAGAATTTTTCTTCGATCGTCACTTTTAGCAAAATAATCTGATCCCTGAATCTTTGCATCTCAACCACAGAATCCTTCAAATCCTTATGAACAACCACTCCAACACCATTTATGTCATTATCTTTACCTGAATACCAAAGTTTAAAGCCATCTCAATGATACTCCAAACATAATTAAAGTTTTGACATAAAAAAGGAAATTGTTTTTTTCTTTTTACAAAAATCACATTCACAGATTTAGACAGAATAAAGAAATTAATTATCATCTGCAGATGTCTCAGCTCAGGGATGCATGCCCAATTGCACAGAAAACTCACCCTGCTGCAAATATTTACATGAAAGGGCTTAAATGTAGCCTGGTGCATAGTACTGCCACATGCTGGGTTTGGCTAAGATCAAAACAAAGTTGCACGTCTATTTAATCTTTTAGCTCAAAAAATGAGGCTAAGTATGTGCAAATCAGATACAGTACACAAGTATCAAAAGAAACAACCTGCACAATTTGAATATTATGTTTTAGCTAAATCTTTGTCGTCCTAATATTCAACTTTCAGTGATGTATCTTTGATAAAATTCACTGCACCTAAATGCTATCTATCTTAAAATTATTAAGTTGAAAACAAACAATCGAAAAATAAATCAGCCAAGCGTCAGCAATCAATTTAGATATTTCAAGACGGTAAAGATCATTTTTAATGAAAAAAGATGACCCCCTTACTACATGGGCGAATCTAAAACTTCTATACAAGGCCCTATATAAAGGCTCCTTGCACATATGACTCTTTCACACTAGACAATGTAGGACTAAACACATGAGCTTGTATTACATAATCTATGGGCCTTCCACAAGTGTCAATTAGACTCAACATTTCTTTCTTCTTTCAACATCCTCGAGATGGAGCATGCAAAACTCTGTTCGTACAAATAGAGATCTCCCACTCACCCACACAACGTGCATACCAACACACACTACCTCGACTTAATGTATACTTCTCTTGTTGTTGTTGATGACGAAGATACATCTCAGAGCATGCCAGTAAGACGAAGTCAAGGATCAGAGGCTGGAATTATAATTTATCGATCAATAGGATAAAAATAAGGTTGATGTTCTCTACATCCACATCAATCACAGTCATCAAAATTGCAATAGTAAGAGCATCTCATAAGGACCTCAGAAACAAGTCCTCTGCTTGGAAACCTCAACAGGATCATGTATTGGTGGCCATGAATAAAGTGTAACGTATGAACTAGTTCTAATATCTCACTGCATGGAGACTAATACAATACACATGGGAATATGCGAGGATTATGAGATTTCGTATGATTTTACTTTCTAAATTTGAAATAAATGGTAATTCATTATCAATAATTCCTTTGAATATATTAGAAGATCTTAAGATTTGATAATAAAATTTAAGGTAACCTTACTAAAAGCATATATACATCGCTTCAATGTAGACGTAATCTCCTTAAAACAAAAACTACTCCTAAAAAAATAAGTTCACAAAACAAGTAAATAGTAAGGTAGAAGCTTTATATCTATTTTATCTACAATACATGCTAAATATTCGTCTATGAAGACTGAATATGCAGCTAAGCAGATAGAATATGCGATCCCAGGCACATATTGCCCTCACTTGGAGAATTTTCGATCCACCTACCGCATAGGCATATGTGGTTCATACGGTCACAATCCTTAATACTGAAGATGAATGGTGTCCGTTCCACACGGATGAAAATGAGTTTCTCTTGAGAAAATTCAAATTTGAGTACAAAACTCTACTCACACAGTCCTTTCTCCCACACTTTTCAGAATCAAAGTTTTCCACCCAAGTTGAAATAAGAAATAAAGGGAAAAAAGATCACTTTACTTCTTTTCCCTTTTACATTCTTTTTTTTTGAACTTCTTCCTTTGTGTAACTTTTTTTTGTTTTTGTTTCTCCTTTTCAAACTCAGCCATGGCCGGTCCCAAGCCCCGGTAAATGAGGAGGGTTGATGCAAACGTGAATCGGCGTTGACGGAAATAATATTTTTTTGGTGGATTTTTTTGTAGAAGAAAAGAGAGGGTTTGAGAAGAGAAAATAGATGGGTTGAGAAGAGAACTCGTCGGGAATACGAGGGGTTGAAGGAGGAGAACCGCGGAGATCGCATGGAGAGAGAGGGAGAGGAGAAAGGAGAGAGATAAAAATCTCAATTTTGATTCATACTTGACTGACTAAAAACACTGGACCCTCATCCCTTTATATAGGAGGGATGAGAATACAAAAATAGTAAATTAATTTAAATTGGACAACTAACTTATCCTAATTTGACTCTGACAAATTAAAAATTCAAATTGACCTCTAATTACCCTAATTGGACTCTAATTTATTAATTGACCAAAATTAAATCTACGAATAAACGTTGAGATCACAGACGATCTCAATTATTTAATTAGACAATTACGACAACTTAAAAACGTAAATAAAATTGATAATTAAAAATAGATAAATATTTGGCCCTATATTTGGGTCCCACGCTGCATCAACTCTCCTTCGCTTTTAAAAATTCGTCTCCCGACGAATTGCTTGATATGCAGGCTTGGAGGATGAATCGGCTTGCTCACTTATCGTCTGGAAGAATAAGTGCGGAGCGAATGGCGGAGTCCATACTCGGGTGTGGATGACGCGGCCGTCGTGGTCGAAGAACATGTGCGGTGCGAACGGCGGCGTTTTCTTGATTGTTGTCTCCTCCTTGTGATGCTCGAAAAATTGATGAGGCATGGAAAATATGGCCCTTGGAGAATCCATAGTGAAACAATGGCACAAGGAGAGGAGAAGAGGAGATGTGTCCAAGGAATGGAGCCATGGGGTCCTTATATAGGGAAAACCCAAGGTCCTAGTCCTATTTGGATAAGGAAGATCCCCTGATTTCCTAATTACAGCCCTCTTTTTTAAATATTTCCGCCGCCAGGGGTGTGGGCGTAATTTTTGTACCCCATCATTCTTCTCTTCTTTCATATTGCTTTTGACATTTCTGTAAATAGGGGGCTTAGGAATTTTGATTTTGCAATTTTCCCAATTCCTCAATTCCAAATCCCTGAAATTGAGGGGTTCGATCCCTGTGACCGAAACAACACCCGTAAGGGATTCGTTCTTCATCAGCAAAAGGCAGCGCGGGTGGTTTGTGGGGCTGGCGGCTGACACTGGGCACCGTTGGAGTGATTAGGGGGACGGGTGGCGACGCGGGGGCGAACGGGAAGGCGTGGGGGAAGGTTCGAGGGCTGGAGGGGACGTAGGGCACTTGAAAGAGGGCAGGAGGGCGCGGAGGGTAGAGGCAGAGGGGTCGGAGGCTGTCGCGGCATCGAGGCTGGGTGCGGGAGGCGCTGCGGCGTCGCAAGCCTTAGCGCGGGGGTGCGGGTGCTGGAGGGGGGGGGGCGAGATCGGGGCGGTGGGCTGCGCGGGGATACCGCCGAGTCGGGGCGGCGTTAACGGGGAAAGGGGAGGCGGTGTGGGCGGCTGTGGAGTAGTGGAGGAAGGGAGAGGGAGGCCGCGAGGGAAAGAAGAGCGGCGGGGATCGGAGAGGGGCCAGGGAGACGAGGCGTGGTGGGGGTTGGAGTAGGCGACGAGGAAGGTGAGGGTACGAATGAAACACGAGGGGAAGAAAGGGGGAGAGGGCGGCGAAATTGGAGATGGGGCTAGGGCGAGGGAGGGTTGCGGGGAAGGTGGCTGGGCTGTCGTGGAGGGGGGTATGGGGGAGCAGCTGGGGGGGTTGCCGTGGGTGCGGGAAGGGGTCCCGAGGGTGCGGGATTGCCCAGGTCGTGCAGCACAGGTGCTGGAGCCGTTGTCGAGGACGTTTTCAGCGGCAGGGACTGGCCCGAAACCTCCTGGACAGCAGCTTCGACTTCGAAATCAGATCCTTTTTCCGCGCTTTTGTCAAAAATCGGCCCCTTGTCTTCATTGTTTGGTTGCACAGGAGTCATATCAAGTAGATCTTCATCCGCAGTGAAAATACCTTCGTTTTTTGCTTCGAAATCGGGTGGAGTAGCGGTTGCACAGATCTGATTTTGGTCGTTGGCAGTTGAATCGTCGTCGATTAGAGCGTCCAACCATCCTTGCACCTTGAGACTTGACAAGAGACGTTTCTGGAACTTCCGTTGACGCGAACGCGCATGCGGCCCATGAGATATGCGGTTGAGATCAAGCTTCAAACGCCAATATGCAACGGGATCGTTGAATCGTAGGAACGATTCAATATCCATGCTCTGATACCAAATGATGCAAACGCGAATCGGCGTTGACGAAAATAATATTTTTTTGGTGGATTTTTTTTGTAGAAGAAAAGAGAGGGTTTGAGAAGAGAAAATAGATGGGTTGAGAAGAGAACTCGTCGGGAATACGAGGGGTTGAAGGAGGAGAACCGCGGAGATCGCGTGGAGAGAGAGGGAGAGGAGAAATGAGAGAGATAAAAATCTCAATTTTGATTCATACTTGACTGATTAAAAACACTGGACCCTCATCCCTTTATATAGGAGGGATGAGATTACAAAAATAGTAAATTAATTTAAATTGGACAACTAACTTATCCTAATTTGACTCTGACAAATTAAAAATTCAAATTGACCTCTAATTACCCTAATTGGACTCTAATTAATTAATTGACCAAAATTAAATCTACGAATAAACGTTGAGATCACAGACGATCTCAATTATTTAATTAGACAATTACGACAACTTAAAAATGTAAATAAAATTGATAATTAAAAATAGATAAATATTTGGCCCTATATTTGGATCCCACGCTGCATCAAGGGTTGCGTTAGGTAGCCGACAGCCAGCGTAAAACAGTCAGAGACAACTTCCTAAATAGTACTTTTTTTCTTAAAAAATACTATTTAAGAAGTTGCCTCATGACAGTCGGATCTTTTCAACATGGATTTAAGCAAACATACAGATTTCGTTGGAGCGTTCCCTACTTGCGACGCGTTGCATCGTCCGAATACAATGAAAAATGAGCAAGGGCCGCTACATCGCAGCCTGGGCGTAGTTCAAAATTTGCAAGGGTTCCCGCATGAAGAACGCATGCGGGTAATTAAGCTAGTTCCGCTGCATCACCGCCCGGATGCAGTCCAAAATTTACAAAGGTTCTCGCATAATGGACGCATGCGAGTAAAGAAGTTAGTCCAAAAGAGATTGCAACGGAAGTTGCAGATTGGTAGTTGGAATATTGGCACTTTAACTGGAAAGTTGATGGAGATAGTGGATACGATGGAAATAAGGAAGATTCATATACTGTGTCTTCAAGAGACTAAATGGGTTGGAGAGAAAGCAAGGGAGATTGAGAAGACAAGCTTTAAACTTTGGTATTCATGTAAAGATAAGGGTAGAAACGGTGTTGGAGTGCTTTTGCATAAGGATTTGAAGGATTGTGTGGTTGAGGTGAAAAGATTCGGGGATCGAACTATTTTGCTAAAGAGAAGAAAATAGAGAGATCACTTGGGGTGATCTAGCTTGTAGTGAAAGTTACTTGAATCGTGCAAGCTATAGACGGATACAAAGAAATGAAGTAGAGGAGGCGTTGAAGGTTATGATTCGGAGAGTTTTAGGTGAGCATGGTTTGACTTGGCTTACAAATCTATTCAATGTTATTTGGCGAAGCAAGAAAATGCCTGAAGATTGGAGGAGGAGTACCGTGGTGCCTCTTTATAAGAATAAAGGAGACATTCAAAATTGTTCAAATTATAGAGGTATCAAGATGATGAGTCACACTATGAAAATTTGGGAACGTGTGATCGAAAGAAGGTTGACGCAACTTTCCAACGTAAAAGAAAATCAATTCGGATTCATGTCAGGTCGCTCAACGATTGAAGCCATCCATTTGCTGAGGAGAACAATGAAGATTTATAGAGCTAAAAGGAAGAACCTCCACATGATCTTTATTGATTTGGAGAAGGCTTATGATTCTGTCCCACGAGAGATATTGTGGAGAGTGTTGGAGAAGATACAAGTACTTGTCCTATACATTAACCTCATAAAGGACATGTATGATAGGGCTTTATCTTATGTAAGGACCCCGTCTGGGAAGACTGGATATTTCGACATCAACATTGGTTTACATCAAGGTTCTGCTTTGAGTCTATTTCTTTTTACTTTGATTATGGACGAGTTGACAAGTCACATTCAGGATGAGTTACCTTGATGTATGTTATTTGCCGATGATATTGTGTTAATTGACGAGACTAGAGATGGAGTAAATGAGAAGCTTGAGGTCTGGAGGCATGAGTTGGAGACTAAAGGATTTCGTATAAGTAGGGCCAAGACGGAATATATGGAGTGCACCTTTGATGGAAGCAATAGTGAAGGAATCGAGGTGAAGATTGGTGACGATAACATTCAGAAGAGAGATTCCTTTAGATATCTGGGATCTATTCTGCAACATGATGGGGAAATTGATGGAGATGTTACTAATGGAATAAATGCCGGCTGACTAAAGTGGAGAGGAGCCTCTGCTGTTCTCTGTGATAAGAAAATTCCTTTAAAAATTAAAGGAAAGTTTTACAAAGCAACCATGAGATCTGCTATGCTTTATGGATCCGAATGTTGGCCTGTGACCATAAACATATGCAAAGAATGAATGTAGCAGAAATGAAAATGTTAAGGTGGATGTGTGGACACACACGTAAAGATCGGATTCGGAATGATGTAATCAGAAAGAAAGTTGGTGTAGCTCCGATCGAGGATAAGATGCGAGAAAATCGCTTAAGATGGTTTGGACATTTGCAAAGAAGATCAGCCGATGCACCGGTTAGGAGATGCGAGTGTTGGGATGTTGAGCCGGCTAAGAGAGGGCGAGGACGGCCCAAGAAGTGTTGGAAAGAGACCATACGAAGGGATCTTAGTTTTGTGGATATAAGCCCGGGATTGACTCAAGATAGATCTGAATGGAGGCGAAGAATCCATGTAGCCGACCCTACTTAATTGTGGGAAAAGGTTTTGTTTTTTTTGAAGCCAAGAAAGGGGGAGATACTCCGAGGTGTTCATCCCAAAAGTTTATTGATAGAAGAGGGAGAAGGTACAAGAAAGCACGCGGAGTGCTATACAGTCCAATCTTTCATTAAGCCAGAAACATGAAGTTTGATATTTTCCGAATAGAATCTTTGCCCTGAAAAAAGAAGTGTGTTCCTGGCAAGCCAAATGGCCCAAAAAGAAGCCAACGGCCGAAGTAAGACTGATCTCGCAAGTTCCGAAGCCACTAAACTGCCGCAGAAAGCTTCCACGCTAGAGAGGTCGACCCAGCTCATGGAAGGGTTGTCCCAGAGGGGGAACACCCAAGAACAAGAGAAGAAGAGGTGCTCCGCCGATTCAACCTCCGTGAGACAAAGAGGGCATCTGTTGGAGAGATGACCGAGCAGCCTGAAGCATATGTCCCTCGTCATCAGTCTTTTACGTCTGAAGAGCCATAGGAAGAACCCAATCTTCTCAGGAAGGCGCAAGCTCCAAAAGAAGGCGCAGTCACGGATTAAGATAGGAGAGATGGAGGGAGGGGGCTGGTGATAGCCGAGTAAGCCCTGCGGACTGTAAAATCCTTGTCGCGCCAAACCCAGTGATCGCGCCCCTCAGAAGGATGGGTCATGTCCCTCAGAGCGTCGAGCAGTCCCAACAAGTCATCAAAGCGCCTGTCGAAGAAGTTGGAGCGGAAGAGAGGCATCCAGTTACCGTTGTCCCAGCAGGCTGCAACCCGCACGTCCGGGTCGAGGGCAAGAGAGAAAAGACGCGGAAAGCGAGAGGCAAGGACCCCCTGATCGGTCCAGTTGTCGCGCTAGAAGGCAAAGCTCTCGCCGTTGCCCAGGACAGGTCTAAAAAAGGTCTGAAAGTTGGGGGTTACCTTGAGAATGCCCCTCCAAAAGAGGGAGGGCAAAGCTATGCCCGCAGAAGAGGTGGGCATCGTACTGGAAGTCGAGTAGATCAGTCGGAGGAGCCTGGTACAGAGGTCGTTGCTGTCACCCCAAATCATGGCTACCCATTTGAGAAGCAAGGCCTCATTGAGGGCCGCTAGGCGGCGCACCCCCAGACCGCCCTCCTCCTTCGGAAGTGTGATATCATCCCAACCAACAAGATGTAAGCCCGCCCGGCCGTTCTTGCACCAAAGGAATCTCCGCATGAGACTCTCCAGTCTATTTCTGATGCCCGAAGGGAGTAATCTCGTGGAGGAGTAATAGACTGGGATTGCGGAGAAAACGGATTTCAGGAGCACTAGCCTACCACCCTTAGAGAGCAGCATCGCTTTCCATCCCGCAAGCCTACCCTCAACTCTCTCAATCAAGGGTAGCCAGTCAGAAAGTCTCGATCTCCCGGTGGACAGTGGAAGTCCTAAGTAGTGAATGGGAAGAGTTGAACGAGTCGTTCCCAAAAAGGTGTTGCATATCTAGGATTCGTCGTCTTCCATAAAGAAAGTAACAAGCTTAGATTTGGTCAGGTTCAGCCGGAGACCTGACATCTCGCTGAAAAGTTCAAGCACAGTGGCCATACCCCTGGCCTTGTCAGGGCCCCCTTCAATAAAGAATATTGTGCCGTCGGCGTACTGAAGCAGCGGGATCTGGAGGTCCTGCTTAGAGAAACCGCGTGAGATGCCCGTCCGGAGCACCCCCCTCGACCATGCAAGCCAGAACATCCGCGGCAATGATGAAAAGAAGAGGGACAAGAGGGTAACCTTGCTGAACACCCCTTTAAGGTTGAAAAAACCCTCCCTCTGGGCGACCGTTCACGAGCACGGTCAAAAAGGAGGTCGAAACACATCGCCTCATCCACGTGATCCAGGTGGAAGAAAAGCCCCTCTTATGGAGCGCCGACCAAAGGAAGTGCCAGTCCAAAGTATCAAATGCCTTCGTGAAGTCAATCTTCCACAGTAAGGATTTTGTCTGACAGCGCTTCCAATCCGTGACGATCTCAACAGCAGTCACTAAAGAGTCGGTGATCTGTCTCCTGAGCATGAAAGTCGATTGGAGAGGGGAGATGATGTGATCGAGAACTCGGTTGAGCCTGCACGCGAACATCTTGGCAACGATCAAGTAAATGGCGTTGGAGATCGTAATGGGTCTGAACTCTGAAGTCCTCAATTCTGGAGGCTCCCGCGAACTTTGGGAGCAGAACTACAAGGGCCCTGTTCACGAGCTCAAAGCCAGCATTGCAACGGCAAAATTCCTGGACGACCTCGAGAACCTCATCACCCACCAGGTCCCAAAAGTCTTTGAAGAACGAGACAGGGAAGCCGTCCGGACCAGGCGAGCCGTCACAGTTAAGACTCCAGACAGCAGCCTTCAGCTCCTCCGGGGTCACCGTAAACGTCAAGCTCGACGCGTGCGCCTCAGACAAGCGAGAAGCCCCCTCTCCAGACCAGCGCCAAAGGCGCTCATCGCCACGTTTAGAGAACTCTCTGAAGTAGTTTGCAATAGCGTTGCCGAGTTCTCTGTTGCCTTCCACCCGCTCGTTGTTAATGACCATACTTCTGATAAAGTTGGTGTGACGCCTCCCACTGGCCACCCTGTGGAAGAAAGCGGAGTTCGCGCCTCCCACTGGCCACCCTGTGGAAAAGGCTTTGTTGTTGTTGTTTGTTTGTTTCTCCTTTTCTCTCCCCATTTTATTTTGACTATTTTCTTCTTTCTTTTCGTTCCCTCATTTCTTTTAGAAATAACCCAGTTTTGGCCAAGAAAATAAAAACTTAAAACAAAGTATAAGATGGCATGACCCCAAGGCCAATAAAAAGGTATGCCCCCTCCTTTGTCTTTATAAGAAAAGCATCAAAGTACCCATGCTATCGCAACACAGGGAGGCTCCAGACCCACCACACCATGCCTCTGGAGCTGTATACACTACCTCTTGTGCCTTGTGCGACTCTAGCCATCCACACACAATTAACATGTGAGGATGTCTTTCCTCACGTATTCGTGATGCACTGTTCACATATGGTGACGCTTCTATACTTCTCTTCCTCTTTGTTACCTAGGGTTCAAGAGGGGAAACCCAACAACCCACAAACATTTTGACCTCACGGCCTCCATTGATCATGTGTCAATGCATTATTCTGTCAGGTCTTACAAAGACTGTGCCGACTAGTGCTAGTATGACATCTCACACAGCCCATGTCGCAACTTGCTGCTAACTTTCCCTCCAGTGTTGTTAATGAAGCATTCCATGTTGGGATTTGAAGAACCAATTCGAATCAATCTCAGGTTTCAATCTAGCGAGGTGCACCAACATGATAAACTATACAATCTTCGAGGAACTTCACAAAGAAATGAAACTTGAACCTTGAAATAATAAGCCCTGCTACTGGCTTGTTTTGAAATCATATGTAACCATAAGCATCAAAGAACTATTTTGCATAGTTCAAGATCGATAAAATGATGCCACTAAGGAGGCAATGATACCACTAAGGTTTTGATTGTTATTGTGTTCATGGGGAAATAATGTATATAGAGAATCTTTAGAGCATGCCAGGAGCCTCCGGAAATTCTGGTCTCTGTAGCTTTTTTGGGTTGTGAATATATAGAATTTGTTGTGGGTGGGCATCTCCTCAACGTTGCACCCCTTTCATTTTCAAAAAAAAAGGCCAAAATGCCCTACAGCAGCAGCAACAACAACAAAGCCTTCCCGCACATCAAGTAGGGTCTGATGCATGGATTCTTCACCTCCATTCAAGTCTATTTTGGCTCATTTTTTGTCTTAGATCCTAGTAATTAAGATCCCTTCGGATAGTCTCCTTTCAGCACTTATTGGGCCTTCCCCACCCTCTCCAAGCCGACTCAACATCCTAAATCTCGCATCTTCTAACCAGTGCATCAACAGACCTCCTTTGCAAGTGACCAAACCACCTTAAGCGGGTTTCTCTCATCTTATCATCAATGAGAGATACACCAACTTTCCTTCTGATCGCATCATTCTAAATCCAATCTTTTCGTGCATGACCACACATCCACCGTCGCATTTTTCATTTCTGCAACTGCCATTCTCTACACATGTTTATGGTTCATAAGCCAACATTCAGATTCATATACCATAGTAGGTCCTACGGATGCTTGGTAGTACTTTCCCTTGATTTTCAAAGGAGTTTTCTTATCATATAGAACAGTAGAGGCCCATGTCCACTTTAGACAACTTGGATTTATTCTATGAGTAACATCACCATCGATTTCCCCATCATGTTGCAAAATAGATCCCAAGTATCTAAAAGAATCTTTCTTCTGAATGTTATCTTCTTCAATCTTCATCTCGATTACTTCATTGTTGCTTCCATCAAAATTGCACTCAATATATTTAGTCCTAGCCTTAATTATACGAAATCCTTTAGTCTTTAAGCCATGTCTCCGAACCTCAAGCTTCACATTTATTCCATCTCTAGTATCATCAACCAACACAATATCACCAACAAACAACATACACCAACGTATCCCATCTTGGATGTGAATAGTCAACTCATTCATAATCAAAGTGAAAAAGGAAAGGAGTCAAAGTTGAATCATGGTGCAAACCGATGCTGATGTCACAATAGTCAGCCAGAATGCACTACTCAACAAAAATGTAGCCAAACGTGTTTCTTCAATGGATTTTTTCACTGTGCAGAGAAGAATAAGAGAGTTGTTTATTCCATTGGGTCTGGGTTTCTTATATAGCATGAAACCCAAATGACAAAAAATACGAATTACATGAATACCCCTAAGTGGCTACAACGTTCAAAGAGACAAGAAAATGTGATTCTAATAAATAATTCTAACGCTCCCCCTCATGTTGGAGCATATCAGTCGATCATGCCCAACTTTGAGATAAGAAAAGTAACACATCTCTTGGGCAATGCCTTTATGAGGATGTCTGCAAGCTGAGAGTCGTAGGATATGTGTGGCGTGCAGATCTTTCCTTCTTGTACAACATCACGTATAAAATTACAGTCTACCTTAATATGTTTGGTTCTTTCATGAAATACTGGATAGCGATATACATGGCCAACATGTTGTCATGATGTAGTGGAACATGAGTAGTTGCATGAAAGCCAATTTATGCAAGAAAGATATTAGTCATGTAATCCTGCATGTATCGTGGGCCACTGCCAGGTATTCTGCTTCAGTACTTGACCTGGATGCCATAGCATGTTTCTTGCTACGTCAGATAACCAAGTTTCCTCCAACGAACATTGCATATCCAGTGGTGGAGCGTCTGTGTTCAGGAGAGCTGGCATAATCTGCACCACCATAAGAAATGATGTTGGTGTGGCCATTGACTTTGTAGAATAAGCCACACCTTGGAGCTCCCTTCAGATAACAAAGTATCAGTAAAACCTCCTATCAGTGATTGTAGCAAGGTTTCTCCATATGTTGGCTTGCCCTACTCACATCATATGAGATAGGCCTAATAACAATGAGATATAATAGTTTACCAACAAGGCTTCTGTATCGAGTAGAATCCTCGAATTTGGGATCTAAAGAGGCCATATACTTTCATATTTCTGCTGGGATACCCGATGGTTTGCAACCAAACAAACCTGTCTCTATAAAAAAGATCATGCAATATTTCCTCTGTGACAAATTTAGCCCATCTTTTGTGCAAATAGCCTCTATAGCCAAGAAGTAACGTATATGACCAAGGTCCTTGGTGACAAACACCTTCTGGAGGAAGATCTTGGTCTCTGCAGACTGCAATTCCTGCTTTTATCACCATGTCCTCAACATACACAGCCAATATCACAGTCCAAATGGCTCGCCATCTCACAAAGACAGAGTAATCCGATGTCATCCTTTGGAACTCAAAAGAGCTAACTTCAGTAGTTAGCTTGTCAAACCAAGCCCGTAGGCTTTCCTTCAGGCCATAGATGGCCTTATGAAGTCGACATACCCACTCCCCCTTGACTGAGTACCAAGTGGTTGCATCATGTAAACCTCTTCCTCAAGATAACCATACATGAAGGTATTTTTCACATCAAGTTGGAATATAGGCCAATTGTTGTTGACAAGAACAACTAGGATAGTGTGAATAGAGCTCACTCTGACCACCGGCAAGAAAATTTCAAAATATTCCATAGCATAAGTCTGAATAAAGCCCTTTGCCACCAATCGAGCTTTCAACATGTCAATTGTGCCATCAGGAGATTGTTTTATCGTAAAAACACATCTACATGCAAACGAGCGATGGGAGGGACATTCGAAGAAGGTACATCTTCCTGCAAAAAGGGAATACGCAGAGGAACAGATTCATTGTTACAAGCATTCTTTCTCTTATAGACAATAGCATTAGTGGTAACTCCAGGGGTATGTCACAGACTGTGTGAAAAACTTGTCTGTTCGTAAAAGGTGGCGCCTGCAGAGACATAGTAATGACGTCAGACATGATCATAGCATTTATAGTCCTTTTGGGTTCGAGGGTACCCAAGAAAAACACATTTTACTGCACGAGCAACAGTTTATCGACAGTATGGAAATTGTGAACAAAGGTTGTACACCCAAAAATATGCGAGGTAAGGGAAAAGGTGTTTCATCAAGGTAATGTAATGAAAAAAAGTGGTTCCATGTAGAACAGATGAAGGTACATTGTTTATAATGTGGACAACAGTAAGAATGGCATCCCCCAGTAAGTCGTAGGAACCTTCATGTGAAAGAGAAGAGACCTAACAATATCTAGGTGACGAAGTTTCCTTTCAACAATCCCATTTTACTGAGAGGTGTAGGCACTGGAATTTTGGTGGACAGTACCATGAGATTCAAAAAAGGACACCAAATCATGTTGAGTAAATTCAAGCGCATTATCAGCCCTTAAAATCTGATACAAGTAGAGAATGCAGTCTTAACAAAATGAAAGAAAGATTTAGCAATTTTATTAATCTCCGGTCTCTCTTTTATTAAATAGACCCAAGAACATATGTTATGATCATCGACAAAGATAACACAATACTTGTGACCACCTATAGCACGAACCGGACAAGGTCCCCAAATGTCACAGCGAACCAAAGCAAAAGGAATAGAACGACGAGTATCAACTCTAGCAGGAAAATACTTCCTATGATGTTTTTCGAACTGACACGTCTTGCATTAAAATGACTTCAGTGAAGAAGGTTCAGGGAATATCATGGATAGGGCTTTAGCAAATGAATGATCAAAGCGAATATGTCATAAGAGATGATTAGAAGAAATCAACACAATGTCGGCAAAGATAGAGTCTGCAGGAATGTCAAGATAGTAGAGTCCATTCTTCTTATGTCCCCCACCAAAAATCTGCATTGTCTGGATGTTCTGCAAATAACAAGATATCTCATCAAAAATCACACGACAATGCAGTTTAGTACACAACTTATGAACATACAGTAAGCTCAAGGAGAAATCTGAGGTCCAATGAACCCCAGTAAGATGAAGTCTGAAAGAGAACTCCATAGTCCCAACAGAGGTAAATGGTGAATGTGCCTCATTAACCACTCTAATCGACTTCACGGTAGAAGAAGGTTGTGAGGACTCAGGAGGTCAATAGACTACCTTCTCATGTGATATGAGTGGATGCTCCAGAGTCGATAATCCAAGCAGGAGCATTAGTTGTTACAGGATTGGCAATTGTACCTGATGGAATGGCTAGATGAGCAACATGAGTGGCTTCATTGGATGTAGCATTAGATCGTTGTAACATCTCCATCAAACAAGAATACTTAGATGCTGAAAGTTGGGTGGTTTGTCCAATGGAGTCTTGTGCAGGAGCCTTTGCCAATGTGCTATCATAATCAGATGCTATGTGAGCTTGAGGTGGTATCCCAATTTTTGCCCAACACTTGTCAGACGGATGTTTTGTCTTCTAACAGTGAATGCAGGGAGGCCGACCTCGGCCATGACCAGGATTGCAACGTCGAGCTCCTCAGAAGTGGGAAATGACCTCCTTGTCAAGGTGAGGCCAAAAAGGCAGAGTTCTCCAATAGCTACAGATTTCGGGTTCGAACAGTGGAGTTATCAATTTGTTGCAAGCGCCCGAAGATGATCTTAATCGAAGGTAAGGTGACAGAAGTAAGGAACTGGTCTTTTACATTCTGATAGCAAGGATGTAACCCGACAAGAAATATGTAAACTTACCACTCGGATCTCTCAGTAACCTGTTTAGTGCAACATGCCGCCTGACAAGGCTCAGAAATGCGGTATGCGGTATTCGTTCGGTCATGCGGTCTAAAGCGAGTAAGCGGATATGCGGAGGAGTATACGGAGGTATATGCGGTTTATAATATTTATATTTAAAATATTATAAAATAAATAATAAAATGTGATTATATAAAAAAGTTGATGATCTAACAAAATCCAAAATCAAAAATTTCAAATAAGATAATATAACCAATAAGGCATATAAGCATATTATAAATTGATTGTTTTTTAGTGTGTATTTTGAATTTAATGCATATATATAATAAAATGTACTAAGCCTTCTCCCACTATAAGTAGGGTTGGCTACATGGATTCTTGCTCAAACCCATGTTGAAAGATTCGACAATTTTTTACGCTGGCCGTCGACTACCTAACGCAACCCCTGCAAGATGTAAATTGGACGTCGACAATTTAATGCATATATATACACATATATATATATATATTTGAATTCAACAGGGAACACATGAATACTATAAGAAAACCTTTAATGTATATGTAGATCATATAGATAAAAAAGCTAAAGAATAATCATAGGTATACAAATCACACACCCAAAAAGATACACATATATGTATCTCTAAGGGACAAAACATGTTGACACAAAATATAGGAGAAAGTTGTATTTGCATATAAAATTTATTAGAAGCACAAAAATATAAAGTGTCAGATTGTTAGTCAATTATTTCATATTTTATTTGAAGAATTAGAATGAATTTCATTAGATAGAAAATTCAAAAAACAGTAAACAATTCATTAATAAGTGTTGAGAACGATGAAAAAAATGGATATGAGAAAATTGCCCTAGATTATATTCTCAAATGCAACAAATACGAGAATAATGAAAAGATACATCAATGTAAATGATGATATAAGAATTTCTCGAAAAAAATCGAGTTAATGTGTCATCAACATGTCATGGATTAATATGAATCCTATCAGATATGTGGCCGTATATATTACCGTATATGGCATATACGCTTCGGTCAAGGGACCGAATACGCATATACGGACGCATGGACCACATTTCCGAATACTACCAGCTGAAATACGGCAAGCTCCTCGTAGAGCCCCATGAGATGACGATAGTATTCCACCAAGGTAGATTCTCGTTGTGAGGCAGATCAAATCCTCATGTAGATGTCTACCAGTCGAGACTTCATGGTTTATTGGGAATATGTCTGCTCCAACGCATCACACATCTCGTTGGTTGTCTCCTTGAACATGAGATTTGCCGTAATATAAGGTCCAACACTATTTGTCATCCAATTCATGACTTGGTAGTTATCTGTAAGCCATGACTCGTAGTCCTTGTCTTCTTCATTTAGAGGCTCCTTCATCAGTATAGAAATCTTCCTCTGACATCTGATGAATGCCTTGAACACTCGAGACCATAACACATAATTCTCAAGGTCTTTCAATCTGATAGATGTAACATGCATCATCATATTGGATGTCGAGGGGTTTTGTCTTGCTAGACGCAGTAGTCATCATGGTCAGGGACTGAAATACTCAAATATAATCTGAAATTTCTTTAACCAAACATCAAAAAAGATGTAAAGAGTCTAATTTCAGCAGTGTTCACTAAAGTGGTCCGTGCGGCCACATATGCCTATGTGGTCCTCTTTGCGCACCGCATACCTCAAGCGCAGTAGTATGAGGCCCTTGCGCAGTAGCGGGCTGCATATGCGGGCCGTGCGGCCGTATATTTTGGGGCCGTACGATCGCTTAAGGTTTAGTGAGTCTGATAATTGTTGAAGTTACATTGAATCACATAAATCAGAAAGTATAACAGAACCATTTATAAACCCTAATTGCATGAATCATGGGACGATTATGAATATTCAAATATATTTTTGAAGCTAAATCGAATCATAAACATCTATTATTTTTTGGAAATGATGTCAAACTTTATAGAAAATATAGCTTCATTAATGTAATATGTCTTTTTAAATTCTTAGTACATTATTGATGTTATTTGTGTTGATTTTTGTTTTACATCGGATACATGCATATTTTGGCAATTGTTGTCAACTAGTATGTGTGTTAAATTTTCTATTGATATTTGGTGGAATGATTGCTTTGAGATCTAGTTGAAAGTTATTTTTCTTATATCTTCTATTTGACCACATTTATTCATAAATTTAGTTCAATTGTAGTTACTTTTATAGATATTTATTTATCTTAAATAAAAAACTAGAAACCGCGTAGAACCGCATATACCCCGCATATGCCCCCGTATACTACTTAATCCTATTCGGTGACCTGTCCGAACGCATACGCATATCACCTTCTTGAACGTTGGATTTCTGTGAAAGCCACACGTAAAAGGAGTATGAAGTTGCATGCAAAGCCCTGGGAGGTTACATCGACTTGGAGAGGTCCGGGGAGGGTCGACGGTACATGGATGTATTGCGGAGAGGTCCAATGACGATCTGGACTAGCAGATCTACACTCCATGGGTTGTGGTAATACCTTGGCGGCCACTAAAGCCCCAAGGCAATGGTCAGCAAGGATATGTGGCAGTCAGGAGGGGCTAGGAGGTCCCAGTAGAGATCCTAAGGTGCCAACGGCAGCCCTAGGTTGCTGGTTGCATCTTGATGATCCTTGGCGGTGCCGCCCAACGGCATGGAAGTTGAGAGGGGGGCCTACGCAGGGCCCTAGGAAGAGAGGGGGTCGCGCAAGGGCACACGGAGGCTCGAGGTGGTTGTAGGAAGATTAGGTCAGAAATCTAGGATCACTACTCTGATGCCACGTCGAAAAGAAGAATAAGAGAGTTGTTTATTCCATTGGGTCTGGAGTTTCTTACATAGCATGAAATCCTAATGACCAAAAATATGGAATTACATGAATACTCTCTCAAGTGGCTACAACGTTCAAATAGATAAGAAAATGTTGTTCTAATAAATAATTCTAACACATTGGAACATTTATTATTAGGCCCTATTTACACCCATCTCTTGCAATAGGTGATGTGGACTAAATCCAATAATCCAATTAACTCGGTCCTTTAAAATTCTCAACAAGTACAATGCAAGGAGTGATTTGTATTTTTTATAATCACATGGATGTCTTAAAACAGGCTATGAGATTGAACATTCAATCATTGTATGGCATTTTTCATTAACTTCTCATTCTTGACATTCCGTAAAGTTTTTTAAGGAAAAGGGGTAGGATCCCAAGATGGGACCCATCTCAAAATTTACTTGTACTAATTAGAAAGAATTACGTTACATGAGGCCAGGAAGCAATACATGTCCTACAATGCTCTAAAACATTCTCATAGTAGAAAGTCTTATCACAAAAGATACATTCATTCCTACCACACCAAATTGCCCATAAGAGCACAAAGGGAGAGAGCTATCATCATGTTTGTTGCCACAGACCGCTCGAATGGAGCTCCAAAAGCCAGCCGAGTTTCTCGTATCCAGCCAGGGAATCCCGCTTTTCCTCCAGACCTCAATGGAGAGAGTACATATAAAGAAAATATGCTCTAAATCTTCAACCTCAGTGCTAAATCTATCACAGCAAACGTCCCTGTCATGCTTCCATCTGCCATGTCGTTCCTTAGAGTGTAGCTTCCCTTGCCTAGCAATCCACAAGAAGACCTTGACTCTTTTAGGAATCATACTTCTCCGGATGATTTGTTGTCAACGTTGACATCCTCCTGCAAGCCAATCACGTCCCTTACAAAGAAACTATACGTCTTTTTCATCGCGAACCTTCCATCGATCCACGCATAATGGTCTCTTTCACTTGTAGGCTCCTCTAATTCCACTAGTTCGTTGTGTGACCTCCAAAATTCCTTCAATCTTGGGTTAAATAGCTCGGAAACAAAAGATGATGTCCACGCCCCATTATGGCATACTTATTGCATGGATGCAGTCCGATCCGTAGTTAATGCCACCAACCTAGGAACCTCTCTGCGAAAGCACTATTTCCAGTCCGGTGTCCCAACCATAATCTGAAAACATGACCATTACCAAGTACTGGTTGTAATCTCTCTGTAATCTCTCTGATATGATCGGGCAGTAGTGATCTACGGATCCCATAGATCCTCAAAAGTCTGCAGGTCAAATCTTCTATTTTCCCCCCACAACCTAACCACCCATTTTGACACCAATGCCTTATTCATCTCTTCCAGCTTCCGTACTTCCATATTCCATTCCCCCACTCTTCTTCAACAAGGTGATCATATCCCACGCAACTAGGTGTGAGCCATTCTTCTCCGGCCTCCATCCGACCAGAAAAACCTTCTCATCATCACTTGTCTGACCTCCCGTTGCGACTGGAAAAAAACCTCCCACGGTTTACCATTAACCAACATTGTGTAAGACGCGGTCATAATACATCACTTCATCCATGCAATCTAGATGTTCGGGAAATCCCTCTTCTCCAAAGATGCCCAAAGGAAATGCCAGTCCACACAGTCGTAGGCCTTCAAAAAATCTATCTTCCAAAACATGCCTTTGCTTTTAGAGTGCTTCCAGACCAAATCAATCTCTGATGCTAACACTAGTCCATTTGCCATGTTTCTGCCAGGGAATAAACGTCGTCTGCTAAAGAGAGATAATATCGGGCAACACCCTCCGAAGACAGTTCGTCAGGATCTTTGCAACAATGAGGATATGGCAGGTATATGGCATTGGAGAGGGCGATCGATCTAAAGTCTTCCACCTTACTCGGCCAAATCTCGCTTGGGTAAAAGGAACAACAATGCTTTGTTCAGCCTCACAAATCCTCGGTACCATCTCTAAATTATTGCAGAACAGACTCAAGTCCTCCTTCACTACCTCCCAGAACTCTCTATAACAGAACCGGGAAAACATCCGGTCCAAGGGATACATCCTTATTCTAGTGAAACACATCCTCCCTAACCTCTGCCTCAGAAAAACCCGTAGTCAGTGAATCAGCATGTGTTGTCGGGATCACCCTTACCCCTTTGTCGTGCAACCCCCAACCCGAGCGGATGCACCTCCTACTGAATTCTCTGAAATGTGAGTGCAACACACATCCCACATCAGCATCACCCTAAAAATCCGTCCTCTCAATGGAGATGGAGTGGATAAAATACTTTCGTCACCGTCCACTAGCCATGTAATGAAAGAACCGTGTATCGACATCACCCTCTTTAAGCCATCATTGCCTGGGATTGCTGCCTCCACTTGACCTTGATCTTCAATCATCCGAAAGGATCTCCGTTGGGTATCCCGCTCTTTGTATCGCCTCTTCTTATGCAAGCTCATGCTCGTCTTGAAGTTGATCA
Source organism: Ottelia alismoides (assembly GCA_037367405.1). NCBI lineage: Eukaryota > Viridiplantae > Streptophyta > Magnoliopsida > Alismatales > Hydrocharitaceae > Ottelia > Ottelia alismoides. The sequence continues at coordinate 37,572 of JAZKJV010009153.1, read as the reverse complement.
AGTCTGCATACCTCCACCTGAGCATGTGCTCGCCTTCCTTGTTGGTGTGCTTTGATCTCCTTATTATATGGTATCAACATCTTCCTCAACTCAGCCAACTTAATAGCCATATGTGTCGTGGTCGACCCCTTCGGATGACAACTCCTCCAAAAATCCGCAATCCATTCACAGGAAGCCCTCCTCCAAACCATGCACGTTCAAACCAAAAGAAGATCCTAAGCTTCACATCTTCCCCGGATGACCAGATCATGGGTGTGTGATCTAGTTGTGCCCTAGGGGGTGCCCACACCTCGCCAAAGGAAAAAGGTGTGAGATTTCTTGGGATGTCAGGAAACGATCAATTCTCAACCTGTCAATTCTCAACCTGGATCTGGAGTTCCTCCAAGTATAATGGCAGCCAAACGTGTCCACAATCAGAAGGCCAAGGTCCCCAATCAAACAAGACAACTCCGCCGACCTCGCATCCATACCCCCCCACCCGCATTCTTGGCTTGTCCTCCGCACGAAAAGTGATGTGAAGACTCCAGCCACGAGCCAGCATTTAGAAGGAAAACTCGAACGCACCAACCTCAATTCATCAAACAACTCGGAAGCACCTACCCCATTCGAGGGTCCGTAGACGTTCGTGATGATAAGACATTCCATAAAGTTGAATAAGAGAAGCTACTTGTTGGTTTATTGAGATTGGGGACCCTATACCACTTTTTATACAAGGATAGACTAGGGTTAGGATTACATCATAAAATGAAAAGGACACAAGTACCCCCAAAAGGGTACAACTCATATCATGCAACACTCCCCTCATGCTAAACCATATATATCAATCATGCTCAGCTTGCTATAACACATCTTCAATTGAGTGTCGGGAAGAAGCATGATGAATATGTCAGCAGTCTGATTATTTGAAGACACATTACACGCAACAGCCCTCTTTGTAGCAATTGTCTAGTGTCGCATATGAGCTCCATCACCCAAGTAGGAGAAACATGCAAGTTTTCAAGTATTGATCGAACCCATAGTTAATTGCTACATGAGCCATTTCTCCGCACTTCCCCTATGCACAAGAGCGGGAAACAATTGCTTGTTTCTTGCTCTTCCGAGTGATCAGATTTCATGCCAGATAGGTAAAGAAGTCAATTGTGGATCTCATGTCCAATATATTTCATTCATTTAGGCGAAAGGATCAAACCTTTGCTCCTTATTGCAACACGATGGAATTTCATCAGACCTTTTTATGGATGTGGAACGGTGTGGTCCCGTTGAACTTTTGAGGGGAAGTATATGCTACTCTTCTCAAGATCACGCCCATGTTGAATCATGTCTTGCGTGATGATAGTGTTTTTCGGTTCTCGTTGGATGACTAAACCAGCCATGGAATTATGTGATTAATTTCCCGGACACATTGCTTTGGTTGCAGGCCACAGGGTACGGGTTTGCGAGTGGAATTTTTTGTGCTGGCAAATTCCCTCTTGCTTTTTTGGGGTCCCCCCAGTGGTATTGACAAATGGACAGGGGGAGATGGCCCTTTCTCTGTGAACGTATACAAGGTGATGTGTTCCTCGATTGGTTTTTATCCTAAATTACTATGTTAGAGTACAAGAAAATACAAGGATGGACGATTACTCTGAAGGTGAAGCTTTTAGTTAGTTACTTTGGCAGACAATAAAGGACTGGATGATGACGGGAGCCAGAAGATCCAGATTTTTCCAAGAGGTAAATGGGCCTTGCCCACAATATGCAGACTGCTTGGAGGACATTGATCATTTAGTCCTCCCTTGTGTCACTTCAAGAGACGTTAGGATGATGGTAAATCTTAGTGGGCTTGCAGTTGAGAGTGCAATCGTGTACTTGGAGTCTATTAAGTCGTCTTGGAATGGGATGGAGTTTGAGAAAATACGAGCAATAGCTTTTTTGCCGGTAATCTGGCCCATGAGAAATGCGTGATTTTTCAGAGTTAGAGATCCTATGTAGAAGAATGTTTTGGAGCATGCATGATCATTCGGGATATTTGTTCGTTGTAATTTTGATACGTAAACTTGTGAATATAAGGATTCAAACCAGAGAATGGGAGCGAGTGGGTGCGGGTCACTGGAGGGCGGTGCTCGTGCGAGTCTCTCGAAGGCTTCTTCGGATGGGTCGAGGGCGGTGCATGTCGGCTCGGAGGTCCATGTCAATGGTGCGAGGGTGGAGACCAGCTGTTCGGAGGGTGCGGCTGACGCTTCGTTGGGCGTGGACGTTGTCTCCACCCATGCAGCCTTGTCGGCGGCGGGATGGAGGACGGTTACTCATCGGAAGGCTGGGAAGCGGTGCTTCAGGTGCGGGGAGCGAGGTCATATTGCCTCTGCTTGCCCTCAACCACCTCGTTGTTTTGCATGCGGGGATCCTGGTCATCGTCGTGCATCTTGTGGGTGGCTTCGTCAGCGCGGTATCTTTAGGTTGGGGAGACCTTCCTTCTCGGTGCGTGCGGTGGTGGATCCTCCTACCCGTCCCTCCATCCGGGGGCGGTCGTTCGCTCAGGTGGTGGCTCCTTCTCCGCCTCCACTTCCTCTCGGGGTGACGGCGGAGACTTCTGGCCTCTTGGATGGTGCGCCAAATGTTGTCGGTGATTGCTCGGCGGCGGCCTCGGGCGGTGGGCCCTCCTCTGTTCTTATCGGGGTCGCTCGCCACCCGGTTGTTGGCTGGGAGGCGGTGAAGGAGATGGTTCTGCGCGTGCTTGGCAACTCCTTCCTTGGGGACTTCTGCTTGTTGGACGCCTCCCACTGTTGCCTTCGTGGTCTCTCGCCGCAGCTTCGGGATTTCATGCTCTCTCATGGCTCTAATGATGCGGTCTTCTGGCGTCCTCCGCGGGTGGCTGATGGTGTTTCGCTCTCGACCGAGGTGTGTATGGCCTCCATCTCGGGGGTTCCATTTCTCTCAAGATCCATTCCTGTGCTCAACAAGGCTTTCCACCGGTGGGGGTCGATTCTCTCCATCTTCGACGACGGCCTCTCCCCCGGAGCCGACTGGCAGTCGGTGAAGGTCTTATTCGAGTGCTCTCCGGCCTTTCTCCGCGAGTCCAACGAGCGCTCCGTCTTTGGCTCTCTCGAGATTGGCTCCTGGAGATTTCGTCCGGTCCTCACTGTCCTTCCGCCTCCTTCGTCGGACTCGGATGCTCCATCGCTGCTTGACGTCTTCCTTCCGCCTCCTGCGGCGGACGTCGTCCTGCCGGAACCCGTCGATGCTTCGTCTCCTACGTTCCACGTGGCACGTGACGCTTCATCTTCTGGTTGCCACGTGGAGGCGCAGCCATTTCTATCTGTGGAGACGCCGCCTCTAATGATGTTGGTGCATGTTCCGAGACGCCCCTTCGGTTTTCTCGTCTGACACGCGAATCTTCGTATTCTGCGGGGAGGGAGGGGGTCGAGAACGATTCGCCTTCTTTCTTTATTAGATTCGGTTCGTCGCCTGTGGTACGGGTCAGTTGTTCGGACCCCATCGCGGATCTTTCTCGGTTTCGGAGCGACAACTCGTCCTTGGGCGGATCGTGGCCGCGGTTGTCGGGTTCGGGGTCTCACTTGGCCCGCCAAGCCCCTTTGGTGTTTCATATTGAGCCCCTTCGGTTGCATGCTTGCTCCACGGTGTTGACTTCGACTCCGCCTCGCCCCCCCCCTATCCCCTCTCTGGCTCTCTCTCCTCAGGTATCGGGAGCCCTTATTACAGGTGCAGGGACGGCCTCCTCCTTCAGGCGATACGGGTCCACGTACTCCAGGCGATGCTACTCCTCCACCTCGCCCGCGTTGGTTCCTTCTTGCGCGACCCTTCGCCAGGCTGTGGCGGACGCTGCGGGCGTGCGTGCCATTCCGGCTGGCGCGGCTTCTTCGGACGAACAGGTGCAGGGGGGCGACTCCTCCGGGGTCGGTTGCCTCCGATTGATGTTGGTGGTCTGCGCGTGGCGTCTTCTTTTCTCGGGCCATTCTACTTGTTTTTTTAATGAAGCTCCTGTCTTGGAATGTTCGTGGCTCGGGTGACGTGGTAAAACGACGAACTCTGGGCTCCCGGCTCTTGGAATGGGAGTGTGATGTTGCATGTATTCAAGAAACTAAGCTCGCAACTCTTGACGATTATTCTTGGCGTTCCTTTGGTGCTGGCTCCTTCTCTGAATACCGTGCGATTAATGCGGTAGGTGCTGCGGGAGGATTGTTGATTACGTGGCAGCCTCGTTTGTTCTCTTTTAGATCCATGCTCGCAGGACGTCATGTTCTCTCGGTTGTGCTGGAAAACGTCCGTTCGGGATCCCCTCTCGCTATCTCCTGTGTCTACGCTCCTTCGTGCCACTTTCTGCGACAGGAAGTTTGGGATGACCTTCGTACTGCGGACGAAGCTTTCTCTAGGATACCCTGGATTATTGGCGGGGACTTCAACGTTACCATTGACACCTCTGATCGTCCTCGTGGTCGGGGTGGTCGTGATCCGGACTCTCAAGCATTTCGGGATCTAATTCATGATTTGGCGCTTACTAATTTGGTTCCGAATGATATCTCCTACACGTGGCGAAACAATTCCTCTAGGTCCAGGATTGACCGTTTTCTTGGTAATGGTGTGGCTATGGACTCGTTCCCTCTCTCTGCTCTGTTGGCTCTCGTCCACGTGCCTTCTCGGACCATTCTCCTATTTTATGGGATGACGGATCTGGCCTTGCTCCTCGTGGCCTCTTTCGATATGAAAAAAGCTGGCTCTTGGAACCATCTTTTAAAGACATTGTTACGAACCACTGGAACCACTTCCCGGCCTCGGGATCGGCGGCGGCAATTTTATCTCAGAAGCTCTCCTCCCTCCGTCGGGTGCTTGTTGATTTCAAAGCTACCATTAGGCATTCGCACAAGGCTATTCGTTCCGAGGCTGAGAATATTATCGTGCACCTGGACTCCTTGGAGAACGATCGTGACCTTTCTATGGGCGAGCTTCTTGACCGCTCGAATGCTATTGCTCGGGTTCAGGCTGAGGACAAAAAGCGTTGTATTGAATGGCGCCAAAGGTCTAAGGTTAAATGGCTCAAGGAGGGCGACGCCAACACTTCTTTCTTTCATCGGGCGGCTAGCAACCGGCGTCGTCTAAATTTTATCCGGAATATCTCCATCAATGAGCAAGTTCTCTCGGATGATCGTGCGATGGGTAATGCCATCACTGAGCAATTCCGTCGTTCTTCTTCTGCTCTTCCCCCTCGGCGATGGCGTTGGCTCGGGGAGGGGGTCCCCCGGGTCTCGGACGCTGACTGCTCTCTTCTCACTCGGCCTATTTCCTTGGTTGAGCTTAAGTCCGCTGTGTGGAGCCTGAATGGGGATTCTTCCCCGGGTCCGGATGGCTTTCCCGTTTCTTTCTACAAGGATTTTTGGGAGGTGGTCTCGGGGGACGTCCTCGCGGTGGCTTCTGATTTCTGCTCGGGTAACCATGGTTTTGATCGTATCAACAGGGCTCACATCGTACTTATTCCGAAGAAATCTCCCGCTCTTCACCTCGACGATTTCCGCCCTATCGCCGTCTCCAACGCTATCTATCTCATTGTCGCTAAAACGTTGGCCAACCGTTTATCGCCGATACTGCATGGCCTCATCTCGCCGGTTCAAGGTGCGTTTATTAAGGGTCGACATATTGCGGATTGTATCCTTGTGGCCTCGGAAATTGTGGCTGATTGGAAGAGAGAGAAAAAGAAAGGAATCCTTTGGAAGATCGACTTCTCCAAAGCGTACGATTCGATTGACTGGCAATTCTTATGGTCTGTACTTCATCGGCGGGGCTTCCAAATGCATGGATCTCTTGGATGCGCAGATGTATCTCCACGGTCTCTCTTTCCGTGCTTGTCAACGGCCGGCCGGTTGGCGGTCTCTACCAGCCCCGTAGGGGGGTGCGTCAGGGCTGCCCCTTAGCCCCTATGCTCTTTGTTCTTGCCTCGGATGTCTTGCCTCGGATGGTGCAAGGCGTCATTGATGTTGGCCTCACTACGGGATTTCGGAAGGGAGGGTTATGTGTGCCTATTATTCAATTCGCGGACGACACCATTTGCTTCATTGAAGGGGACTCCGACGCGGTGGTTGGGATGGCGCATACGATCTCCCTATTCGGTGATCTTTCGGGAATGACGATTAATCTTGACAAATGCTGTATGGTGCCTTTTGGTTTGTCGGCGCCTGAGGAGGCTGACTGCAGCCGTATCCTCGGCTCGCGGGTTGGGGAGCTCCCTCTCCCTTACCTCGGTGTTCCTCTTTCGATTGGCCGGAACCGCCTTAATGACTGGAGGATGATCTTGGAGCGGGTGGACTCGCGCTTGGCGGGATGGAAGGCCTCCTTGCTCTCCCGGGGCGGTCGTCTCGTTCTTCTAAAGTCGGTTCTCTCTGCAATTCCCATCTACTTCCTTTCGGTTCGAAAGTTGCCGGTGGGTGTTCGGGTACGTTTGGAAAAGTGCATGCGAAGATTTTTGTGGGGGAGGGCGGACGGCAGCTGCCGAGGGATTCATTTGGTTGCTTGGGAGTGTGGTTACTCGGCCCAAGAGATTGGGCGGCCTTGGCGTTCGCTCCTTGGTTCGGGTCAATGAGGCCCTGCTTTTGAAATGGGTGCTTAAGATATGGGGCAAGGATGATTCCTTCTTTGGCAACGTGCTGCGTGCGATTTGGGTGAGGACTGGAACTCCTTCATGCGCGGGAGTTGCCCTGTTCACTCTTCCCCTTTTTGGCGCTACATCTTTGATATTTATCAAAAGAATTGCTCATTGTTCACTCCGGTGCTGGGATCGGGTACTGTCTTCAAATTCTGGCTGGACGACTGGACGGGGAGTGGCGCATTCCGGACTCGCTTCCCGCGGCTTTTCTCCTTGGCGTCTAACCGCCTGGCCACCATAGCCGACTACTGGCTCAACGACGGCTGGTGCCCCGCTTTCTCAGGGATCCTTTCGGACCAGCGCGCCAACGACCTGGCCTCCCTGCTGGAGGCTCTTTCCTCTTCCACCTCCCCTTCTGGCGGGAGGGATCACTGGGCTTGGAGGGATGCTCCGTTCTCCTCTCGCAAGGCCTTCTATGCCTTGCTTCCGCCTCCACCCCCCCTGGATGCTTCCTTGGTTCGTGACTGTGCTCTCTTTTGGGGGCTCCGCTTGCCCGCTAGGATCACCTTCTTCTTCTGGGTTTTTCGGCATAGGAGGCTGATGACTCGTGACCGGTGTGCCTCCTTCCTTCACACTCCCAGCATCCTGTGCCAGCTCTGTGGGGTGTCTGATGAATCGGCTGACCACCCTGTTCTTCCTTTGTGCGTCGGTGTCTCGGATTTGGGACGAGGTTGCTTGGGCTCGTGCGGCCGATACGGAAGACTTCTGCAATATCCTTTGGGCCAACAGAAGGAGACCCCGTTCGCATCTGCTGGGTCCCTTGGCGCGCCTTTGGTCGATCTGGAGGGCTCGCAACGACTCCATTTTCTCGGGTGCGCGCTTCTACGAGGAGAATGTGACTGTCGCGGCTACCATCCTAATTGCCGATTGGTCTAGATAGTTGGGCCTCGGGTCCGGTTGTTGCATCCTTGTTTTTGCTTTGGTCTCTCCCTCTTCCTCCCTTCTTCCCCCACTCACGCTGTAAGTATTTCGTTCTTTTTTAATATATTATACTGGGGTGAACACCATCGCGTGTCTCCCCCTTTTTTGAGCTTTCAAAAAAAAAACTTGTGAATATAAAAGTTGTTAGGTGCCCATCTTTACAACACACATTTTTTCCTTTCAAAAATAAGGATGTTCTGGATGTCCACCACCTTGGGATCACACCCCTTTTGGTTCAAAAAAGGTTAAAATCACATGGTGTACAAAAAATACAAGAAAAAACATTGCAACAGGAAAATATGTCACGTGTTCTCTAACAACGTTCGAACTCCAAAATGCATGACGATGTATACAGGGCATGCTGAAGGAGCAAACCAATTAAGGCCTTCTGATTTTCCGCATGGATCTTCCTTCTGCAACAACAATAAAAAGCAAAAAAATAACATAATAATTAATAAATATTACATGGATCTGCTTCAAAGCTGCTAAAGAAAAAGCACAAGTTACCACACGTTCAACATCATACCTTTGGAACACTGGCAGAAGAGATTGAGGCAAATGTATGCCACTTATAGCGGCCGCACTCACATCCACGAATCCTCCATCATATGCAAAGGTAACACTTTTGGGTTCATAGTTGAAATACTTCCATTCACTAGCATGGCAAGAAAGACATATCCGGTTAATTTCAGTTCTTGACTGAAAATGAATTTCTCAAAAAAAAATGATCCACATGAAACCAATTATTAACTAAAAAACTTAATGAGAAATTACATCATCACATATACTGCTGTTGGAAATTCACATCTTAGGTGACCTGAATCATTGACAAATGATGATCCACATTTTGACTTATCTTAAGTTAAAAAACCATTAGTTTTGACAGCATGATGATACTTTAAAAGTCCGTACAAGAACATTATTGGGGTTCTTTTCCAAGGACAAAGGACAATACGCAAATTACAAATTGCCCACAATATTATGCATATGTTCTGGAAATGACTTGGGCATCTTCCTAAAATTGCACAATTTCCATGTTTTACCCATCCGTCAACTCTTCACATATGATGACAACAATAACAAAGTCTTTTCCCACATTAAGTAGGGTTGGCAACATTGATTCTTTGTCTCCATTCCGCTATCCTGGGTCAATCTCGGACTTAGATCCAAAAAATTAAGATACCTTCATATAGTCTCATTCCAACACTTCTTGGGCCTTCTTCGCCCTCTCTTATCCAACTCAACATCCAAAAAATCGCATCTCCTAAATGGTGCATAAGTCGACCTCCTTTGCAAATGGTCAAACCACCTTAAGCAGTTTCTCGCACCGTATCATCGATCAGAGCTACATAAGCTTTCCTTCTGATTGCATCATTCCGAATCCGATTTTTACGTGTGATTTTTATTTATGCTACTGCCACTATCTGCACATGTATATGGTTCACATGCCAACATTCAGATCCATAGAGCATAGTAGGTTTAACAGTTGCTCTGTAAAACTTTCCTTTGATTTTCAAAGTAATTTTCTTATCACAGAGAATAGAAGAGGCTCCTCTCCACTTTAGCCAACCAGCATTTATTCTATCAGTAACATCACTATCAATATCACCATCATATTGCAAAACAGATCCAAGTATCTAAAAGGATCTCTCTTCTAAATGTTATCTTCACCAATCTTCGCCTCTATAACTTCACCATCACTTCCATCAAAAGTACACTTCATATATTCAATCTTAGCCCAACTTATATGAAGTCATTTAGTCCCCAATGCATGTCCCCAAACCTCAAGCTTCTCATTTAGTCCATCTATAGTCTTATCAATCAACACAATATCATCAAGGAATAACATACACCAAGGTATATCATCCTGAATGTGACTTGACAACTCATCCATAGTCAAAGTCAAGGTTGCAAAAGTCGGTAATCGGTACTCGGTCGGCTGGGTCACTGACTAAGGATTAATCGGCAGTCGGGCGACTAATCGGATTTAGTCGGACTTTAATCGGCATTGAATTTTATGATTATTTCAAGTATATAACTCATTTTTCTACATATATTTACATAGATTTTGTACATTTTTATACTACCATAATAAAATAAAAGAAGTAATTGAGTTTAAATAAAACATTAAGCATATTATAATAAGTTTGCATATAAAAAAAGCAAAACATTAAAAAAATATGGTATCTCCAAGCTAAAATTGGTCGATTAGTGTAACAAGTCGGAATTAGTTGGTACTTGGTCGGCCACCCCACTGACTAGACTAGTCGGACCTGCTAGTCGGGCCAGTCGGGCGACTTTTACAACACTGGTCAAAGTAAAAAGGAATGGACTCAAAGTTGAACCTCGATGCAGACCAATGAATGTACTAAGCCTTCTCCCACTATAAGTAGGGTCGGCTACATGGATTCATGCTCAAATCCATGTTGAAAGATTCGACTACTTTTTGCGATGACCGTCGACTAACTGACGTAACCCCTGCAAGAGTGGGATTTGAACCCTGGTCTTTTGTGTGGTAGACACACTGTACTACCACTAGACCATTAAGTGGGTATATGTGGTGATGTCAAAATAACCAATGTTGATGTCAAAATAAGCAATCTTCCCAGACCCGATTCTTACACAAGATGAAGCCCTATCATACATATCTTTTATGAAATTAGTGTATAGGACATGTACTTGTCTCTTCTCCAAGACTCTCCACAATATTTCCCGTTGGATAAAATCATAAGCCTTCTCCAAATCAATAAAAACATATGAAGGTTTTTCCTTTTAGCTCTATAAATCCCCATCGTTCTCCTCACCGCGTGGATGGCTTCAATAGAGCGACCTTGCATGAATCCGAATTGGTTTTCTTTGTACTTTGAAAACTTGCATCAACATTCTTTCAGTCACATATTCCTAAATTTTCATAGTGTGACTCATCAGCTTGATACCTCTGTAATTCGAACAATTTTGAATATCTCCTTTTTTCTTTGTTCTTATAAAGAGGCACCACAATGCTTTTCCTCCAATCTTCAGGCATTCTCTTGTTTCGCCAAATAATATTGAATAAATTTGTAAGTCAAGTCAAATCATGCGCACCTAAAACTATCCAAACTTCTATAGGAATGTCATCAGATCATACACCTTTCTCAGGTCTCATAATCTTCAAAGCCTCCTCTACTTCCTTCCTTTGTATTCGTCTATAGCTTGCACAATTTAAGAAACTTTCACTACTAACTAGATCTCCCAAAGTGGCCTCTCTATTTCCTTCCCCAATGAAAAGATTATGGAAATACAGCTTCCATCTAGTCTATATATCCTTCTGAGTAACAAGCACGAGACCTTCCTCATCCTTAATGCATCTCACTTGAGAAAGCTCTTTGGTCTTTCTTTCTTGATTTGTCCAACCCGAATATATCCTTTTGGTCATCCTTAGAATCAAAATTTTGTACAAAACTTCATAAGCTTTTGACTTAGCTTCGCTTACAGCCTTCTTTACTTCCTTCTTCATTATTTTGTAGTTTTGTGACAATTTCCTTTGTTCTATCCTTAGACATAGCTTTAAAGCGTGCTCTTTTAATTTTGAGCTTCTCTTGTACCCCTCCACTCCACCACCAAGCCTCCTTTTGGCCCGGCAGCTCCTCTCTTTGACTCGCCTAGCATCTCTTTGGCTACCTTTCGGATACAAGATGCCACCGCGTCCCACATATCATTTGCACTTTCGTTACAATCCCAGGATAAATCTTTTAAAACATTCTCCCTGAAGCTCGATTGCTTCAATTGAAGATTCCACCATTTAATTCTAGTGATCTTGGAAACTCTCCTTTTTCTTTATCAACCATTTTATTTGCACATCCATGACTAACAAGCGATGTTGGGTTGTCAAACTTTCTCTTGGAATTACTTTGCAGTCTTTGCAACACAACCGATCGCTTCTCCTCGACGCAGAGTAATCTACATTTGTTCTAGTCATGTCACTCTAAGTCACTAAATGATCCTCTCTCTTCTTGAAGAGAGTGTTTGTTATTGTTAGGATAAAAGAATACTCAGATGATTATTCCATAGAGCCCTCGGGTCTCTTATATAGGGAGAGAGCTCTTGGGTAAATTACAGTGACGTACAATATATAAATAGAAATTGTGAAACAGTACGCAACATAAATAAGTCTCTCTACACTCCCCCTCAAGGTGGAGCATAGATATCTATCATGCTCAGCTTGGAAGAACATCTCTGGAAAGGTCCTCTGAGCAATGGCTTAGTGAATATGTCCGCAGTCTGGTCCTCTGAACTGACATGAGACGTGGAAATGAAGCCCTTCTGAATCATGTCCCTAGTATAATGACAATCCACCTCGATGTGTTTTGTTCTCTCATGGAAGGCTGGATTGTTGGCAATAAATAATGCTGCCCGATTATCACATTGAAGGTTCATAGGCAAGGGGACATCGACATTCAGATCTTCTAAGACTGCTTTAACCCACATCATTTCTGTGCTTGCCTGTGCCAAGGCTCTGTACTCGGATTCGGCACTGGATCTCGCCACAACAGTCTGCTTCTTGCTTTTCCAAGAGACTAAAGAGCTTCCTATGAAGATAGCAAATCCAGAAGTAGACTTACGATCCCTTGGACATCCTGCATAATCTGCATCTGCACAAGCTGAAATAGACAGATCTGTATCTTTCTTGAATAGCAACCCTGTGCCTGGGGAAGACTTCAGATATCTCAATATCATGTACAAGGCATCCATATGAACTTGCCTCGGCTGCTCCATGAATTAACTCACCAGGTTTACTGCAAAGGCAATATCCGGTCGAGTTATAGTGATGTATAAGAGCTTACCCACCATTTCTCTGTACCTTCTCTTGTCCACCTCCTCGGTATCATCATCGTACAGCTTCATGCTCGGGTCCATAGGTGTACTTGAAGGTCTGCATCCAGTCATTCCTGTTTCAACTAGCAAATCGGTGACATATTTTCTTTGAGTCATCACCATTCCTTGTGCATTTCTTGCAAACTCTATCCCCAGAAAATATCGTATTGTGCCTAGATCCTTTGTAATGAACTGGCTTCCCAACATGGACTTGGTTATCTCAATCCCCTGTGCATCATCTCCAGTAACCAATATGTCATCAACATATACCATAACAACAATGGTACCTCTAGGGGTCTTCCGGACGAAGAGTGAGTGGTCCGCATTTGACCTTCTGAACCCCTGTCGTTCAATAAGCTGGGAAAGCTTCTGGAACCATGCTCGAGGCATCTGTTTAAGGCCATAGATAGCCTTATAAAGTCTGCACACCTTCTGAGTCTCCCCCTCAGCAGCAAACCCGGGTGGCTGCTGCATGTAGACTTCCTCCTGTAGCTCACCATACAAGAAAGCATTCTTAACATCAAGCTGGAAAATTGTCCAGTTACGTACCACAGCAACAGATAGGAGGATGCGAAGGGTAGAGTGTCTCGCCACCGGTGAAAAAGTATCCAAATAATCTACCCCATATGTCTGGGTAAATCCTCGTGCTACGAGCCTGGCCTTGTATCTATCTAGACGACCATCTGCATGATATTTTACCGTAAATACCCACTTGCAACTCACCACAGAGGCACCTGGAGGAATAGGGACAAGAGACCAAGTCCCTCTAGATTGCAAGGCACGCATCTCCTCTTCCATGGCTAGACGCCAGCATTCAGTCTTCATGGCATCCTGATATGTCCGTGGGATCTCCACTGACGATACGGCAGCGGCAAACTTCTGGAAATCCCCAGTGAGACGATGAAAGGAGACATGAGAGGCCAGGGGATATGAGGCACACTGTCTTCGTTGCTTCCTCTGAGCAATAGGCCGGTCCAAATCATCCAGAACTGTGTGGACAGGTTGATCCTCCTCCTGTGGTAAAGGCTCCTATACAGGCGCAATATTTAACCCATCATCAGTGTTAACATCAGAACATACCTGAGGCGTGTTGGATGGTTGACATGTTGCTTGAGCAGGGCCTGTTCGCCTCGTATAGAACTTAGTAACTGGGGGTGGTGGCGGGGGTGGTGGCGGTGGTGATGATGGTGGTGTCGGTGGAGTAGAGAATGGGCCCAGGCTTGGAGGTGGTGGAACATAGACACTGGAATCTGGTGATGTGGAGGAGACCAATCTGTCACCTGCAGGGGAGAAGTACATGACAGGTTCGAAAAATGTAACATCTGCACTCACATAGTACTTGTCATGAACAGGGTCATAGCAGCGGTATCCTTTCTGTGTCCTGGAGTAACCCACAAAAACGCACTTGATAGCCCTAGGAGATAGCTTATCAAGTCCCGGAGATAAGCGGTGGACAAACGCAACAGTGACAAAAACCCGAGGTGTCAGTGTAAACAAGTCTCTGTCGGAAAAAAGAACAGAGATTGGGGACTTTTCCCCAAGAACAGTTGTAGGCATTCGATTGACCAGATAACACGCTGTGAGTATAGCATCCCCCCAAAAGGATAATGGTGCACAACTCTGAATAAGTAGTGTGTGGGCAATATCAATAAAATGTCGATGTTTTCGTTCTGCAACCCCATTTTGTTGAGAGGTGTAAGCACATGTGGTTTGGTGAACAATGCCTTTAGAAGAAAGGAAGCTAGCAAGAGAGCGAGTGCAGAACTCCAATGCATTGTCAGTACGCACATACTTAACAGTAGATGAAAAAACATTCTGAACTTCATTAATAAGATTTTAAAGAACATTTCCTGCTTCAGATTTATTCTTAAGAAGAAAAGTCCAAGATACTCTAGAGAAATCATCAACCACAACTAAATAGAACCTGTGCCCCTGATGATCCGGGACACGACTTGGACCCCAAATATCTATATGGAATAATTCAAACGGGGAGCTACTGCTCCGACTCTGACGACTGGGGAAGCTAGACCGATGGTACTTCCCTAACTGACAAGCTTCACAACGAAAAGATGAACTCGGAGAGATCTGAGGCAGGAGGTGACGCATCTTCTGTAGCGGCAGATGACCGAACCGAAGATGCCAGGTGTACGGAGAAACGGAGCCCTGGGAATGCAAGGAGACGCCAGCGTAAGAGTTACGAACGAGACGATAGAGGCCATTGTGCTCAGAACCACAGCCAATCACCCTGCCCGTTAGTATGTCCTGAAAAATAACAGACGATGGATCAAAAATAGCACGACAGTGCAAATCACGTGTAATCTGGCTAATAGATAAGAGGTTCATAGAAAATTCAGGAGCATGTAGCACATTCTGTAAGTGCATAGAGGGTAGCAAAGCCGTCTCCCCCTGACCGATGATAGGGGAATGAGTGCCATCAGCGATGAGCACAGAGCGACCAGGCTGAACAGCTCTGTAGGACTGCAGAACATCTTTCTCACGGCATAGATGATGGGTAGCTCCAGAGTCCACAATCCATCCTGTGAGGTCATGACTATGAAATGAGACTGAAGAACTACCTGAGGCACTGGCTGAGGCAGATGTACTAGCTGACGCCGAAGCCGCAACATCAGAAACTTCAGCACCCTCTGATGATGATTGTGGCATGATATCACGAAGTCGTGCCACCAACTCTTCGAACCTGTGATCTGGAGTAGATGCTGGTGGACCCTGAACATGATCAGCTACTCGTGCAGAAGGAGGAAAGCCATGCTTGGAATAGCATGTATCCTCTGAATGACCAGTGCGGCGACAGAATGAGCACGTAGAGCGTATGCGACCTCCTCGGCCACGTCCACCACTTCCTCTGCCACGAAACGAGGACGAACCACCACGTCCCCTGGAAACTGCCATTGCTGACGGAGATGCAGTCGCTGTATTGGACGGAACAGGTACACGACTGAGCCTCCTGTATACCTCTTTCATCGGCGGGATGGTGGCATCTGCTAGGATCTGAGAGCGTGCTGCCTCGTACTCCGGGTCTAAAGCAGCGAGTAAGACGCCAACCATAGTGGCGTTGCGGAACGTCTTCTGTTGTTCCGGCGTGGCTGTAAGCGGAATGGTGCTATAGAGCCTCTCGAACATGCCACGAAGCGACGTGTACAGGGAATGAAGAGGCCTCCCATTCTGCTTCGTGGTAAATATATCGTGCTGCAACTGGAGCATCCTCGTCTCGTTGCGTACCTGAGAGTACGTCATGGCCAAAATATCCCACATCGCCTTAGCGGTGGGCTGGTGAAGGACATCATTCGCTATCTCCGTCGTGAGCGTACCTGAGAGCCACACCTTGGCGTACGCATCATCAGCCTCCCATGAGGCATAGATCCCTGTCTTCTCCGGCGGTTCATTCTCGGTAAGAATATGCTTCTTACCACACGACTTCATAAGACTGAGGAACTGCATTGCCCACAGTTCGTAGTTTGTCCCGTCCATTTTGACGATTGGTGCCGAACCTTTGAAAGCACCTATGGCGGGCATATCGAGCTTTTGTTCTGACATAATGCCGGAGAAGAACAACTACTGATAGACCAAGAAAATGTTGTCTACCAAGAACTTTTAGGATTCAAGTGCATATGTAGACGTTATGCACTTGAACCCAACATCTATCCGAGGCCGAGTGAAGAAGCGGTACCCCGGTGGCGAGTAGAGGCTTTGGAAGCCTCTACCAACTCGAGACGGTGGCTGGGAGAGGTCCCAGCAGCGGCTGGGGGTGCTGGGCGGAGAGAAAGGGCTCCCCGACGGCGGCTGGAGGCCGGGAAGGGGCGAAGAAGGGCCGGCAGCGGAGGGGCTGGGGCCCGGCGGAGGGCTGGGGCCCGGCGGAGGGCTGGGGCCCGGTGGAGGGTGTTGGCGGAGGGGTTGGGGCCCGGTGGAGAGGCGGAGGGGCTGGGGCCCGGCGGAGGGAGCCGGCGGAGGGGCTCGAGAGGTCGGTGGCGGCGGGGGTAGGGGGGGCGGTGGAGAGAACCCTAGGTTAGGGTCAGGGCTCTGATACCATGTTAGGATAAAAGAATACTCAGATGATTATTCCATAGAGCCCTCGGGTCTCTTATATAGGGAGAGAGCCCTTGGGTAAATTACAGTGACGTACAATATATAAATAGAAATTGTGAAACAGTACGCAACATAAATAAGTCTCTCTACAGTTATGAAAAGAACATAAGTTGTTACAAAATCCAGAATGATTTTTCCCTCTTCATTTCTATCCCGGAAGTCATAGCCTCCAATGAACACTAGCATACCCTGAAGCATCCTTTCCTACATGTCCATTAAGATCTCCACTTAGGCAAATCATTTCTATTTGTGGGATTCCTTGCATAATCTTATCCAGATCGTCCCAAAAAGCTTGTTTAATCCTTTCTTCTAAACCAATTTGCGGTGCATAAACTGAGAAGATATTCAGAATTTCTTCCTTGATTTCTTCTTCGAGCACCAATGTTAGCAAAATAATCCAATCCCTAAATCTTTGCACGTCAACAACACAATCGCTCAAATCCTTATGAACAACCACTCCAACACCATTTCTGCCCTTATCTTTACCTAAATACCAAAATTTAAAGCATTCCTTCTCGATCTCCTACGCATTCCCTCCAACCCATTTTGTCTCGTAGAGACATAGTATCTGAATCTTCCTTCTTTCCATCGTATCTACAATCTTCATTGATTTACCAGTCAAACTGCCAATATTCCAACTACATATCCGCAACTCCTTTTACAACCTCTTTTGGATTAACTTCTTTACTCACATCCGTTCATCATGCGAGAACTCTCGCAAATTTTGGACTGCATCCGGACCACGATGCAGTGGAATTAGCTTATTTACTCGCATGTGTTCCTCATTTGAGAACCCTTGCAAATTTTGAACTACATCCGAGCAGTGATGTAGCGACCCTTGCCAACTTCTCACTGCATTAGGGCAATGCAATGCATCGCTAGTAAGGAACGCTCCAACGAAATCTAAATGCTTGTTTAAATCCATGTTGAAAAGAATCGAACTGTTTTGAAACAAATTCCTAAATAGTGTTGTTAAAAAGAACACTTAGGAATTTGTCTCTCTGACGCTGGTTGTCAGCTACCTAACGCACAACCCTCCTCAATTTACCCAGACTTGGGATCGACCATGGTTGTCTTCCCATATGATGAATTCAAAAAAAAAAAACTCCTCATGTAGTGTTGATATTAACGTTTTTTCAATCAAAAAATAGGGGAAAAGGTAATTTACCGTAAAAATGCACGTCCAAAACTTCATTTAAAAAATATGAAATGACACTAGTATTCATTGTTTCTTCATGTCTTTTCTCCACTTCTTTCATCTTCTTCATACTCATTTTCTATCCAGTCACCTCTTTCCTCCATCAATGGTAGGGAGGATAAAGTCAATGTAGGTGCATCCTCATAGCACCTCCTCGCAGCACCTCCTCGTGTGTGGGGTTTAGGGAGGTCCAATGAGATTGTTATGCTAGAAATCTAAAATTTTAAGATCTTTAGACTACAAAATCAGACCTCTCCATTAAGAGACTCCTCTAATTCTTCAATTCGTCGATCTCAAGTGGTAGCTCATGTGCCACAAATGGAATTCGAAGAGGTCAAGCTACAAGAGGTTGGTCATGTTGGTAAGAAGAGATGGGTAAAAGGGACCATAGAGCAAATTGTTACCCAAGATGAATTTTAAAAGGTTCACAACTGATGCCAAGCGCTCTGAGATGGTACCATCATAGTAGTTGTTTATGAGGTCGAGGAGCTAAGAGGCGAGAGGATCTTGAAGAAGCAAGAAGGAATTCTCTCAATCTAGCATTCTTACAACTGAAGAACTATGATGCAACAATCTGGACACCAGCCGATAATGACGGCCAAAGGAAACATACATCAGTGCCTCCAAATCCAAGCTTCTAATGATTATAGATCTGATAGCAGCTGCTCGACGAACTCCACTTGGTTCAAAGGGAAGGAAAGCAACCAAGACCCCAAAAATCGGGAAGGGCAAGCATAAGTGTGTCACCTACTCATAGTTTCGTATATTATGGGAGAAAAGCATCAGAAGATTCACTATTGTTCCATGATGAAAGGCTTGTGACTAAGGCAATTGCGGATTACTATGGGCTTCATTTGAGTCAGGTAGAAATGGTTCCCCAACGGAGGGTTATTTCTAAGGTTAAGGAACAAGAAAGTGTATTGGGAGATATGGGAGCGTAGGGACTAGTTGAAAAGATTACAGGTGAGGTGCAGGAATCTCACCATAGAGGATAGGATCATGGAGGTCAAGGGAGGTGGTAGAAAGCAAGTGATGCCTCTTCTCCGAGAAAGGATGGATGGTGGCAGGCCCATAGGAAGGGAGCTTGATGAGTCATAGGAGTCATAGTTTGAGGTTGGGGTTTGATTAGGTTTGGGTTGGGAGGGTGGAAGTATGCGGGGCACAATTGTCGAGGGAGTCTCCTAAAGTACCTTGGATTTACTTAAATCCCTATGTACTAGGGTATTTTTTATCTGGATGCTACAGTGGTGTCGCATGTTCGACATGTGACACCCTTTAATGTTTCTTTACCCACGTACTACAGAGAAAACGCGTCTTCGATATGTGTTGTCTCTAAAAACTCATGGATGTGCTATTCGAGGTTACTTTCTTTCAATATCGCTAGCCCGAACCCAGTTCGAAATGGGAATCAGTCCAAAAACAAGATCCAAGCCCACCCATTTATATTGTGGGCTCGGGTCGAGGCGGGTTTTGTAGGTCCGAGCACCGGACTGGGTCGAGCCGACCCAGTAATTTGCTCATCCTGATGACTAGTCGACCGATTTTTACAACAGTGGCAAAACCAATGTCGAAAGTTGGACATTGATCAACCACATCTCGAGATCCACAACCTATGCAAAGCTCCAAACCAATCAACCAGACCCTCATCAAGTTCTCACATATTGCTTCCTTCTATGATCCCTTCCAACAAGCGAAATAAGACAAATTGATAAGTTTGACATTCCTAGACCATCGGCAAAACTGACAGTTTCTTGATAAGGGCCATCTAGAGTTAAACTTAAAGCTATTAAAGTTCCATGTGCAGTCCTCGGCCTTTTGGAAGGGAATCACCATGGTACTGCCTCGATTTTCGGATCTTTTTTGGTTGGTGCTTGGTAATGGGAACCCTTTCTATTTCTGCAAAGACAATTGGACGGGCAATGGGTCTTTCTCTACTAGATTTCCTCGGCTACTCGCATTGGCTAGCAACCGTTATGCATGGGTCGCGAAATGCTGGATTGATGGTAACTGGATGCCATTCTTTATTGTCGATTTCTCGGGCCAACTATTAGAAGACTTCATCACCATGTTGGAGTCGTTGAAACATACTAAAAGGTCGTCTATGGGCAGAGATCATTGAGTCTGGAAGGATAGCTCTATCTCTATGAAAAGGGCTTACCGTGCAAATTCCAAACCTACACCTCCTAGGACAGATTCCCTAATCCAAAACTGCAACCTCATTTGGGAGCTCCGTCTGCCAAGCAAAATTGGTTTTTTATGTGACTGTTAAGAAGAAGACGTATTACGTTAAGGGATCATTGTGTAAGGCTCTTTCCAGGCATTTCCAATAGATATCCGCTTTACGAATCGTAAATCAAAACAATAGATTACCTCTTCTTCCAATGTGCAAAGACCACCCCAATAAGGGTTGAGGCTAATGCATGATGGCACAACCTTTAGGACCTTTATCTTTTCTGGGAATCCATGTTTCTCGCTAGACATTGTACTAGAGAGGACACCTCCGCTGGCAATATTATGGGCAATCTAGTTAGGCAGAAATGGTGCACTTTTCTCTTCTCGACACTTCTATTGCGAAAATGTAATCTTTCACTTTAGGTCTCTCCTTGAGTCATGGATACTATAAGTCTCTATGTAACATTTCTCTTCTTATCAATAAATCTGGGGCGAGCACCTTAGCGTGTATCCCCCTTTTTTGGCTTCAAAAAAAAGCCCCTTCAATATCTTTTTTCTTTTGCTCTTGTACATCGAATTCAAGATTCGCTTGACTTGATTGTTGTTTTTTCTTGATTCTTACATTATAATTCAAAATATTCTTTTTTATTATATGATATATCAAGACCTTTTATTTTCATTGGTATTTTTATTTAAATTACCATTTTCATTTATGTCAAAATTGAGAAGAAAGTTATATCACCACTTGAGTCGAATCTTTCAACATGGATTTGAGCAAGAATCAGTGTAGCCGATCCCACTTATAGTGTGAGAAGGCTTTGCTTTTTACCCGACCCTACTTAATGTGGGAAAAGATTTTGTTGTTGTTTATTTGGATGGTTTGATTTCTTAACGAAACGTGAGGGAGAAATATTCTTATTATAAAATTTTTTATAACTATTAAGTCTAGTTTTAGTATTTTTATTAATCTTGCTACCATATGCATATTGACCTAGGTATCAATATTCATATTTTGTCTAATAAAAAAGTGGAAAATTTTACTATTGAAATAGTTTTTCTCCATATTCTTTTCTGTATATGTAATATTCTTCTCACATATCATCACTAAAATCTATATCCATAGTAGCACCATGAATAGTGCACAGTAGCGTTGCACCTAATACTCCGGCAACTCTCATCATATGAAACGGGTTCAATGTCTAATTATGAAATACTTGGAAAAAAAGAATAATCAAAATATGGATGCTACACTAAAAATAGGCGCAAAAAACCAACCAAACTGACCTAGTGGATAAATCAAGAATACGGAAGCAAAACACATCAATTTGACTAGAAAATGCTATTGAGTTATGACTAGAAAATGCTGCTGCATTATAAGGTCGCAATTGAACCGATCGAGGAAGTTTAAATAAATATTGGCAATGTGAACATAGAGATCCTAAAGAGGACGAATCTACCATCATTTTAAGAGCAGCTTCATCCTTGGACTCCGAGATTTCCTCTCCGGCCTCTAACAATGTGTTCACAATCTTGGGTTGCCCAGTTTGTGGATGGGATCCCACCCTCCTCTCCACCCTCTCCACAAAACCTAATTCGATGGCATCACATGCAAAACTAACAAATGTTTGATTTCAGTTATGAGTTGAGGAATTCTCCTCGATTGTCACATGTCAAACTCAAACAAATCCAAGCTCAACAAGTGTTTCCATCTGTTTCCTTCCACTTAGACTCGCATGAATACGTAGTTCTCTAGTGAGCAGAAAGAAACTACCCAAAAAGTGTAATACCACCTGAACTGTACTTAGATACTCGTACAGTTGATTACAACTGGATCCAAGCTGAGCAAGTTGTATACGAACCATCGATTTACACAAGCATTGAACCCCTCAAATTCAACATACTCCGTCCAAAAAAAACTTAACAAAACTCCATGCAATGCAACTATCACAATAAGAAGAAAAAGAGAAATACAGCATCCTCACGTTAAGAAAGTGACCATCGACGTGAACCGTCTGACCTCCTCCTCGTCGACAGCGCGTGGTTCATCCGCAGCATCTCCGCAAAGGGCCGACACGGCATCGCTCACCTCAAAGAACCTCTCTGTGGAGTAATTGAACTCGGATACAGAAACCTCGACACCCCCGCCGTCTCTTCCGCCGCAATCCCAGTCCCTTCTCGCGTCCACGGTGACGATCGCCCCGCATACGTTGCCTTGTTGCTCCATTGCGCGATCGACGCCCTAATCAGGAGGTGAGGGAGGTGTACGGGGGAGATGGGAAGCGCTATTGGGAGCGCGAAGGGATCGGGTGCTTTTGAGTAGAGGGGGGTGGGGTGGCGGGGAACGCTTGCGTGGTGGTGTTGATGGGGATTGTGGCCGCGGGGGGTATGGGAATATGGTTGGGCTTTGGGGATTGGGGGTTTTAGATCCTTTCTTGTTTTTTGCCTAAAAAATCCCAACGAATTTTCAAAGTAAACTTTCCAAAAAATACTAATTTGATCCTGATGTTTTTTATCTTCGTGAAGTAGCAATTTCATACATATATATTAATGTATTTGATCGAATCAAGATTGAGATGAAAACACATCCTGCAGATATTCATTCATAAATAAAATTTAAAAAATAGCAAAAATTAGAGTTAAAAAACACCCAAATGTTTCTTGAAGTCAAATGCATATAAAAACATCCTTCAAATTTAAAAGACATCTGCCTTAATATTTCAAGTAGATAATAGGGAGAGTGGGGCAACTAGAGATGGATAATTTATTATATGAACAATATAATGATGGTTGAAGATATAATGATCTCTCGAATCCTCGTGCAAAGATGCATAATAAAATAGTAAAAAACAGTTGGGTATTTCTCCATGGGGCTAGCTTGTGTTAGAAACTTAGAATTTTATTACTGAAAAAGAAGCCAAGTAAGTTGTGGTAATTTAAAAGAAACAAATTTAGATCAAGAAATTGTACGAAAAGATACAGAAGTACAACTATAATCTAAAGGTGAATAAATATTTCGGAAAACTACTGCATCCTTTTATTGAGGATCTTGACTGGGAAAGAATCAATGTCAAGAGTAGTGTCGGAGTAGGTCGTCCAAAAATCATTAGCTTGATTACTATTCGAGGTCTCAATTTTATTTTTAGGACCAAAATCTAGTTGAATTGAGCTTAGGGATGCAAACGATTACGGATATATCTGTATTTGATCTATCACCGTATCTGTTTTATACAGATTTTGGCATCCATATCCGTTTTAAAATGAATATGGATATGTAGATTTTTTTGATATCCGCAAACATCAATATCTATATCAGTATATCTATTTTCCTATATAAATATAGTCGTAGATTTATTTTTAATCATGTATAACATAATTCTATACCTTTTTTTACCATATTTGTATAATGTTTATGACATAAACATATTTAATAAATTTATATCATGTGTTTTCCATCCAATTCATATATATTTAAGTCGATTCTATAAAGTATTTCTAACATTACTCGTATGAGATCAGTATCCATTTTACATCCGTATCAATTTTTTAAGGTTATGATAAGATAGTTTTAATATCTGTCAATATATGTATCTGCATCCACATTCGTATTCAAAAATGGATAAGGATACGGTAATACCTATATTTGTATCTGTATCCATTCGTTTGCATCCCTAATTGAGCCTTTTTCATATGGGGCGCTCTCTAAAAAAGTCTATATTAAGCTTTCAAACTAAGAATAAGCAGTATGAGGGGAAAGCAGAGAATGGATCAATCTTTTGATTTTGATATGTCAATTCGAAGCACATACTCCGTTCCCAAATACCATCACATGAAAACCTTCTAATGGTATGGTGGTAGAAGCAGTGGATCCCACTTCAAAAGAATCAGGGTTCGAATCCCCCGATTCCCCCAACCCCTTGTTCTATCAATAAAAAAAATACCATCACATGGCAAGATTTGTGTATATCCATAACATTAAGCAAACCTTTGTGGATTAAAGAGGACATCAAAGGGTTGAAATCCTTAACGTCTGGCAATGACTGATAAAGGTAAAGAAATGGTCTGTGGTAATCAAGAGATAAATTGCCACTTGAAGATGTAGTGATGGAATCATCAATGTGAAGTTTCCATAGAGTTAACAGACTGGCTATAGGTTGGTGAAATGGTAGGGTTGACGGTGTTTTCTTTTTCACCGCGGTTCCAAAAGGATGCAAGACTCTTAAATGAAATATATTCTTTGCAAAATGAATGCCATTGTGAGGACACGATTATCTCCTCCTTCTGTTGTATTTAAAGTATATAATTAGGTTTTAATTAGAAAACCTATGCAATTACAATAGGAATCAATTGGTTTCAATTGGGAAATCAAATGACTTGGAGGGAAAGTCGAGAATTCTCAAATTTGAAACATGAAAAGCTACGGATGAAAGTTTAGTACCACAACTAGTATTTTCTAAACTTTTGGTGGGCTTATTTATGAGTTCACACCCCAAGCTCTTGTAGCAATAGTGGAGAGGAGGAATGGAGGGCCGCACACGCGCTCGCGTACACTCCGCTCTGTCTCGGTCTTGGGCTCGGGCTCGGCTCGGATTCCGGCTCCGGAGAGTCAATTCGGATCTTAGATCTTGATATTTTTGCTGCGGGTTTCATTTGGTTGGTCGATTAAATGCATCATACGGATTAATTTGAATTCGACTGCAAATGGGAATTCGATTCGACGCAACGACTTGTTTTTAGCCGCGATTTTGGAATCTGAAAAGACACACCCGTTGAGGGCATTTTCGGAAATCGAAAGGTACCATGTACTACGACACGCGAACTTCTTTTTATACCTCTCCTCATATGTCGTTTTTCTTCACTCACATGAAAAACCCTCTCACACCGCCTTGTCTATGTTCTCGTTCTTCCTCTCGCAGACGAACTTGCTTCTCTCTCTCGGCTGCAGTTCTCAGAGGTGCATTTGAGGTCGATCTCGTCGGTGTGCGCAGACGAAGATCGTGTACCATCGTATCCTGGGAGCGGATCGCCAATACCTTACACACCGGTATTTGTGGGAGCGATATCCTCTCTAATGACAGTCCATTACATGGACGCTTCGGTGACTTCTAATCTAATCTGTTTATCTTTTTGTTTCCTGTAATTCGTTTCTTGTTTTACTTTTTCTAGATCCCGTCCTAATCCATGTTTCCGTTTATTTAATCAGTTCCTATTTGCGTTCTGTAATCGGATAACCAAATGGAAATGCATGATTACCATGACGTTAATATGTAATGCTTTTCTTTTAATTCCTTTGGATCCGTGTAAGAACTGTTTAAAATATACGTTAATGATCTTGATTTCAACATTTTCTATACTGGAAAATTTTCCATGCAAAGAGAAATTAATGCATAATGATGTGAACTTTGTAATCTCTAGATTTTGTCAACTGGTTTTTAACTTTTCAATCTAAAAAGTGAAGACTGCTTTCTTATGGTTCCCTTCCCTTAGGCAGCCTCCAGATGATTTGTGGTAATCACTGCATTAGTAGATGTTGTAGCGAGACTGAACGGAAGAGGAGGGTTGAGCACCTTACATCGATTCATTTTTTTAGTTTTGTTCCCATTATTGGTAATGTATGTACCGATTGTACGTATACATGGATTAGAAAGACTGAAAATGACTAGTTCTTTGTGTAGCAAACTCGAAGACTGGTTTCGTGTAACATCGTATCGGATTTCAATACCATATATCAATGGCTGGCCCGATGGATAACCGATAATTTTAGTGTCATGAGTTAATCTAAAACAGGCAATCGATTGTACGAGATCTTGGGAAAAAAAGAAAACCTTTGAAGATAGAAATAGTTGAACAATGGTTCACAAACAAATCAAACACAGCATAACCGATACAAATTTAATTCCAAAAAGTTAAGGTAAACTAAAATACAAAGCCTGTCAGTTTTATAGTGACATTGGTTCACACAAAATACAAAATTATTTCAGAAGAATCCAAATTAACGACAAATAATAATCACAGTACAGATAAATACAGTTTATCGAACTAACAAAAAAAAAAGGTTTTTTAACCGCAAAATGACATCTTTTAACAAAAAAAAAGCCTCAAATAAAAAAAGCAACCAATCCGATGACCGAGAAAAAGCAAAATAAAGAACATAAACAGATCTTTCCAGATAATAATACAGTTCATAGTGCCCTTTAAATATGAAACCAAGTTAGAAATTTTAACTTTCCAACAAACTTTAGATCAATTAATTACCATCCATGGTAAGTATTTCAGAAAGTTATATTAACATTGTAAATATGTACAAAAGTCAGTTTATTCAGCTTGATTTCAGTTTCCAGAATCTGTTACAATGCATTGGATGAATTCCATAGAATAGCTTATATATGTTACAAGAGATTTTCTACTGTCCTTAAAAGAAGCCACATCCACCATTATTTATGGTATGAGATGCATCAACAGGGATTTAGTTCTTTAAATCATGAGACCATATGAATACATCTTAAATTTTATTCAGCCAAAGAAACCCCTAAATTGGGATCGAGTCATTTAGATCCAAAAACGTGTTTTGAAGTGGGTCCTCTACTACCCTTGGCTCCCCAAAGGCACACGATTCACACACCAAGGCATGGTCCTTATCACACCAAGTATCAATATCCTACCGCAAACTAAAAACTACCAACAATATTCAGAATCAGCATACACAGAAAAATAACTTCATTGTTTCGTGAAGAGGGTTCATTTGGTTGCAGGGTTGGACAGGGTTGGGTTGAGTTGGGGTACCCCTGTGAATAGTAAACTATGAGGAGGATTGGGAGGGTTGGAAGGAGGGGTACTCCGGATTGGGCCAACCCAACCCTGTCCAACCCTGCAACCAAACGGAGAGGTTTCGAACATGGCACCTCCCATCCCCGAGCACTATCGCATCTAAGGGGGAAGGAACGTACAAGGATATATAATGCTTTCAGTCCTTCACAATGAAAAAGTAGGCCCATATATCTAGTAAGGGAACATAGGCCTAAGACTGAAACTCACCTGCTTTTGTCTAGCTGGGGTGGAGCCATAGTTGTAGAAGGTTATGGGAAGAGAAGAAATGTCTTAGCTTGGAAGTCTTCTGATGGGCGGGACCTAAGGTTTGCCAGGCTTAGCTGGCCCCAGCTTGGGTTCTAGTTGATTGGATCGGATTCCAGCAAGTGAGACGAGAGGAGCTTCATAGCCTGAGGACTCTACCTTGATCGCAGGAGGTTGGACTTAACCGAAGGGGAGAGAGAGAGAGAGAGAGAGAGCTAACCGACCTTGCAGGTACCCTTGGGTCTAGGGTGGAGCATTGGGATCGACCCGGCCCAATCCGTGAAATCCTGGCTCGAGCCCATCAATTTTCTGTGGGCCTTGGGCCGAGTCAAGGCCCTGGGCCCAACTCAAGGCCTGCGGGATCGAGCTCGGGTTCGAGTCAGGCTTGGGTTAGGGCCGGACTCAGTCCATACCCATTTTGATTCCATGAAGTTGCACTTTGATTCTAATTTATTTTTATGGATATAATCCATCCATAACACATGCATATTTAATGTATTTTTAAGATATAATATTACTATTCATGGATGAAGGAACTATTGGATGTATTGTGACTATAAATCCATGTCTCCTAATTCGGTTCTAATATGATAGTTTGAAATATGAGGGCCCGGACCCAGTTCATTTGTACTTCGAGTTCGGGCCCGGCACGAGAATGATATACAAGGGCCCGGACCAGGTCCATTTGTACATCGGGTTTGGGCTGGGTCTGAGCTTTTAATTGTGAGGTCGGGTCCGAGCCGGCCCAACCCAATGCTCCATCATACTTGGATCCACTTTTGGAGGCAAACAAGGTCCGGCGGTTTTTCATTCGTCAATTCAAATTCGTGTAGTAGAGAGGTACCCAACCCGAGATCCAAAAGGGCACTTATCAGTGAAAATGCTTACATAACAGTACCACCTTCGGATCCCAGAAAGTAAATCTGACATTGAGTTTGGCAAATTTCGAAGTATCGAGTTTAATCCTTAAAAATAAGTTCATATAAAAAATAACATGGATCTTATTAAAAGAATCCGTGGATCTCACTGATATTCTCATTTGAAAACACCAAATCGATGAAACTAAGCCAATGATATTTAACTCTGAAGCGAAAAGGAATTGAAAATTCTTTGGAGAATCAAACTTAAAATTCCTTCAGATCCCTTGTAAAGAATGAAAAAATTATCAACACTCCCATCAAGTCTATCACTGCCTGCAGTTTTTAAGCATATTTAGCTCCCTCCGTAATAATCATAAAATCAACTTTTTCTGGAATGGGGCCAGTAAATTGGCACCATTCATGTCTATCATGAAACAGGGATGCCTCAATTAACTTATACGAAGCAAATAACAGACGCCGATGATCAAGCACATGATGAAGCAACATCTAAAGATGTCATGAAAATACTAAGTTGCTAAAATTCTGATAAAAAAACCATCCACAATCATAAAATTATCGTTTAAGAAAAGGGAAAAAATAGAAATACTGCTAAAATAGGTATAATTGCCTATAAGCTAATCTTATAAGGCCTACAAAGTCGCATATAACTTCTTGATCAACTAAATAAACACTAAACGTTGTTGGCAGCATCATAAGGAAATGCCTTCATCTGCACTGCCTTCGTTATCTGCGCTGCCTTCGTCTTCTCCTCCCCTTCCACCGGCGTTGCTCTGAAGTAGCACAAGTATAGCACCAGCTGCGCAAGTCCGAACAGTGCACCAAGTCCATTTGGAATCTGCATCATATATACAGAAATACATGATTAATTATAAGCTCATCATATCTTCTACAAAGAAAAGAACTATGGAAGAGATATGGTGTTGATTACATACCAAGATGAAGATGTCGAACTTGAGGAAAGCGTAACCGAACCAGCACAGTCCATTGAGGAAACCGGCAAGCGAAAGGAAGAAAGGCATGTACTTCACGCTCCTCGTCTGGATCACCAACCTCTGCACAACCAAAATAGACATGGAATAATAATTATAAGATACATAGCAAGGACGAGCGTATGCATAGCAGCAATCTATATATAGGTCCATTGTCCAGTACCATGACGACGAGCGGGGACCCGTACATGCAGATGCTGAAGATCATAGCAAAGATCCCAAGAACGAGCGATCGTTTCGAGTGTTGATGGACGACGCCCAGCACGACGCCGATCACCAGAGCTGCGAACGCAGCGGCACCCACCCACGATATAGCGAGCTTCCTCTGCAGCGATAAACAGTAGAATTAGGGTTAGGGTTTAACTTGGTTTATTTTTGAGAGAGCAGTCAAGTAGCACAAACCCTTTTATCACCGGTAGCATAGATTATAAATATGATGAGGTAGATGATCTCTAGAGCCAGACCGACGCCGTTGATGGTGTAGACGAGGGTGTTGTTGGAGGTGACGAAGGGCATCCCGTAGAATATCCACAGGACGCAGTTGAGGAACGCGGCGAGGTACGGGACGAAGGAGAACTCCTCCACGGATTTCCTTCTGCATATCTTCACGTACGTCGGCCTGAATTTACACATGCATGCACGCACGTGTTAACAAACTTGTAAAATAAAATTAATTTATCATATAAGTTACAGAGATACTTACACAGGAGAGAGGAACAGGAAGAAGGAGATAACATTTCCTGCAAGCAAGTAAATTTAAAAAATTAGTTTCCGTCGTTTAATTAAACAAGACGGGAATACCTAAACGAGTATAACGAATTAATATTATTTTTCGACTTTAAAAAATCATACAAGTTTCAGTTTAAATATGCAGATTCATACTTCACTATTTCGTTTTCTTTTTTAGTCACAGGAAAAGCTGAAGAAACAAATATATAATTCATATATCTTAGGTTTTTCATGAAATAATCCAAGGAGTCTTCCCAACACCAGCACTAAAACGAGATCAAAATGAAAAAAAAACAAGAACAAATAATTACTAGAAGAGAGAAAAACATTAAGCGTGATTAAGATTGATAACCTATAATGCCGACGATCTTGCGAACCAGCAACGCGTTCACCATTGTGCCTGATGACAACTAAAAGAAGCACCCACAGGTTAATTGGTCGACGAACTTAAGCAGAGGAAAGAACGGAGATTAATCTCTCTATCTCTTTGATGTGATTCGAAGGGTGTGAATGAATACGCGTTAGATTGGGTAGTATGGTATATATAGAGAGAAGAGGAGGAGATAGATTAGGACTCGTGTCTTGGATAGACAAAAACTATATAATGAAGCGATTAGTTCGTTATATTGAGATTAGAGGCGTTCGCGTACTTGATGTCCTGACAATCTGTATATCTTTTTTTGGAGACGTAGACTCTTGAAAAAGACGTAACAATACAAGTCAGTTTTGATGAAAGAGACGTGCTCTTACGCAATCATAATATAATAGGATAATGGGTAAAATTACGAGATAAAGATAGGGCGGAGATTATTAATCTCCACAATTTATCTCTTAAAAAGTATATCGGTATCAACAATCACTGCAACAACATGGATTTCTACTGTCCGTTAATTGATCATCTCCGGCCGTTATATATGATAATATCATTTATTTATTTATTTTCAAAATCTAACCCTGTGGCTGTGGATGAAGGTACATGTCTAGCTATTAGAGTTGAACTAAATATCATTTTAATAAATTATACATTATATCTTTCCTTTATATAACATTGTCTATAGACGATCATACAAATGGATTTAACTACGACGATGTTTTACAAAAAATCCGTCACTGTATCCTCCTTTGTTAAACATAATAACGGCGATATTTTTCTTTGCA
Organism: Ottelia alismoides; assembly: GCA_037367405.1. Classification (NCBI taxonomy): domain Eukaryota; kingdom Viridiplantae; phylum Streptophyta; class Magnoliopsida; order Alismatales; family Hydrocharitaceae; genus Ottelia; species Ottelia alismoides. The sequence continues at coordinate 6,867 of JAZKJV010009153.1, read as the reverse complement.
AAATTATTCCATACGTATAACAAGGGAAAATGGGGTTGTCCCCTAAAGGCAACAAACGGGCTGCCTCGTCCCATTTTCTGATAATTTTTTTGTTTTTCAAAAATATCATTATGTATTTTCATTACTATATCACTCTAATATGCCATTCCAACTTCGTCAGAAACAGAGACTCCTACGCCTTCTATCTAAAATATATAATTTTAACGGTCTTAGAATCGTTGCAATCGACTTGTCATGGATGGAGAGCATGTGAAACGTCTCTGTTTCTGACAAAATTGGAATGACATATCAAAGGAATATAACGATGAAAATATATGACAGTATTTTTGAAAAAAATAACGTCGAAAAATGAGGCAGAAGCAACTCCATTGATCCCATATAACAACACTTTTCCGTTGTAATTTTTCATAATTTTAGATCATCCTTGCTTTTTTTACCTCAAAGTTTAGTAAGGATCAATTAAAATTTTATAAATAGCAAATGGATACACCACAAGAAAATTGACCTAAGACAATGAATAGTTTAACATTCGTTATAATATCTTTCGTAGTTAAATATATAACAATGAATATTATTCGTTGCTTACTTCTTTAAATTCGTAACAAATAATAGTATTCGTTGATATATTTCTCGTAATGAATAATATATTCGTTGAATTTTTATTCTAATTGTTGCAAATTTTGGCAACAAGTAGTGTGCATCTTAATGTATAATTCAACGAAAAATTGTTGTTATATGGACCTTTAACAATGAATACGACATTCGTTGTTAACTACAAGTGTAAAATATGATTTAGCAACGAATAATATTCGTTGCTAAATCTTTAACATCTAAAGATATGACAAAGATATGACATCGAATAATATATAATATTTAAAGAGGAAAATGGGGCTGCCCCTAGGGGGAGCTAACTTAGCTCCCCCCGCCCTATTTTTTTTTCAAATTTTTTATTTTTTTCAAAATTTTTTTCCATGAATATTCATACTATATCCCTATATTATGTCATAAAAATTTCGTGTGAAACAGATACTCCTACGGCCTCCATCCAGACAGTCATTTTTTTAACGGCCTCAGGATTTTTTAAATCGACCTCGTCTGGATGGAGGTCGTAGGAATATCTGTTTTGCATGAAATTTGAATGACATAATATAGGGATATAATAATGAATTTACATAATTTTTATTTTCAAAAAAAAATAAAAAAACACGCGAAAAATGGGGTGAGGGGAGCTAAGTTAGCTCCCTCAGGGGGCATACACATTTTACCCATATTTAAATCACATTATATATTAACAACAGATAATCCAAGATGTCCCTAAGATGATATATAACTTGTCTAGTCAATAAGTATGTTGGTATCTTATTTATATTTACGCCAGAGTGTAGTATCATGCTTAGATAGAAGTATGCATCGCAGTCGAAGTTATTTTCCAAAACTGTTATCGTTTTCATCGACCACTTTTCTTTTTCTTTTTAATTTCAGACGTCCAAAACTGTTTTACCTTAGTTATATTGTTTTTTCTTCCATTTTTTTATTCTCTTGTGCCAACAAGAGCTTAACCTGCTTAAAGACTATAATTTCATCGATGAATCGTAGTAAAGTAATTTCTGTAAATTGTTTCGTTTATAAATAATTACATGCATATCCTTCTTAATTTTATATATCACAGTTATATAAACTAGCATAGAAATCACAAAACAAACACAGAGAACAGAAATCTCGCTATTATCTTTATTAATTTTTGTGGCTTTTTTAAATCTGTCATTATACAACATTATTTTTTATGAAATTATTTTTTATACTTAAAAGTAACGTTTAATTTAATATCTGTCGATATCCGATGCTACAGTACTATAACAATATTTATTTGTTTCTATTCTTAAAATTTAAACTACACGTCGATATCGTGAATTTCAAGCATCAGAAGTCATGTCACCGTCAATAACAATGGAGACTAATTATTTAACAACAAGATATCATGAAAGACTTAAAAAGGGGTTTCTTACATTTCTACCCCTTCAAGATTTTTTAGCTACAATTATATCCTTATCTTTTTTATAATAACACGCGTGCCCCGTTTTCTTATGAAACTTACCGTTCTACCCGGTTAAGGTAAAATAGGAATATTAGTGTAATTATATAGTGCAGTACTGTGAGTTTCGTAAGAGCTACGTGTTATTGGAAAAAGATTGGGATTTTTACCTAACAGATCCTACAATCTTTTTAAATTACTTCTACAATCTTTTAAACATCGATATTCCTCCCTCAACCACGTAAACTTGCTCTGTCTTACCATATAGATCCTGCCGTTAATTTGAGACTTTTTGAGTTAACTAGTTTGGGTTTAAGTTGAGTTAATCTAACCCTAACAAATCCAATAATAGGTTGTCTTCCACTCTCCCTCCTTTCTTCTTCTCTCCACCTCCTTCCTCCTCTACTCTCTCTCTCCTTCCTTCTTCATTCTTGTTGGACGAAGCCGTACCCTCTCCTTCCTTCTTCATTCCTGCGCGTACAGAGGGGAGGTCATCGTCACGACCCACAATGGCCCTCCATCTTTGACACGTAGGGCACGACGACCGGTGACCCTCGATCTTGGCAGAAAGTCTTTCCGATGTCTTCAACGTCATTGATGGAATTTGGTCAAGCTATGGAGATGAAAGGATCTTCGTGTTGACAACCAACGATCAAAAGCCGCTGGATCAGACGTTGTTGTGACCGGGAAGGTGGACGTGTACGTAAACATGTCCTATTGCAAGTCAGGGGTGTTCAGATCGATAGGATCACCCCACCATCCCATAATCATCCCACTTTCCCAAAGATCGAAAGGATGCTGGAAGGAGAGGTGGACGTGACGCCGACAGGGTGAGAGGGAAGCTGTCGGATAGAGAAAACGTGGACGTGACTCTTGCGATGCTCGTGGAGTACTTGGAGGAAAAGAAGAAGGAACCCAAGATGAGGGCGGGGGAGGAGGATAGTCATGAATGCGATGTTGACAAGATCGATGACGGTGAATCAAACGAGGAAGAGATTGAGCAGTAGGAGAAGTTTGCGCGTACAGAGGGGAGGGAGAGGGGCGTAGGGGGCGAGGGGCGGAGGGAGGGAGGGCCGGGGGCGCAGGGCGGGAGGCTGACGACGGGGAGGGCGATGGCCGAGTGCAAGGGGGGTGGGAAACGGAGATAAGGAGGATGGAGAGGGGGAATGACATTGAATGTAAATTTGATGAACAAAATGGGTAAATATAAGGGATATTTACACCCATAACCCTGAGTAATTTGGCAATAACATTCATAACCCGACATAACCGTGAATTACACGAGAAACCCCGAGTAATGCTTAACCTTTACATGACATAACCCTGTGTCAAGTTCCATTTCGAATACCCGTTAGATTTGACGGTTTCCGTTAAAAAAAACAAAATTATCCCTAAAGTCCATTCCTATTTACAATAACATGCCATTGTTCCCCCTACCCCCCCCCCATGCCAAGCTGCTCTACCCCCCCCCCCCCGAGCGAGCTCCTGCTCTGCCAGCTCGACCCCCCTCTTGTCGACGTCGGCTGCAAGCAACCCCCAGCATGCCATCGTTCCCCCCGTCCCCCTCCGCGAGCTCCTTCTCTGCCATCGTTTCCCCTCCCCCTACCCCCACCATGCGGAGCTGCTCCGCTGACGTTGCTTTGCTCGAGCTCCCCCTCCTGTCAAAGAAGACCTCCCGCTGCTCGAAGCTCCCCCACTCCCGTCGAAGAAGCCCCCCCCCCCCCCCCCCGGTCGCTCGAAGGACCCTCCTTGAAGAACCCCTGCCCCCTTCGCATGAAGCCCCCCCTCCCGTCGAAGAAGACCCCACCCCAGAGGACCTCCCCGCCGCTTGAAGCTCCCCCCTCCCGTCGAAGAAGACCCCACCTGCCTCCCCGTCGAAGAAGACGACCCCCCCCCCCGCACCCCCGCTGCTCAAAGCCCAACACAGCACCCCCCACCCCCGCGTCAACGGACCTGCAACCTGTAGTTCCCCCCCCTAACCCAATCCCTCGTCGATCGACCTGCAAGCGCCCTGACGCCCCCACCCCCTCGCCTCGCACCCTGTAACTGCAGGCCCCCGCCCCTGCATCCCAATCCAATTTCCCGCCGACCTGCAAGCCCCCCTCCCCTCCGCACCTCTGGAACTCTTCCTGCGCCCCTCCCCTCCCAGCACCTCTGCAACCCCCCCCCCCCCCCCATGTTGACCTTAGAAACCTCCACCTCGGTCGAACCTCCTCCCACCACCTCTGCAACCGCCCCCCGTCGTCGACCTTAGAAACCTCCACCTCGGACGTGATGGATATTAGGAATCCTCAAGCGCATCACGGAAGCGTGATGATCGTATCTCATACGATCAGGGCGACTAGTCGCACTAGTCGCAAGATGCAGTGAAAATTAAAATTTTTAAAACTAAAGATGAAACCACATGATCACGAGAACACTTCTCGGATCGTTTCATCAAACCACAAAGTATAAGAAATACCTCTTGAAGCGTGGTTGTGATCGCGAGATCTCAAACAAGAGATCCTCCTGTCTCAAGTCCGATCCACGAAGAACGCACTTGCAGGCACGATGATGAATCGCGTTCCTCTTGCAATCCTCGATGAAGATCCAAGCAGTGGATCCCCTGATTTCGTCAAGCGAAATCCATCGTCTTCCTTTAGAGTAAGCAACTCCAAAGAAGAAGGAGATCCTCGAGTCATCGAAGACGAAGGCAAGACGCTCTCCTCCTCAATATACAAAGTGGACGACCACTTGAGATTGAGAGGGAGAGAGGCTAGACGATAATGAGAGAGAGAGTAGTAGTAGTCTTCTACAACTCTTGATTGTGTGTCTTGGAAGGCTAGGCTAGCCCTCCTTTTATACTAGTTTGGGATCCAATGGATCTCAATCCATGGGACACATAGATCCAACGACCATGCTTGGTCTATGTAATGATCAATGGCTAGGATTGTTGTTGGTTAAAACCAACAACATTTATTTATAATTAAATTAAATATATGTTGCAACATTATCAACACATTTTTAATTTAACATAAATAAATTAGTTAAGAGATTAATCAATATAATAAAATGGAGAGAATATTGCCTCCTAAAAAGGGGCGTCACCCATGACTTTTTCATGGGTGACGCCACCTCTAAATTGGTGGCTTTTATCTCCTTTTTATCATATCACATTTTCTCTTAATAATTCGTAATAATAATTATTAAAAAAATATCCACTAAATTAATTCCAAACTAATTTGTGAATATTTCAATCATGCCATTGAAAATTATGTGAATCATATTCACATCCTAAACTAATTTGTAAATTGCATTTTCAATTAATTACTTAATGTGAATCCAATTCACATTAATAATTAATAAATGCTATTTACAAAATTTCTCTCACTCTCTTCAATATATGTATATTATAAATCATATTTATAATACACAAATATTATGGATAGTATTATCCACATTATTCATATCTATGATAATTAAATCATATTTAATCATCTTGGATCTCTTTTCTCATGTGCCCAAATAACATGAATCATATTCACGTTATTCATAACTTTGGTAATTAAATCACATTTAACTATCTTAGATATCTCTTCTTATAATATGAATCAAATTCATATTATTCATGATAATTAGATCATATTTAGTTATCCATTTTCTCAATGCTTGGATACAGAATTCATCAAATGAATTATTCTTGAACTTCTTCAAGAATAATATGCTTTCTCCGCAGATACATGGAGATAAGGATATGGCGATTGTATTGTTCCACGTATAGTGACTTGGATATTGAGATCACATCTCAAATCCAGATCTCGGGCCTCTCATAGATGCTTGATTAAATCAAGACCGCAAATCTAATCTTCCCATTGCATCTGAATCACATTCAGATTAATGTCCAACATTTGGACCAAGATCAGATTACTTCTCTACTGAGAGGAGTCACTAAAATCCAGACCCGTTTCATCACTCCCTAGGAATGGAAGCGTCATGGTTATACAATCGTTTATGATCACATCACCCTCAGGTATTCCCAACACCTGTACATCCTGCATACTGGAAGATCCAGAATAAACCCAAAGTATTAGATCAACTTTATACTGTCTACTTAAGGGTTTTATCAGTAAGTTCTCATTTGATCATTAGGATTTGGTATCGATCATATACTTTCCAAAAGCATATATCATACCTAGGTCTTGATCATATACTTTCCAAAAGTATATATGAAACCTACAAATTCAGTCAAGTTTCCAAAGCGAGACAATCGTGCACGGAATTTGATTCTTCCCAATATCTCATGAGTGAGCTCATGTCTTCCGGTTCAGTAATGAACCTGTATGATCCATTTGAGAGATCGTATTACTCATATGCCCTTATATGCACACAAGCGCGCTGGTGTATAGACCTTGATTAGGTCATCAACCTATTGGTCTGCCAAATGTACATACTCAGACATATAGTAACACATCTGTCTCCAGTCAGAGGATGCATGCCTGTATCATGACAGCATACGATATAGGACTTTGGTTATCTCGATCTCGTTAAGTCAACTCTTTGACCTAACTAATCTGACACCCCTGAATCTCTATTCCTATGCAGAGGACCTGCATCAAGAGGTCGGTCAGATATCAGCCTATGTGAGAAAGGATTGCCATCTTCTACTCAGGATGGAGATCACATCTTAACAATCATTTGACGGTGCTTGACGAGTCCTCAATCTAACCCATTAGATATTCATCCAAGCACCAGCCTGTATAATTTATCTAATGAAACAACAGCTATATGATTATCAAGATGGTCATGGTACATAACCCTAATTGTACAGAGGGACCTATTATGCAAATTATTTATTA